>LJIJ01000091.1:0-315961 GCA_001718145.1 Orchesella cincta | reverse complement strand
TATTTTTAATGGATTTTTTATTCCATTTTATGGCTCGTTGGAATAACTGAATCTTCGATTACATTCTCTAGAATACAGGATCTGTTACAATGTTAAGTCTATTGTAATTTTAAATTGAATCTTTTTGTATTGCTAATTTGGTTAATAATTAGGCTTGTACCGGAAATAATGAGAGTCTTGATTTTTGGAATGATCGGGCAGCTGATAATCATTTCTTCGGTTTTCTGTATTAGACACCGACCTTTATAAGGTTGGATAGGGGAGTAAATCACGTAATCAAAGTAAAAATACAATACAACCAAATCGTTAATGGCATTCTTTTGCCAAAATGAACGAGATTTTCTAATCGTAGAAATCTCTGCCAACCCATCCCGTCTGCGATTATCATATGTTCCACAGAAATTGCTCGCACGGCGCTTATCCCTATACAGACATGTAGGCGTTTCTCCATGCACCTCCTTGGGCAATTCGAAATGCAAGCTACTATTCACCATACTTTGGAATTGCGCCATAACCAGCGTTCATGAATTCTCAATTAAATATTTTAGTACTATTTTGGAAACAATTATTCTTCGTGATCATAGTTCCCCCATAGGATAGAGGATAATTGCCCAATTAATGAAACCTGTGGGCGTGTCCATGTGGGTCACACTAGTTTGCGTGGGCCTATGGCAGTGTCCATGTTGGCCAATGATTTGGTGGGGCCTGTGGGCAGATGTCTACGTGGGCCAACAAGTTGCCGATATTTTCTTCTCTACCTCAACCAGTTGGCATTTTGTCATGCTAACTTCTTTCAAACTCCAAGTATTTTACGCAGTCTATGTACCGCATACTGGACGTCTGAAACGGAGATTTATGGGCCGAACAGAATGAATTACGGTATTAACCATTGGGTATTAACATGGAAACGCAAATTTGATTTTGAACAGTGACGATTTTGAAGATTGAAAAACCTGTACCTGCCTTATGATAAATGTCAAGTACAATGATGCTGAACGGACACAATTGCTATAAAGTTTTGTTAGAACGGTTATTTTTATTTAAATACCTGTAGGCTCGGTAATAATGGCTCCAAAATGACAACAGTTTGAAATATTTGGAAACCGCAGGTGCACTGGACGCGTAGTAGCCCAGCCTAAAATGATTTTAGTGGGATCTTGTCAATACCAGGAGCTTCGTAGAGCGCGAATCTTACCCACGTGAAGTTTAGGGAGGAAAGCTCGGAGGTCCATGTTTGCAAAATTGCACCAATATCCGGAATTGGCAATAAATAAAAAGTTGTATTGCGTACCACATCGTGAATCAAACCAAAGTCTGTGCTTCTCTTAAAGACCAATCTCTAGGTCGTGTAGAGTTCCCAGGGCTTGAGTTTTGTCCCAAGATTTCTGCCATATTGCCATCAGAACAATGAAATTTTCACTTTTACACGGTCAAATTTGGTTTTCATCGACATATTGCAGTGTAAGACCATACGACCAAAGAGTAAGAAGTGATTGTAGTATGGTTGGAACGGCATGAGTTGGGGATCATTATTTGGGTTTGGAAAATTGGCCAGTATCAAAACGTGTGGAAATGGCAGGAGCCCCAACGTAAAGTGCAGTTTATAATTTTTCAACAGCTAAATTAATGAAATTTCGGATTATCCCTAAAAACTCCAAATAGAGATCACGGACCTTAAATTTTGTGAAAATATAAGTAAAGACTCCTCATTCGAATCACAAAAAATTACGTTTCTACCTGTTCAGTTTTTGGCGAGTAGAAATGAAAAAAATTTGGCGTTGAGTTTATAATTTTTCAACACACCTTAAAACAGGAGTTACCCGGCTCCAATCTCTCTGTATCCTAAATAATCAACATACTATTTCTTGCGCCAAGTCATGCATAACCTACGGCAGCTTCATTGTCTTCGCGAAGTAGATCGAAGATGTCAACTTAATCTTAGACCTCACATTTCTCAAGAGAGCTCTGCACTCGCTGTAACCATGTGGGCAGCTTTTCTTAAAGGAAGTAAAGCAGTTCTTCTTACAAGTTCTTGGATTCTTGAGGAGGAGTTTAGACACCTTGACCCACCAACGTAGCGCGTAGCGTATATTGGGGAAGCGTGAGGACGCGTTTGAGAAAGTTGGATTTCTCACACACACGCCAAATATCACTAACCATACTTGCAGACAGGTCTGATACCACTACACCAAACCAGCAATATTGGTGGAACCTACTTCGCAAACACAAAGCCATGATGTGGCTGCACGCAACGCAAATTCAAACACTTCCACTGACATAGCTGACATTGTTGCAATTGATGGCAGTGGAGAAAGTTCAATGCAGCTCACTAAAGCAAAGACACTCCGTCAAAAATAATATTTTGTTGCGAAATATAAAGCTACATGAATTTTGTAATTCACTATGATGTAACCAATCCTCATATATTTGTTGTAGATGTCTAGCATGGATTTTTCCAAGGCTGTAATAACACTGCGTTTTGCTTGCCATTTTGCTTTAAAATTAACACAATTTCTCGGAATGCGAGTAAAAAACACAACCTTAGGTGAGTGGCCAGTTGTTGAGAAGTAAGCCAAGCCAACCTATGAATTGCGTTCATATCACAAGTGAATATTATCCAACTTTTCTATGAGAGTATCTAACTCTAGTGTTAGACGGGATAAAGCAAATCTTTGAAAACTGAATAATTCATAATGATGACAATTTCACACAACAAACGTTATAATTTTGTCAACAGTAAAATTTACTGGCTCTTTGCACCAGTGAGAATATCTTTTCAGGAAGGTGCAGTCCTCCTTCTAAACTGGAAAGCGGATATTAAAACTGTTTATCTTCGAAATTATTCCACACATCACTCCAAACTTTTTTTTCATTGTGGGAACAAATACTGGACCCAGACATCAATCTTTTGGTTATGAACGATGAATGAGTTGAGGGTCCGTAAAAATGAGTGTGAAGGAGAATAGCATGCGCTTTCTCATCCAAAAATGGGAAAGATGGAGTGGGGTAATTCGAGATGCGGCAAAACACGGTAAACATTCCGAATTTGGCCAAAGTTATTGACTTTTTTGGAATAAAAAGAGCCAAGTGAACCACGCGAGAGAGCAAAAGATTGATTGATGCGCGAATAACTAAATCATCTGGTTCTGGATGGAATTGCGACTTTTTTTGGGCTACTAAACTATGACATGTGACAAATCAAAATGAAGCTTCTGCTTTGCGTTGCTGTATGGTTCTAAGCCCAATGCTCTATGTGTGTCTTATGACATTTTATGGCTATATTTTTTTCCTCTTTTAGAGATGCGGAGACATAATGATAATTGTAGCTTTTTTTAAACGACATTGATTTCCTGTATGTTGATGACATTTTCTTTAACCGTTTATTACCATTTAATCATCAACTTCTTCGCAAGCTGCAGCGTTCTCTGTTCACAATCCATTTGATTGCCTAAGTCAAGCTACTGCGAGCTGTTGAATACTGCAAGAGTGATGTATTCCTTTAATTTTGCTCATTCATATTCAGTATGTGGGTTGAATGACAGCGCTGGCAAAGTGGTCAACTAGTATCATGAATGCATTACTTTTATTGCCTTTTTTTTATATTTCCACGAAACCGTCATCAATGAATTGGATAAACCGATGCGTTCTAATTAGTAACATTTAAGAGAAGCTTGATCATGATTGAGCGTATAAAGCTACCACGTTTACCGTTTAGTAAACCGTAGATTGGAAAGTTTAGTAAACCGTATATTGGACAGTTTAGTAAACCGTTAAGTCACCGTTTAGTAAACAGTAAACGAAGTTCGTTTAATTTAGCAAACGATAAGCGGTAAACGAAATTCATTTAATTTAGTAAACGGTAAACGAAATTCGTTTAATTTAGTAAACGGTAAACAAAATTCGTTTAATTTAGTAAATGTAAGCGATAAACGGTTTCCAAAATGTATTGAAGGTGGTTCTTCAAATGGTAGAAGGGGTACACGTGGAGACCAAACAAGGCCGTATGGAGGCGGAGACAAATTTGAGGTGTCAAGCACTACTCGGTTTGACGTTGAACAAATTGAGGGATTTTGGTGGCAGCCATTAATTGATAAGAGGTGGAACAAAATGTGGAATTTGTGGTGGCTACCACTATTCAGTGTAAGGTGTAACAAATTTAGAGATTTGAGGTGGCAATGAATATTCAATGCGAGCTGGCAACCATTACACAGTCTAAGGTGGATCAAATTGATGGATTTGAGGTTTGAGTACAATTTTTTAACCAAATGACCTGAAATTTGGGAGATCGATGAGATTACTAATTCCATAGGGTGATTTTTGGCCGCTTCTGGAAAATTCAATCTCCTACAAACTTGTAATAAAATAGGTGGGGGACAATCTTAACTACTTGATTTTGCTGAAGAAACGCTTTTCAATATTTTCGCGCGTCAAGCCTAAGAAAAAACTTGTTGAGACGCAAGCATATCTAAAATATCATAAAATCCTTCAATAAGAATAATTTGTTATTGTATTGCTTAGCAAATAAGGATGTTACTCCAGGTGTATAGTGTTACAACGCACTATGTGGTAGGATGGCTTATTTGACGACAAGGGCTTAAAAGAGCTAAAACAAATTTGAATTTTTAAAGAATCGTATTTGAACTTTTAACAATGATTACTGATGTAAAATATTGTGAGGATTCTGATGCAGCTGTCGAAACCCCGGAAAATGTCCCAGTTTTGTCGTCGGCCTTGGTATATGCGGAAAGACCTTCAATTTGCGGTACTTTTTTCATAAATGTTTTTCCGTGAACATTTTACGCAGCTATACCGCTTAGCGAAAGCCAGCCCAATAAGCTGAAGTACTTTAGCTAGCGAATGGATGTTTCTCTTATGCGGTGCCCTCGCATGGGACGTAAGAATTTGGCACTGAATCTTGCAGAAACGCCAACTGGCTCAAGTACCACACTTGGTTTATACCAGAAAATGGCTAAAACATTATGTGATTTGTTTTACTTAATGAAAACAAATATTATGGAATCATCAAGAATGCATAAAATCCACAATTGTAGGCGTTTTCAGATTTCATATTTTGCAATACTTGATCAACTCGGCATTTTGGTCAGGATTCAAGTCAAAATTTTGACGTCCCACGCGAGGGCACCGCATAAGTGAAACAGCCATTCGCTAGCTAAAGTACTCCAGCTCATTGAGCTGGCTTTTGCTAAGCGGTGTAGCTGCGTATAATGTTCACAGGAAAACTTTTTTAAACAAGTACCTCAAATTGAAGGTCTTTCAGCATATACTAAGGCCTACGTCAAAACTACGACACTTTTAGGGTTTTTCGACAGCTGCATCAGAATCCGCACAATATTTTACAACGGAAATCATTGTTAAAATATAAAATACAAAGTTTTAAAATTTCAAATTTGTTTTAGCACTTTTTAGCCCTTGTCGTCAAATAAGCCATCCCACGACATTGTGCAACGTAGACAAATATTGGGTTCATGTGCCAATTATATTGTAATTTTAATGAAGAATGTTTTTAAGTTATTTAATGATAGTTTGTCATAACCAGAAAAGCATGGTTTAATAAAAAGTAAAGTTTATTGGACGAGTCGTGGCCGCAGCCGCATTGTTTAATAAATGATGTATTTGCGCACAATTGCGAAAATGAATAATGAGTAACAAAAATGATGCGTAAACTGTTTAAATTCAACATCAATTTATTAATTAGTTTAAAATCAGATCATACTTGTGTACAGCCAATTTCATACAACTAAATTATCCTGTTTGAACATGCATGTTTAAAGCCATGCAAAAGAAACCATATGTTGAATATTTCGTGTAAAAACTATTTTTGGAACAATGCCAAAGCCTTGAAAACTTAGTTCTCAGCCACCTGCCTTCAAACATTTTCCATTATCTGAACGTCGTCATCACAGCCATTGTACTGTGAAACGCCGTCTTCAATCGAAAATACAGTTTGCATATTAGTTGCTGCTTCCAGCCATGCTGCAAGCTCGCCATGTGCACGCCTAACCTCGTTCGTCGGATCGGCAATCCAGTTTTGCATTACGCCATTCTGACGTTTCAATCTCTTAATCACCTCATCTTTCCTCTTGCAGTCGTTAATTTGCTTTGTGTTTTCTTCTGCAAAACGTTCCATTTCTTGTTTTTGCTGCTCAAGCTCTAGTTTGCAGCTGACATATTCCTTCTTTACATTCTCCAGCTCTTTCTTTACCGTCACCAATTCTTCCTGCAAATCCTTCGTGGCTTGGCAGTCAGCCAAAGACGTTGGATTGAACACGCGTCGAGCAGCAACAACCTCAGTTTTGAGCTCCTTTACCTGCTTTAAATTGTATTCCTTCCAAAGCCGTAGTTTCTCCAAAAGAAGTTTCCTCTTTTCTTGATCTTCTTTATTCTTTCGTTCCTCCTCAGCATTCATTGCTAAAACCTTTTGATTGAGAGTCTCAACTTGATTTTGTAAACCCAAATTCTCATTAACTTTTGAATCCAATGTTGCTGTCTTTTCTGTTAGCATCTTCTTCAGTGCCAAATTTTCCCTTTTAAGTTCCACAAGTTGAGATTGGGAAGCCGAAAGTGATGATCGAATTCCATTAGATTGTCGTTTCCTACTTTCAAATGCCTTTTGTTTTTTCTGCAGTGTATTTACTGCAAGCTGCTTTGCATTTTTCAGTTCACGAATCTCTTGCGTCATGGCTCCCGCGTTTTGCTCATGTTGTTTGAGTGATTCAATCTCCCTTGTTTTTTCGGCAAGCAAACCGTTTGCATATCCCACCAAGTTTTTGAAATAATTGATTTGACCCTTCTGCTCATCTACGGTAGTTTGAAGCACTTTGTTTTCACGTATTGTACCTAACATTACAAAAAAATACTTGTAAGTTTTTAGCAGAATAAAGCTGTACAAAGACAACAATTTCTATAAAAAAATTACGAATGGGTTTATTATATTATTGATTGTACTTACTCTGCATATTTGCTGGAAATTTTCCCATTTTCCTCCTCAATAAAGAATTCACTCCTGTACTTTTGTATGAAATTTTTGGTAAGATAACACTGAATGCTCACCTTCACCTTCCAAAGCCTGTGTCAAGAGTAAAACAAGAATGATAATGGTAGCTACTGCAAAAGAAACAAATGCGCAGTATCATGGAACAGTTTAATCGTACGTGTCATAAAACTACGTCGTTGGCTCAGGTTATCAATTTCCAAGAATTTCACGTCATCTAATTATCCATTGTTTGAGACTTGTTATATTTTTAAAATATAATAGATTCAGGTAAGTAAATATAATTTGAAGAACATGGTGGGGATCAATTAGCACTAGCTACCCTGTCAAGTTAACAAGACGACGGTTTAAAAAGAATACTAAAGTAAACAAGTTAACATAATACAGCTCCGAAAACCAAACTGACATTTTTTACTACCATACAAACTTGGTAAGGTTCAAATACAAACTCGATAAGAGTTATGTGTAGACTTGCATGCGACCCCATTCATTAAAAATCGTATACAAATTTGCCAGGATATTATATGGAATTTTGAATATATTCGTATTCATTATTAAATTGAAAATATTAACTTCATATGTATACTTTTCATAGGCAAACTTAACAATATTTATACTTAGGGATAAACTTGACAAGATTTATACGTCATTTACTGGTTTGATATTGGCGTCAGAATGCCTTTAATAATAAAATAAAATAATAAAACATATACCTACATGTTTTCCGGGCCTGTTACCTGCAATCCGAGCTGTAGAGAATGTTCAGTAAGTAATGCGGAAAGCAATTTTGCAAAACAGAAAATTTGGTTTTATTTATTTACCTGTTCGCGACCAGCCATCCAGAGATGGGTTGCTTTCTCAGTTTCTCAACTTAATGTCAATCTCAGAACCTATGCTGCCATTTGCGGTAATATAAGACCTTCGTTTTTCATGAAGGCAAACCGTGCAGAATTTCTTCGCTGTTTGTACTTCTTGCACAAGCATATTTTGGAAATCCACCTAAAATTCCCATTAAACAGCTCCATGGTGTTTTTAATGCCACTGGGATTGAGTCTTCCAAAACTCCAACATTTTGCAGTTTCCCTTTGCAGGGCCGTCACGACTTGATGATTGTAGTCTTCGAGTGACGTTGCTTCCACTGCATTATTCACTAAGCAAAATGTCGAGGACCAGTTTTCAGATGAAGAAACGGATGAAAACATCGTCATTCGGGAAGCAATCTTTAGGCAAACGGGCAATGGCCTCAAGGGGACTGCCTCCAATGCAGTGAACGCTGTTAAAAGATTGAGTTCCCATCAAAATTCCAAATATTTTTCTTATGTCAGTTTTTGCAAGTCAGCAATTTCCATTTTACAACAAATTTGATGGATGAGTGGCAGCTTAGAGTAAATCGAAGTTGGCAGTAATTATCAGTGACAAGACTATATTGCTGAGACTGGCCAGTGCAAAATCAAATGAAAGAAAGAGGTACACGCATATGTATAAATAATTATTTTATAAATTCTTTATCTGGGTCGAACTCGACTATCGTGCTTCACGTCAACTACCAGGTATCACCAAGTTTTTACCTAGTGTCTCCTATTTGTCACCTAGGTCTCTCACTAAATGTCACCGAACGGTGCCTACCAATTAATGAATTGATTAAAAAAAAACGGAAAACACTTTTACAGTTATTGCCGTTTTCATCTTTCTCTTTGACATCTTCAGTTTACTTAATTAATCTGAATGATCAAGTTCAAAACCCTCTTCGCACGCTAAACTGCTTTTATAATGTTTAAATTACAATCAATTGTAATGCTGAAAGTTGTAGATAAATCAGGTAAACTCCTAAGAGGGGCGACACTTGACAATGCAACTAGGAGAAAATGTATTTAGTATTGCAGTTCAAGTTTATCTGGACGGTGACAATTAAAAATTCTATCCATTCCGTCTGTTTCATTTACTTTTATCTTTCATTCCAAAACAAACGTTAACATATGTATCTTTACATTAATATGACACAGAATCAAATTTCTTAAGCTCGAAGTTTACAGAACACGTTTAAGTACACTTGAAAAATGTAACTGACATCCAGTTTTTTAATCATTTAAAATATTGATTACAACCTTCAAACAACACTTGATTTTAGAATTTTCCTTGCCAGTTTCATATTATTGGCACATTTTAAGTTTTTTTCCTAAACTGCATACAAAATAAGGAATTTTTTGTTCTGTCGTTTGAAACCAACATTTAGATCCGCGCCAAAGGAACTGGTAAATGCTTAAATTAGATCAGTTTTCAGACTGTGTTGAGCATGGCACATAACCCTCCTACTGTGATTTGTTCGTATCGAATTGCTGTTGTTTCTTTTACGATACAATAAATATTTCGTACTATTCGGCTTGGAAAATATGTAGTCGTTGTGTTTAAATGCTGAAAATTTAATCCTTTAAATTTATTTATATAAGTTGAAGATCATCAAGAAGGATAAGAAATAATTGAAGAGCGAAAAGGTTATTTATAAATGAGGGTGACAAAAATGGAATTGAGGAGAAAACGGGATACTGTTGGATTAACCGACCAGTTACCAGTATTTAGTTTGTTTGTCATTCATGAAATGCTTTTTAAACCGCTTCAGTGTTAACAAATTCGTAGGTAACACTGGTGGCAGATAGGTGAACAAAGGGGACAGGTGGGTGAATTAAGTACATTCGGTGCCAGCTGGCAGGTGACATGACGCGCAATAGTCGAGTTCGACCTATATTTGAGTTTACAACGCTATGTAAAATCGACATTAAAAACAAGTTAATTTTGGACAAAACATTGTTTTCTGATGGGAAGTTGGACTTTTAACAGATTTCGACAAATTTCATTGAGGCTTAAAATTGAGTTTATGCACACTTAAAATATATACTTCACACAGAGTAAAATAATACTTCGGATGGAGCGTTGATTGCTTTCATCCTATATCGAGTATTGTAAAGGTTCTGACTCACGAAGTAAGACAACTTACTCCGTATAGGGTATATGCTAGCCAATGCGAATACTTTAGTTAGAGTATAATATACATACTCCATTCAACGTATGTACATGTGAGTATATTTACTCTGACTGAAGTAGCCGTTAAGCCAATGATGGTAGTTAGATTTTAAAAAACCGCGTGTTTAACTATTCATATTTTTAATTTTGAAATGTAAAGCTAGCATTTTATTATGCATGTATAAACAGTTATAACTTACACTATAATTTCTTTTAACTAGGTAGTGACTAACAAATTAACATACTTTTAAATTCTGTACATAATTTGACCTATTAATGCTTGCACAACTGGAGGTAACTCAGTGTCCTTAGCGGGCTGACCACACACACCATGCTGAATAAATAGCCAGTGATCAAACGATTCGATTGGTGGAGGCAGGTACAGCACACTAAATGACTTGAAGCAAGTGTCCAGTGCCACAAAGAAGTTGGGTCCACACGGAATAGCGACCTTGTGGATAACAACGAAGTAATTATCAAACTCCAAATTACTAGAGGAGCCAAGTCCCAATATAAACGGAGCAATACGTTTATTCTGACTCAAAACCTCCGAGACGTGCGTATTTTTCTGAAAATATAACAAAGAAAAATTAGTGTCTGCCAGAAAGTTATATTATCCACAATATTAAGTTATAAAATTTCTTTCATACCGATCTAAACATTATCATACTGCGCATTGAGTCCATGTCGGATGCTTTTACAGTTGATTGTCGCTTCCGGGATCCAACTGGTTGTCGTGTACGCTTTCCCATGACCGATGTGACGTGCTCATCCTCGTTTTCGCTCTCACAATCAATTTGGTTAGCTTTTCTAGCACACGATGGTAGAATAAACGGAAGTAAGCAAAATGCCACAAGTCCAACATCAGCTGTCAAAGAATATCATAAAACTGATTACATTGAAGCTATTAAAAATGTGTCGCTTCGTAGGATTGTTTTTACCATCATCTAAATCATAGCGATGTTTTGAGATGTCCAACTTCTTCTTGTAACAAATTCCACTCTCTTCAGCATATTCAAGTAGAAGTTTAGAAACCTTTGGCCAACGCTCATATAATATGAGCTTAACGGAAGGGTGACGAATGTTAAAATCCTGGATTAACTGTAAAATGAAATAAATAGTGATATTCAGTACTAGTAAATGATAAACGAACTAAAAAACGTAGCAGTTGTAACATACCATTTTGTCCATGTCAAACAATCGAGGCATGCTTTGCATTGCCTTCTGAAGACCAAGAAATTGTTCCTTGATATATCCACGTAGAAGAGATCTTCTCATGAATACAGTATCCTTCATCGTTTCAGTAACTTCCGGTCCAAAGTTGTGCTTCATAAACTCTAGCTTACAATCGTCTGGTGGCGGATTATCTAATTATGAGGAACAAAATATTATGACATAAACATACTCAATAAGGTACAATCATCAGTTTTTAAACTCACAATCATCGTTTTCTGAATCCCAATTGAGATTATCCACTTCGCGTGTGTCAGGGACATGTTTTTCCCTCTTTTTTGCTAATTTTTTCCGTTGGTTCTTCAGTCGATCTTCAAGAAATCCAGTAGCTCCGTGGCCTTTCACTGTGTGAAAAAACCACATCTGCCAACCAAGTTCTTGCCGTCGGGGATCTCCGAAAACTGGGTATTTGGAAACCAAATGCTGAGCCAACTGTTCAAGGGCATTTTTGCTGGGACTATGAAAAGGGAAAAGTCAATTAGCTTGCCGAAACCAGTTTTTGTAAAGCATTTGTAAAATAACCATGTTTCACACCTTGTTCCTAGATTTTCAATCACCGCATCTATCAATGCCGCTGCGATTGCTTGTCTGTCGCTTCTGAGGATGAAGCGATTTTCGTCAACTTTCTTGGTGACGATAAGACGAGTTTCAGAATTATTTTGCAGTATTTCAACGAGGTCCTAGATTGTACAAGAAGAGAATCATTATCACAAACTAGTCTCCTAATGATGCAATGGAATTTAATGAATATTATATTGCACTTACAAATCCGTAAATACTTTTTCTATAATCGTCCTCGTGTATGCGGTTGGTACTGTTTCCTTTGCCAACATTCGTGAGTATTTCGTCGGCTGGTTTTGAAACGGCGTGATCCAATGATACTAAGTGACAAGTTTCTTGATGAATATTGCTCGGATCCAAAATCACTGACCCACTAACACCTTTATATTCAGCATCTCCCAAAAAAGTTGTCAAAGCTGGATTAGGAGTTTCTGATAGTGAGCGGCTTTCTTCTTGGAATGGAGAAGAAATATCTGTTTGGACAGTTAGACCAGTTTCGTTTTCGCCTACATTACCAACGCCGTTATGCACTGCTTGGAATTTGTAGTTGTAGGCCTCATAGTTTTCAGTGGGTAGAGGAATTAGTTCCGCTGGGCTACTCAACCGTGACGAATTTCTCAAACTATCATAACGGTGTTTGGGTTGTGGTGGCGTCTTAAGCATAGTGAGCTTGTCGTTAACAATGAGTGGCTAAAATTTAAGAAAATATTATACTAAAATATTAAATATGGACATGTGAGATTAATATGATAACAAATTTCCGGTTTACCTCACTAATTACAAACGGTTCCGGTTTCTGATTTTTTGCTCGTTTCAATTTCTGCAGTACGGATGATTCGAACACGATCCCACGGTCCGCCATTTCTTGTTCACTGATGATTGAGCCGTCGAAAAAGGAGACCTCATCGCTTAACTGCGATTCCTAAGATAATTTTAGTTTGAAACTAACTCTAATTACATTAACTTATATCGACAACCTAAAGATAATTCAGTACATCTATTTAAACTCTCTTGATCGGTAAGCAAATGTATGAGCTTGTGTCATTAAATTCAAAGCTTCTAACCGGATACACAGATTGATGATAAACTATATCGTGAATGTCTAATATTTTGGTTTCAGTTGTCTCTGATAATTTAAAACATGAAAAATGGCATTCCATTTCACCTTTGAATACATTAACGACAAAATAACATGCATCATCAGCTATACAGATCATATTTATCATACCAAAAGTTGGAAACATGGAACAATATTCCAATACCACCATACACCCAATATCAAACTCACAACCGTTACAAAACATTCGTGAAGTACACCGAAGAGATTCAATGGACTGTTCACCAAATCTTTCAATTAGTGCATCGTAATAAATACTTTCATCAATTTTTGTTGGAATTTTATCTACATACTCGATTGTCATTGGCGTAAACTTTTCAATGCTCTGCAATTTAAACCCTAACGAAAGCTGGTGACGATAAGCCAGAGTTTTTGCAACATTCTTAAAATTACATGCCGCGTGTGCTGCTGTTTTGAAAAATTTATGTTTTGCTTCGTAAGTCATACTCCAAAAATGACGGAGCGGACCTATTTCTTCGATTGCGCTACCATAATGTGTTAGATGATGATGTTTCGGCTTTAAAGGCTTATTAAATATTATTTGGTACTGGGACAAAAACTCAGATATTATTGAATTTAAGTATACTATTCCACCATAAGTTAAGTAATCTGACAAAAGTAGCAGCGTAATTTCTTTTAATAGCAGTATCATTTTCCAAACTTGGTCGTGTTTAGGAACCAAATCACCAAATATTAATGAAAAGTTTATAACGAGACATAACGTCTGAGAAGCATTTTGACCTATTTTACTGTCACCTTTTAAAAATGAAGCCTTGATTTGTGAAGGCTTAGTTGTCCGGAAACCCCTCCCATAATCGAAAGATTCCAACCTAAAGTTGAGTTTGTCAATAGAAAAGTACTTCCTTTTCACAAAGTCGTTAATTGCAAGATAAAACAAATCAGGAGCTATACCTTCTAAAATGTCATGCATCAAGTCAAATACATAATTATCCGTAACATGCAAATATGGAAGTTCGTTAAAAATAGACTCAAAATTAATTCCAGTTGTTGGAAAGTTTTTAGATATTATGTCGCGGTCATAGTTCATTACATTACGTAGCATATCATGCCGTTCTGATACCGCTGTTTTGCACTCATTTTTATGGAGTTTGCAGCGTCTGCATGGGTAATTAGCAGTAAATCCCTCTGAAAACCCTAGCATGGTGTGAAGCCCTAAATTATCCCCAGTGACCTGCGCAAGGGCTACCTTGAAATTTAAACTGTTCCCATTGTGCTTGAAAGTTATTCCATCACTCCATAACTCTTTCAGTTCCTTAACAACTATTTTTAATACCTCATTTACAGAAGACGACTTCATATCAACAGTCTTTAAAGAGGCTAACAAGAGAACATTATCGGGACTTGAAAGCATATGCTGTGGCAAATCAAGAACCGAAAAGTAAAAATTTGCTAACTTATGCTTTCCACTCTTTGAGCCAAGTGGATTGGCAATTTCAGCATCGTCATAATAAATATTAATAAATATGGTATTTTGGGGAAATTTTCGTCTTTGGAAAAGCTTTCCTTCACGAAAATTTGAATAAAATTCCCCATTAAAGGACCTACTCATCTCTAGTATTTGGAAATACCCTGGAATGTTTAGTAGCTGATGAAGTGTAGTCTTTATAGGAATATATTGCATTGAAACGGCTTTGTAACTTTGCCGTTGACCTTTACCCTTTTTTGAATTGAAACTTATATCTGAGTCTAATACTATTTGCTTAGGCATAACGACTAGCTCATTTTCTATTAAATACTTATCTAATTTGTATTTTGTATCAAACTTTGAAAATATATCACACGCTTTGTTTATCTTTTGATTTCTAAAAGTTTTTGATCACATTTTGTTGTATTCTTGATTACAAAGTTAACATAACGTATTATTTTAGCAACTACTTCTTGCATTAAGCGCTTAACAGTTAAGATTATTGTATCTGCCGTACTAATCGGTACTTTTCCAGATTTCATAATACTACACATGAGTTTCATAACATTCCTTTCTACATCTTTTAATTCAAATTCTTGAGGTTGTTCATACTCGTTATTTGGTTCACTAAGATCTGGTTCATATTGCGTAAAATCTTTGTCTGAATTAAATAAATCCGGTAACTCAGTTTCCTCGGGTGTATTAACCTCTAACTGCTTGTGAAGCAAGAAACTATTTCTCATGTGTTGGAGGTAACCTTTTCTATTAAATAACCCTTGACATAACGTACATGAATACTCAGAATTGCCAGTTAGCCTATGCTTGGACGTTAAATGATTAGATAAGTCTTTTAACCGTGTAAACCTCTCACTACATTGAAAACATACATAAACTGATCCTGATTTTAGTTTTGACATTGCGGTCCAAATCCTAGCTCTGTGGCCGACCGCTGGAACGAGCTCCACTAGATCAGTTTTCTCAAGGGAGTCAAGACAGATGTCAGTTATTTGATTCTCTGAAATAAATTTTTAATTTAAAGGTGTTGAACCGATTTCACTTATACACAATAAATACAAGAAGGTCAAACATATCACATCCGGTACTTACCTTTAAAAACATCGATGTATTGAGTCAGACCCAGCTGCGTTAAGATACGGTCGACTTCCACACTCCCCATTGTTGACATCCAGAAGTTTTACAGTTACGGAACTCAAATTACCTTTTAATTACGATCTGAATATTTAAACCCCGATGGACAATGAAATCGGACCACTATCACCGGATCTCGCTTTCTGGAATTACGAGAATATTTTTTTGCGATGCGATTGTGATACCTAATGTAGTATCTTACTGCAACTCGGGCATTTAAACAAAACCGCCAAAAATTGTCTTTCTTTTTGGGGTATAAGCATTCATATCTCTAACTTAATATTGAGTAACCCAAACTCCAAATCAAGTACGCTTCCAAATATTTTACTTCCGCTGTGTGATTGTACTCCATATAAACCAATAACGTTCAAAAGAATATTTGGAGTTATGAAAAACGCTTCAAATGGGGTTAGCTATACCCTATAATAGAGACGTGTTAAATTACTTCTTACCATGTATGCAGGATTTTTAAGTTGCATTTCGTTTTTGCTAGAATAAATTCTCTGGGGCTACTATCATTTTACTTCGAGGGATTGGTTTTACTTTCTGAAAGCATGCCATATCATACAAACTATTGTTTTCAAAATTCCACATTTCAACAAGCAGTTTATTATTATGTAGATTTAGTAGGGACATTACTAGACCAGCTTGATAAAGCGTCAAATTAGGTTTTGATACATTATTTGAAAGACATTGCAGCGCGTGACTAACAATACGCGTTCAAACTTTAAATCAGAACTTTCATACATGGTCAAAGGTCAAGGTTTAAGCATCCTAAAATGACATTTTAAGTTGCTATGCCGATGGATAAACTGAAATATATATTTCCAACGATAAACCCCCAACGAGCATTTGTAATTGGTACTCAAGTCAAATGATAGCTGTTGAATTGGCAAATGGGTTTTTATTTTCTGGAATACTTCTAACACATTGAAATAAATTACGAATTGAACATAGTTCAGCGTCTATGGATGCATTTAAAATGCAAAACGAGGTAATATATTACAATGAAGTCGGCGCATTTGAGCAACAAAATTTTTGCATGCTTTACTTTTAGGGCAAGGAGTTTTACATTTAACGTCACAGATTTCAGAGCGACAAATTAATCAAGTGTGCATAGAAATTTCAAATTTTATTTTCTTCGTCCGATTGATGTGGACCTGAGTTTCACAAATAAGTTTTAAAATTTCATGCAGTTTCTCATGTGAGTGGAAAAAAAATAAAATATTTCGTCATTTCAAGTTATTTTCCATACTTCTACTCCATCGACTTTCACTCATTCATATTCAATGAAAACAGACAAAGAGTATTGTACATTTTCTACACGAGCACGTGCTCAACAGATTCATTTGCATATCCTTTGTTGCATTATCTGTTGTGTGTTGAGGCTGCATGGCATTATCTTAAAATGCCCCAATAGCCAACACTATGAACTAAACACGAAGGCGCGTTTCATATCACTCGATCTTCTCTGTACATGTTTCTTGTAAACAAACAAACAAAAGAAGTTCATACATTCTGTCAAAAAAGTAAAATATTCCAGCACTGAATCAATTTATCAAGTTGACATCCTATTGTAATAAAGTATGTGAGGCAATTTACGAGTGATAGTCAATTCCATTGTTTTTACGAATAATCAAAACATCGAGTGAATAAAACAACTTTTTTATGTGTGTATAATTTTTGTGTGTGTTAGCTTCCAACAATTATTTCACGATGGCATCATCACGTTCTGATGCCTTATCCGAGCTAGTTTCTCAATTAAACAGAGACGTTAATGGTAGCAACCGCAGCTTGAATGATGTTCCCCCGGAGGTGTGATAAAAATCTGACAAAGAGTAGTAACAAACTTGTTATGTGAATAATATTTAACTAAACTTATTTTTGTTTCAAAGGTATTGGAGATTATTTTGGCAAACTTGGGAGGAAAGGACTTGCTCACTGGCAGATTGGTTAATAGCCAATTCAAAGATGCGTTGAACCACCTAATAGAATCAAAATTGTTATCGTATTTTACCAAGTGGAACACACACCATGATCATAAATGGCTGAAGCCCCTTATACCAAGTTTGTGGGTATCGCCAAGCCGGGAAGAACTAGATGAGGGGAAAAGTTCCTTAAATATGTATGTTCCGAAGTTGGAATTTGAAAGCTCTTTTCCAGTTACATCCCTACAATTTGGAATGAAAACTCTCCAACTGCCCACCGAGCTCCTGACGTCCGATGAAGGAAGAACTCTTGGATCCTTCTTAAATAACAAAGGAAAATTACTAACAGTGTTGGTGTTGGATAGTTACAAAGAGAGTGCAGTGAACTTTTCTACGCTCTTGTCTCTCCTTCCAAAACTAAAATCGTTGACGTTTGACGCGTCGAAAATACAGAAGGGAGAAGAGACTTTTAACTGGGATACTTCAGAGCTCCCCTCACTTCCCCTTCTCACTCACATTCAGTCAATAAGAAGTCCACCTTTTGAAAACGAATTGGTTACTGATGCAATAGTCTGGATTCTGAGTAAATACGGTGCGCAACTAGTTGGATTGACGTTGAAAGGCTCTCATTTGTATTCCTATGCGCTCAAGGTCCCTTTCCCAAATCTGAAGCAAGTAAAGATTAGCTCCACCAACAAATGCTTGCTTGAGAATGTCCAAGGGTCAGGGTTGACACACGTAATGATAACGGATTTTAACGTTGCGAATATTTTTCAACGACCTGACCTTTGGCTCCCGTGTCTTGTTCCTTTCTCACAAACTTTGGAGTGCCTTCGACTTCCCTCCACAACCTCGAGAACCATTCAAGCTGGCGACGCCTTTGAGGGAAATTTTGAGAAAGTGAAGATGCTATCAGTCAAGCTTCCGGAAGAGGGATGGGAAATTGATATCATGAAGAGCTTTGTTTTGCCCAGATTTCCTGGCTTGGAAAAGTTGGAGTTTGTTCACTGCACAAATTACCACTCTCGGATGGAGCGTGTTGTCAAGAGTGAGGAGTATTGGAATTTTTGTCCCAAACTCAAAATTATTTCTGCCCTTGACGACCGGCCGGATTCATCTGGGATTCGAGAGCTTCATGTTATCTGGAGCTCGAATTGAATGGAAAAATGCCCGAATGGAAAAATGCCCAAATGGAAACGGAGTGCCATAAGTTAGCATTTCTGAATTATGTGTATGTGTTTAATTTAATTTAGTTAGATGCTGCGTTTTTATGCTTTCCAAAACGGTAATTACAAAGGATTATAAAAACTACAAGTGTCAAAAACTCGTTAAATGAGCTTGTAATATATTATGCTATGGAAGTTAATATTTAATCGACGAATGTGAAAACACGTTTCTTTGCGTTTTTAATGTTAAATTTATGCAAACATAAATGGTTCAATGTTTTATCAGCAATGTACATGAACCCATTTTACCTGTTCAGATCAAGGATCTTTTGTTTATACTTTCAATCGACAAAAGTAAAGACTGACTTTATTAAGTAATTTTCTCCAAGAACATTACATTTAATAACTATTGATTTATTTGAATGTACATTTTTTAAGCAAATAAAAATGATTTGCTACTTCAAATACTTTTAGTTTGATTCATATACCTGTCAAAAACTCCAATAAGTATGTTTTTAAACCGTCGAGCATAATTTTGGTTCATCGAATGGCATTCGTATATAATGAATATGTTGATGATGATTGCGTGTGTCAGTATTTTAAGTTCTTGATTGACTCCGAGCGAGCTCCGAAAATAATTCCACTACCAAAACCCGTTGAACAACAAAGTCATGAGTAACAATTCGAGTTGATATTCGCAAGATGATCGCATTGTGCATTATAAGTGCATTACTTTTTTAAAGCTGGTGAAATCATCATCACATCTTGTATCGCGTCATAACAAAACATTGTAATTCTGTTCTCTGTTGTCTTAGCAGCTACTCAACATTGTAAAGTTATGAAACTGCTTTTTGTCAAGGGTTTCCGTTTATTTGCCGTCTGTTAAATTAATAAAATATGAAATCTGAGAACTTTTTTTATAATTTTAGTAGTAACGTGAGATATTGTAATTAAAACTGTCGAAAATTTCTTTTTCAAACATACATTGAGGTGGAAGATGATTAGAGAGAATTAAACACTTTTGAATGACGTGCCCAACATTGAATCTATTTCCGATGGTAGGTCACCAGGTTAGGTTAGTTGAGTTGAATGGGCGTACTTTAATCCTCATAGATATTCCTGTATTTATTAGTAATCAGTTTTTAATCAAATATGTCTTTCGATGCATCCTGCATTCAATAAGGAGTTAACACTTTTATTTGACACTCAACTAATGCTGCGTTAGTTTTTGGATAGTATTTATTTTAGCCTTTTCATTATCCCATCGTTTCGAAAATGATTCCAGTCACTCAAGATAATTCATGGACGATGTAAGATCATTGATTTCCATGTTTAACACTCCGTTAGTTTTATCAGTGTTTCCATACGAAAATGCAGAAACTCCCGTACAATGACGACTGATTTGTTGATGATGATTGTGAGAACTTTTGGCATTTTAGCGGAAATCTGAGTACTTATTCAAATAATACTGAATCTCAAGCAATGTGTAGTACCCCTTTACTTTATATTCTTCTGGGTTCCTATGAAAAAATCTTCGGCCACCTGGATTTGGGAGTCGGAAAAGCAGTGAACGTGCTATACATAATTATAAGGATTTAAATTGAGTTTGTAAATTTTCATGCCAGCTTCTGTCGATTATACGATGCATTACTTGGGTTGGCACTGAAGAGATATTCTAACAGAAAGGAGAAATATTTACACTCACCATCATCATCAACATTTTTCTCAACCGTCCTCTTTACAATTCGCATTCAAAAAATCCATATTAAAGGATCAAGAACAGAATTCATTGAACTTATTAGCTGGCATACAAATCAAGTTACAAAAGTTGAATGGTGAATCACTTGTATTCATGTCTCTCTCAAATTTTCATACATTCAATATCGAAGTTATCACATGATAAAATGAGAGTAGAAATCTTCAACAATCAAGTTGTCATGTGTATTATGGTTGATTTTAGTTTTACAGATGTATATAGAAATAACTGATTGAACTGGTTCCTTTGCTTGTAAATGAAGCACAGGCAGTTCGATCTGCGGTGAAGAATTTTATTCATAGTTCGATATAGGTTCTAATAATGAGTACATTAAATAAACAGTTAACCTTTTTAAATATTTTTGCTTCCACAAAATCACTGGTAAAAAAGGTGTGCAAGTTATTGTTCATCATGGACAATGTTTCATTACATTGCTGCTTCAATTCCATAGCCAAACAAGATACTATAGGAAAAGAGTGGAGCAACAAACCATTCAGTTTCTGTGTAGATTCCTCGCATGCAAAAGACGTGTTTCTCACATGCCCAGCAGTTCACGATGATGATGATGGAGTGAGCGAAAAAAATCTTTTTTGTACCATTATGCAAGCACAGCTGATTTTGCATAAAATTGAGTGTGTTTATACATTTAGTAGTGACCGGACTTGTTCAAGTTGCCGATAAATACTGACAGTTTATTTTTCAATTACAATTCTGTAATTTTTACTCTGATTTTAGTTCAAAGCCAAGAGCAAATTTATAAATAATTCCAGTTCATACTTATCAAGAACTATGAATATCACCGCGGAGGAGTGCCAGAAGCGGTACTTAAATAGTAAATATTGGAAGCTAGTGAGTTTGACTGATTGCAACACAACTTGCATGGCAGTTCTCAAACAAAACAGAGTGCTATCAGATGAAGATGTGGCGAAACTGGTAAAATATTTAGTTAAAATTAATTTTTCCAGTTTCAATTGTTTTAAGTTATGTTTTATTGGTTTGCTTGCAGAAGTCTATTCCCAACGAGTTGACGAAGGCCGAGAAGCTTTACGAGATTTTGTTTAAAAGGGATGGGTTTTTACCTCACTTAATAGCGGCTCTCGAGGAAGGCTATCAGACTGGAGCTCTACAGATTTTGAAAGATTATGAAAAAGTGGATTTAGCTAGTTTGGAATTAGAAATCCGGAGTGAATTAAGAGAAATCGAAACCGGCAGCAAACATCTTATTCGATTTGAAGTACACCCCAACGTCCATTTTTTCACTGGAAGAAATCAAGAGCTCACTGACCTTCAAAAATTGCTACAAACGGACACCTCAGCAGCAATTGTTGGTCTTGGAGGGGTTGGAAAAACAGAACTGGCTCGCTGCTACATTCAGAGTTTCATGAAACCAGAGGAGAGTGTGATTTGGATGAACGCAGAAACTGAGCAAGGATTATCTGAAAGTTTTCGGAGATTGGCAACAGCACACTTAAAACTGCCTATATTGAATGCTGATGGGATTGAAAAAGGGATAACTTGTGTCATTAATGATGTTTACACCTTTTTTAGTGGACAGCGCTCTCTTTTTGAGATTGATAATGCAAAAAACGTCAAAACCCTGCAAAAATTCATGCCTTTTCGTGTGGAAAAAAAGCCAAGTGTTTTGATTACATCCCGATGTACAAAATGGTCATTTGATGTGAAAAAACTGTTGCTGTTTGATCTTCCACAGATGAGTAAAACGGAGGCAATTAACTTTGTGAAATCTGGTCTTGAAAATCAAGAAAATGATACTTCCGAGTCCATAGCTAAGTTGGTAAGACGATTTCAGAGTCTCCCACTGGCACTAACTCAAGCTATTTCTACCATCAATGAAAAACGGGAAATTCGGTCTAATTATAGAATAGAGGAATACCTAGAACTATTCGAGTTCGATACGGAAAATCAACTGAATTCAGACGTAACAGAGCTCTCTTCATATGGGAAGACAACTTTTACAACTTGGAAAGCCACAACTGATGCTATTGCCGAAACTGCAGAACTTGGAACAATAGCATCGTGGATGCTTTATGTGATTTCATACTTTAAACCGAAAAACATACCTACCAATATGCTAATTTCTCACAATCGTTATATTGAAGGAGAAAGATGTTCATCCAGATTGAAAACGCCAAGCATCATCATCAAGAGTCAGAATGAGGATGCGCTGCACCTGCTTAAAAAACATTCGATGATCAAAACTAATCCTGAAGTTGAAGCAATAAATGTTCATAGGCTTGTGCAGGACGTCACTAAAATTGAGCTCAAAAAAGAATATTTGGAGGAGTCTGTTTTAAGAGATGCAATTAAGCTATTATCAACAAACACCGATGTTAACAACAAGGGCCATGTTTTCTCTGTTTTCAAATTCGGGCTTCCCTTCCGCACACTTATTGACGAATTTGAAAACTTCCAGCAGCAAATGATCGACAAATATGGAACATATGTTGAAGTTGAAGACGATTCAGACACTGAGGAGGAAGTGAATGAAGATATTCAGAAACAAAATACTCAGCACCGGGAATATCGTTCTTATCGTCCCCAAATCTGTCAAAATTCTCTATTATTTTCATAGATAGTAAGAAACCAATATAATGTTATTCATACTATTACTCTTGAAAATGCCCACGCTAAGTAGGCGAAAGCTCGAGAATAAAGTTTTTACCCGTTACTACCTCTTAAAGCCAAAAAGAATGTCAATTATAATGTTATTCTATTAAAAATTGTTGGAGAACGCGTTGTTTTTAGTTTAAGATATTACAATGTTCTTTCAGCAAATCAAAATATCTTATTAATATATTTACATGAAAATTCTAACATACATGATTATAATTACTATATTAATAAAACAGAACTCCTCAGCTATTATTGGTACAACATTTATTTAACGTGCTAATTGATCCGTCGCGGTAATTTCAACCATTCCTGGCTGCATTCAGTTTAATTATCTAATCAATAATCTGATTCGGCATTTCATTCCAATCATGATGTGATTTCAAAACTGGAGAATCACGTTGCCCCAAAATACTTTTACTAATCATTTACAAACTTTGGTTCGCATAAACATCTTTCCCAAAAAGCCAATTTAAAAAATGCACGGCGTTTGTAATATTACTGGTTATTTCGTGGACTACATGAATGTGTACTAAAACTTTTCCATAATGAGAAATTTTCGTTCAAGAGCATTACTTCCAATTCCTATTTTTACTAGACAAGAGTGATGAAGTTTTATTTACATCACATTATTTAAATCACTAACTGTGTAATGCTATACATTGACAGCAACATTCACATTCACCAACTGGTTGTTTTTTGCAATTTTTGTGCATAGAAATATTTATTGCATTAAAATGTGTTGTCAGCTTTCTAAAGTTTCCTTTCAACAATCGTTTTTGCGTTATATTTCATTATAATGACCGAGTTGAAATAAATACTTGCGAATATGAAAAGCAGCATTCATGAACGGCTTCAGATCTTGAAGGGCAGCCTGATGCTCTGAGAAAAGAGTAGTTTTCAGTGCGGTTTGCTCAAACTAGAGTGTGGCTTTTCGCAAGCAAAGCACATCGAGATGATGATGATGATGACTGAGTGAATGTACTCATCTTTGGTCTTGATCATGGTGTATGCACAGCTGATTTTACGTTAAATTACTTGTGCACATAGGTATATATTTAATCAGCGTAAACATTAATTAGCAAACAATTGTAATTTTATTTACCATAATTTCAATATTTTCATTTAATCAATTAAGTTCAACTCATGTTGTCTGAAAGCTGAAAAACGGACGTGTGTTAACTCATCAGATTTTGTGTTGAGAACAAAATATTAGAATACTTAAAATAGCAACTATTTGTGAAAACAATTATGGAGGAGCATCAGAGACAGCACATAATCAGCAATTTAACAGAGCTGACACATTTGACATCTTGCAACTCAACCTGTATAGCAAGTCTCAGACAAAAGGGGGTGTTTTCCGACCACGACGTTGATGAACTGGTATAAATTAATTAGTTTTACAGTTTAAATTTTCAGTTTTACTTACATATTTTATGGCTTTTTGAATGTTTTGCAGTCTTACATGCCAAATGTGTTTATAAAATCGGACAGATTTTATAGGATTCTTTTGACAAAGAAAGGTTCTTACCCTCACCTCATAACTGCGCTTGAGGAGACCTGTCAAACTGGAGCCGTGCAGATTCTTAAAAAGTTGGAAAAAGAGGAAGTTGCCAGTTTGGAGAGAGAATGGATGGACGAATCTAAAGCCGGCTTAAGTCAATACATGAAAGAAAAAAGGAGACCTGGAATTCTATTTGATGTGATTGCGCCCGTTCCCAATTTCACTGGGAGAGAGAATGAAGTCCTCGAAATTCACTACAAACTTCAGAAAGATAAGAGTAATCCAGCTGGAATGCCTAAAATGGTTTCCGTTGTAGGACTCGGAGGTATAGGAAAAACGGAGCTTGCTCGAAAATACGTTCAAGAATACAGCGAAAGGTTCTATGATGGAAATGTGATATGGATGAGTGTACAAACCAAAGAGGTTCTGACCGAATCATTTCTCAGACTGGCTAAAGATTATCTAAATGTTTCCCATCCCAATGAAGACAATAAACCGTTGGGCATTCGGACGATAGTTGACCGAGTTTATGACCATTTTATGGATAAAAAAGTCCTCTTTGTTTTTGACAACGCCGAATGTTTCGCGCAACTTCAAAAATTTATTCCATCATCATCGTGCTCACCGTACATTTTGACCACATCCAGAAACCATGAGCGGAGATTCCCCGCTCATTTTTTGCAGTTGGCAGGGATGACTGAAACTGAAGCCATTTTGTTTGTGAAAAGAAGCCTGCAAATTGAAAATAATGATGACAAGGATGTTTTGAGATTAGTAAACAGGTTAGAGTCTAATACACTCGCCCTATCCCAAGCCATCTCTTTCATCAAACAACGCAGGTGTGTACTGAATTTCAGCGTAAACCAATATTTAAAAATATTCGAAGAAACTTCCAAAAAGCCATTGGCAGAGGTTGAATCTTATAAGCAAACCATAGTCTCAACCTTGAGCATTACAACGAAACAAATCTCCTCCGACAAAGAGAACGGAAACCGTGCCATGAAAATACTCAACACTATTTGCTACTTTCTATCTGAAAAAATACCAATCAGCGTGTTTTCCAAACTTGCTGACGATAATGATTACCAGAAAGCGCTTGACCTTCTTGTCAAGTACTCCATGGTCAACATTGAAGACAATAAGAATACTATCAGCGTTTCCCGACTAGTTCAAGAAGTCACTACGATTCAGTTGAAGGAAAATGGCCAAGAAGAGCAAGCGTTGAAAACTACGTTGCAACTTGTTTCCTCTGCAATTACGTCCGATTCGAATGAAGACATAGTCTACCATGCTCTTTCTGCATATAAATACGCAGCTAGTTCCAAGCTGAGTGTTGAGTTCAAACACCTTCCTTCCAATATCCTGAGTGTTTTGAATAGCTACACCAGATATGAGGAAGCAATAGCAGTGGGAAAGGAGTTAGAGCCACTTTTGGGAAAGGTGCTTTCACAAGATGACCCTGATGTAATAAGATTCAAGTTGGCGTGGGCCGACGCCATATTCGATCTTCAAGAGAATCTTGAAGAACATTTGAAAGGGTTGGAAAAACTTATGGAGCAAGTTGTAAACAACAAAGACAACTCGTTTGTTGAGCATGACAGGCTGAGAGTTGAAACACTTGTAGCAAACTACTTGAAACAACTGGGACGCTTTCAAGAAGCGTTGGATATCTCCCGCAGTACGATTGAGAGACACAAGTCACTCTACGGGCTAAATGATTGGCGAACTATTACCAATTTAATTAACATTATATCTTGCATCTGGAAATTGAGAGCTATCACAATCCCTTCCAACTTGAGTGAGGAAGACAGCAATTTGTTACAGCAATCAAACAATGAAGTGCTCAGCACCACCATTTCTCTTCTGAAAGTAGCCCACCAAACAAATTTGGAGTTAATTGGGAAAGATGTAAACTGGACGAGCACAATGTTTAGTGTGGCAGATTGCCTCGAGGATATTGGTGATACGGAATACGCGACAAAAATCCTGAATGATGTGATCCGGCGCACAAGAGATTCCAGCGATGTACGATTTTTCCGAATTGCCATAAATTCCATGAATCTTCTCATTTTGCTTGCCCACACCGAAAAATCTGAGGGCAAAAATGAGGAAGCATTCACCATTGTGAGTAATGTGCGGGAAGTTCTTTACAAATTTAAAAGCGAGAAGGACAAAGTGACTTTGACTGGTAGGTTGCTACTGATAAATGAGCTGGAAGCAGCCATTTACACCTTGATGAATGATGGAAAAACAGTTTTGAATCCTGTAGAACGTCAAAGGAATTATATTTTACAAAACTTTCGCCAGCTTAATGAAAGTACCTATGTCGGCCACGAGCACTTAGCATCATTAATGGGAAGTGGAGTATTTACAATGGAGGACGTAGAAACCTTGGTAAATTATATTTTAGTTTTTTTAAATTCAGTTTTACATTCAAAACTCAAGTAAAAATAAATTGCTTCCTTGTTTGTGGGTAGGACTCAATTCACGACGTAAGGGACAAATCTCTCAGATTTTACGAGCTGATTGTGACCAGGCCAGGCTTTTTTACTGCGCTTAAAAAATTCCTCCTAGGTAATGCACTTAAAATTCTAGAAAGATTGGATAAAGATGGAGAAGCAGAAGTCGCTGGACAAGCCGGTTTTAGTATTAAAGGGAAATTTCGGGAACATGTTTTTGAAGTGTATAAACAGTCTCGTTTCATTAAACAAAACCTCCTCGTCCTTGTTAAAAATACTAACGTCGACTCCACATTTTTAACGTTTTTAGAGGAAAATGGAGTGCTTTCAAAAGAGGACTTAGCCCGATTGGTAATTGTTTTTAAAAGCAAGTTTCTAAATTGAAGATAATGCCGAAAATTTGATACGTATGCTTGATTGTTACAGAACTCAAAGCAGCAAAAAATGGTGAAAGTGGATTTATTTTACCGTCTCATTATGACCAAGTTGGATTTCTTTAGGCATTTGATTACTGCGCTGACTGAAACCAAGCAAGTCGAGGCTCTTAATATTTTAAAATTATTGGATAAAGAGGAAGATTCAGAAGTCGTTGGACAAACTGGGACAAATACTCCAATCGCAGCGTATATAAACACGCAAGGTGTATACATATGACAAACATTATAAAACAGAATCATTTCACCACAACTCTACTATAATACTAATATTATTTGTATCCGTTAAATTAGGAAACAGCGAACCTAGAGCAAATAAACCTGAACCCATACGATTTGAGGTAAGGGAGTCGGTTCCCTATTTCACCGGAAGAGCTGAAGAAATCCAAAAACTACATCAAAAGTTGCAGCAGAGCTGGCTAAAAATGGTGACAGTGACTGGTTTGGGGGGGATCGGGAAAACGGAACTTGTCCGACGATATATTCAACAGTACGAAGATGAATATGACAACAATGTTATTTGGATTAACGCTTACACATCCGATACGATGATGAACTGCTTTCATGAACTCGCTAAAGATCATTTGAAATTGCAGAATTTAAAAGAGACAAAAGACTATATTGATGGAGTATACAAATATTTTCGAGGGAGACGTTCCCTGATTGTGTTGGATGATGCAGGGGACAACGAATACGTGAAAAAAACGCTTTTTAATCCGCATCACCAACCTTATCTATTGATAACTTCGCGAGATAAGGATTGGTCTATGGACACGTTGAAACTGAATGAGATGGAGCAAAGGGAAGCCACTGATTTTGTGAAGAAGGAACTCAAAATTTATGATGATGATGATCGTGAAGATGGAAGTATTGCCAGACTGGTGAATAGACTCCAATGCTTTCCTCTTGGGCTTTCCCAAGCAATCTTTTACATCAAGAAGCAAAATTTTTCCGTAAGTCAATATCTCGACAAATTAGAAGAGGATACTGAAATGCTACTATACTCGAAGATATCACCACAAGAATGCAACGAATACAAGAAATCTACCCTCACGACCTGGAAAGCAACAACTCATAATATTTCTCTGATTGAAAATCTTGGAAGAAAAGCACTCTGGATGCTCAACACGATTTCCTATTTACAGCCTACTAAAATACCCATTAAAATTTTAGTTTCCAGTGAAACGGAAAATGCTAAGCTTGAAAAAAAGAAAGCTCTTGGATTACTTGCAAAATACTCAATGGTTAACATCCAACCCGAAGGAGAAACCATCTGTGTCCACCGACTAGTTCAGGAGGTTTACAGAATCCAGTTGCGAGAAAACAAAAACGAGGAAGTCAAAGTTTTGGGAACGGCTCTGAAAACGCTTTCGGAAAATATGGACATGGACACCAGTGACCACACATGTTGCGTCTTTAAATACAGTGCTCCGTATAAAACTCTTGTCGAAGAATACAAGGACATTGCAATAAAAATTTTAGGAACATTTTTTCCCAACAAAATAAATCAACTTACTTTGAACCTTGCAACCGAGCTGAGAAAAGTGCTTCAAGGAAACATCCCTGCTAAAGATGTCGACCTGCTTAGATTTGAGGCTAGAGTGGCCGACGTCGAGTTTGAATTGGGAGCGTTTGAAAATGGGCTGAAAACACTGGACCAAATTGTGCCATTTTATGTAGAAAATGAAACTGGATCATTTAGCCAAACAGAAATAATCCAAGTTCAACAACAATTCGCACTCTTTCTGAGACAGCTAGGGAAGCAGACAGAGAGCTTGAGTTTGCAACTACAATTGTTTCAAAAGATAAAAGCTCTGCGTGGTGTAAATGATTTTGACACTATAAAGGCTCTAGTCGATATTACAAACTGTCTGCACGAGCTGGGCTATTTTGAAAAAGAACCACCAGTTAATCAGCAATATCTTCAACTTTTGCGTATGGTTTATAGTGTGACTAGTCCCCAGACAATCATTGCAACATTCAAAACAGCCTACGAAGCAAATAATCATTTGTTAGGTTCTGCAGCTAATTACGCCAATCTTTTCTTTGGTGTGGCAGAATGCCTTCACAAGCTTGGGGAGAAAGATATGGCAGAAAGCATTGGCAGGGAAATTTATGAGCTTGGAAGAAATTCTGAAGACTGTGCTATTCGCAAACCAATTCAATGATTTGTCTGAACTTCCTTGCAAATATGAAAAAGGCGGAAGGAAAGAATCTAGAGGCTTTGGAACTTTATCAGGAAGCTCGCACTCTGCTCGAGAATAGTTTAGGAAACCATAATCTTCATACATTAACAATTAAAGTAAATGCGCTTATCACTCAAGGTGAACTTGGTCAAACAGAGGCTGCACTGGAAGGACTTCAAGACGTCTTAAGAAAAATGCAAGAAAACTATCCTGAAACTCATGAAACCCTCAATGTGGAACTGAATGTTGCTTCGTTGTTATACACAACGGGAAAACACAATGAAAGTTTGGATTTGCTTGTTGGGATCAAAGAAAAGTTACAAGAAAAATTTCCACAATTTGAGTCGTTAATAGCAGAGGTGAATGCGGGGATAGAAAAAGTCGGAAACACTGTACCTTCAACGACAGAAAAAGCATTATAAATTGTTAATCCTTTATTTTATAATGCCATTAATAAAAGTATACATTTTGCTTATACTTGTCATTATTGTTTCCATTTGTAGTGATTTGGCAACATGAAATTTATTGTTTTGAATCAGTTTCGCAGTCGAAACGGAATACGTAATAATGCTGTTTTCCTTAACGGGAGAATAATCAACATTTAATTGTACGGTTGATGGCAAAAAAGGTGACTGGAGATGAAGGTCGAGTCTGATAAGTCCTCATCATCATCATCTGGAATCATGAACTGAAACAGCAAACAATGTTGCTATCCTTCACGCTAAATAAGCAATAAATTAAGTTCAAGTAAACTTATGTCATTCGAATAAACATTTTCATTCATGTAAATATACAAATATCACCTTCACTGGATGAAAACTGAGTAGAAGAAAAACGTGAAATGTTTCTGCGTTAAACTTCGTCAAGTTTCATTTCATTGGCAACAACATGAAACTGCATCTCATCAAGGTGTTCCAGTTGATGTTTGCTGTCTGTAAAATATTGTATACAAGTCCAACATTTGATACCATAAATTTCAACGAGGCTTTTTAGATGAGAAAAGATTTCATTTACTCATAAGGAATTTGCAAACCTTACCTGGCCATAAACACTGGCGCTTCTGACGGTTCTTAATAAGGTCACCGTGCATTAAAAGGGCGCCCGTTTATTGGCTTTGGGTATTTCTGCATTGAGATGGAATCAGAGTTTAAGGAAATTTTACGAAGCCTCCTTAAATAAATATACAATAGGAGCTTTATGGGTTTTTTTACTAGTATTTATTTACCTTCTAACTCTTCGTCCAATTGCCGAATAGGTTGTCTTTGAGCTCAACAGTGTCCTGTCAGCAAGGAAAATCCGTCCGTTTGATTGTTTTGTGGTAAGTCATGACAAAATTAACTTTGTCCGATTGATAATGATCAAACGGATGAATTGAGATCATTGTTGAAATGATAATGCTGATATTCTCTTCTAGAGGCGATGATGAATTATAAACTGCTTACTATAAAAAGAAACATCAATTTTACATACTTATTTACACTGACGAAGATCGTGAGAAAACCCAAGTTATCATTTTACTTCAGGTAACTCAAGAAGCTTTATAAGGCAAGAGGCACAAGTAAAAGATATAAAATTACACGGTAAACCATTACTTACGGAAAAATTATTTTGTATCCATTGCAGGTAATAGAGATATTGCTTGTTATTGAGTTCAAGAATTAACCGAGGGAGTTGAAGTTAGGAACAAGATTTCGGTCTTGTCCTTCTGGTCTTGATGATGATGATGTTGACGATGATTTAAACTAAAACAAATACAATATTTTGTCTGTCTGAAGCCTGTCTTGTAGTTAGAAGTAAAATATCTTTCCTCCGTTTTGGAATTGGTAGATTGTTGTTATCCGTAGTGGCATCATTCTTTAATGCAAATGATTTTCTTTTTAATGGTTGCTGATTGACTGATGGCTGAATTATGTTGATGTGACTGTAACTGATTCCGTTTTTGTGGTCTGTTGCTCAGAAGTTGCTGCGGATCACAAAGAGAATAATGCAAGATTCGATTATATATATTTTCCTCTGTTGCGCTCTCAATAGATTTCACGATAAGTGTTAGTTAATCTTACTTAATCTTTTAATCATAGGTGACTTTATGCGAGTGTCTGAAAATTACATGAATAGCTCACTTGTTAAGCGTGCATAATAGTCGTTGCGATCGATGCTAACTTAAGAGATCTTATATAGTTGTATTTGCGACATATCTGTACAAGATGAAGGATATAAAAGCAATAATTAGATTGTTATCGTTTCCTTACCGCAGTTGTGCAATGCAAAAATCCTAGGTTATATATCAAGTTTCATATTTGTTTTTGATTGTACTTGAGATTAGTCGGTAAAAACGGAAAGCAGATTTACGATTATCAACGTTGCTCCTATGCCTGATGAGTGCGCCGATTACTCGTTTGCTTGATAGCCTTTTGTCCATGATCAGTTATAATCATGTCCAGTTGTCAGTCGTCGTATCTCTATCTTATTTTATCCTTTAGCATAGTGCCTATCGTCCAAGGCGCACTCAACTATCAGCCTCGAGTTAGCTTGATTTAAAAGAGAGTGGTGAAAATTGAACGAGGAGCGTTCAAATTGAAATTTGCTCGCGTATTTTACGTTCGCAAAAACGCTTCACAACCCGGTGCTTTACTAAAGTTTGAGTGTCAAATTCTCTTTCAAGCTTTCTCGGTACTGATACGTTACCCGATGACAACATTAAAAAAGCATGTTCGTAATTTACTAACTCACAAACTGCCTTCCTCCGCATACGTCCGCATGAACCTCTATTGCTCAAATAAAATCTAAATTGAATATGGGCAATCCTCGGCGAACAGCATTGACTGAAGCAGTACACATAAAATCGTGGTACTTTCCGTTCGATCCTTCCCATCTAAACTTTCCGGCTTTGATTATCTCAAGAGTATAAGTTTCATGTTCATAGTTCTAGATGTGCTTCATAACAATTGTTTCGGGTATCAGGCAAATCTGAGAAAATTAAAACACAATACTTGAGCAGTGAGCCATTTATCGTTTCATCAGATTTATAAACTTGGGAACTCGACGGATAAAATAATTTCCATACCGCGTATGTTTTGGGCCATAGCAAGCGTGTCACAAATTGAGGGGGTTTGAAATTGTCCTGTGGCGGTATTCGATTGGGATGGCCTGAAGCTTGCGAGCAGTTGATTAATTAGGACAACTTAATGATCGTCGTCGATGCGATGGCGAGCTCAGATTAGACGACAGTCTCTTCCTCACTCCGTAGAGAAAGGTTTGCAGACTGCCACGAAATCTGTTATGCTTGGACGCCGAGAAGCACCACATTATACTTGATGGACTACAGATGAATCCCAGATAAGTATAACCCACACCCAACCAACAACGTCTATATTGTGTATTGCTTCTCATTCGCAGCCTGAATCGTAATAGAAATTCGGGTCTTTTCAATCTCGAGTTTATTCATTTCGATCAATATCTAGCTTACGACGTATTATATTCGAGCGCGATAATCTTGGGTACTTATCAGGGGCAAGCTTTGGACGTATGATGGAGATGTTGAGAAATGTTAGATGTAAACGTCCTATTCAACGCCTTTGCAAGTAAAGAGTTTAGTCAAAAAAATCGAGACAAGCGGCAGACAAAAAAATAATGAGCAACTTTGAGTTGATTTTGTACCAAGAGATAATTTCTTTGTCTTAAGTAACTGTGCTTATCATCACCGTGGATTTGCATCTCAAAACTTGTAGCTGGAGGAGAATTGGTATCACTGGCTGTCCATATTTCCCGCATTTGCAAGCTGCATATTCAGAATGGTTTTTAGCGATTTTCTCGCATATTCCTGGAATAAATTATAAAAAGACAATAATAAGCAGAATTTTACACTTTAGGCTCCTTCCATTTTAGATGGCCTTAATGGGTATTTTAGATAGTTTGAATTTTTGTACCCGTATTTAATGTCACAGGCTGTTAAGATTTTAGATCTGCTGTCCACAATTCAATCGGATGCAATATAACTCCGATCAGTAATCAAAATAAGGTGAAAAATTTATTGTCCGACTATGGCTTTGTATCTTTTGACTGTAGTATATCGTAGAAGTTAAACATTGAGATGGATTTTGGTATGGATGTTTTGGTTTATATAGACGCATTTTTGCTCATTTGCACCCCCCTTAAGTGGGAGAAGAGCTGTCGTCATAGAGGTTCCCTCTTGCCGGGGTTTCGGTGCTTGGTGGAATAATGTGCAGCTGATAGTATCAATGAGTTTTTATGGCGAGATGATTTTTTCATGTCAGTTCATATGATACAAAAACTAGGGTTGGCGTCGGAAATACAGCAAAGGCAGAACGCTGTCTTGCTTTTAAGCAGTTTTTTTGTGATTATATTTTATGCTTTTTGCTTCCAATGCTTTATTCAATATTTAACATAATAAAGTATTTTATATATCATATAATAGCAAACACATGCTATGTAGCTATTGCCCTAACTTTAAAACGACGCGCATACTCGTTTAAATGATGATTTTGTATTACCACTCAGAGCCAAGAATTGACAATGCGCACCTTATATATATCAACAATCAACCAACTTGTTATAATTCAAAAACATAGTGCTAGCATATTCGTAACGGTATTAGGACGTAGATATCTGTGGAAATCTATTACAAAGTGCTCTACATTGTTGTTTCATAGAAAACAGTAACTGTATATTGTACTTAACATTTATTATGTGCTTCGGGATATATGTTATATACAAATTAAATGTATATTATATGTACTTTGATATGGAAAAAAGCAATGAAGCTTGAAAACAGCAAAAAAGCTTAAAAACAGCAATTAAGCATGAAAAAAGCAGAAAAGCAATGAAGCAAAAAAAGCTGGTGCATTTTTGATTTTATGCCAACACTGATGCTAACTATTGAAGCTTAAAATCAGTCATCCTTGATCTCTTACCTAGCTGGTAGGTATTTACAGCCCACAAAAAATAATGTCTTTTCGTTAATAAAAGCAAATAAATTCTAAATCCACAAAGCGTTAAAATCCCGAATGTGAGAGGTGTTTCATTTTAAAGGCCCAATGTAGGAGGAGCCTAGACCAGGTCAATGTATGAAATGTTTCCTTACATTATGCAAAACCCCATCCGGCCATTTTTATGTATTTTATGCAGATCCAGAGATGCAGATCATTCACATCACATCATCACACAAATGTTTTATGTACATTTTTGCCTTTCAGACATCACTCGAATATCCAGCCCCCTCTGAGGAATCGAGACGCATTTATGTGTAGTATTGTAAACACTTCTGAATTGTATTTAATTTGTTTTCCGTCTGTTTAACTTTTCAGTTGCATATCTTCGTCCGTTGAAATCACGAAATCTGATCAGGATTCACGATCATTCTTGTTCCCCAACTGTTTGCCTTACTTAAATTTAACTTGGATTTACTGTGGAACTGATAGAAAGGAACGACAACCAGTCGAGAAGATGACCGAAAAGTGTGTCCTGTGTTTTGAGTCTGCGACAGGTATTTTCAATTTTTTAATTAACTTGTAATCAGTTATATGCAACGGGTCTAGGTGGAGACATGTTGTAAGGTTTCTGTATATTTAATTTAATTGTACTTGTTAATAGGAGTCAAGCACAATGATCAATTGGTAAGCTCCAACAATGGCCACGTCTTCCATTTCTGTTGTCTTAATGAATATATGACTGGCCCTGGACGCTCTACGCTGTGAGATTATAAAAATAATTAACTCAATGTTGATAATATTTATGGATATGGATATTATGCATGTCGTTTGATTATTAGGTGCCCAGTTTGTGATGAAGATTTGGAGAAACAAGCTTTTATGCCGTTGAAGTTTTTGAACAGAAACAAGTCAACGCCTCTAACTCCTTTACCGTTATCATCACAGCAACCACCACCACTACCCCCACGAGGATTACGAAATGAAGCCAGATCCATTCAACCGACTGCTGGTGCTGCTGTTCAACGGCCTTCCAAATGCTCTTGGGAGAATCCGTAAGTTCCCTGCTGTAACGTCGTCTGCAATAAAAATCGCGATGGATATTGTACTACTCTTGTGACCCACTCTTTAGTCTGTTAACCTATCTGTTTGTATCTGCAGGGATTACTCCTTTAAAATCGTTATACTGGGGGATTTCAATGTTGGGAAGTCAAGTTTGCTTCAGCGATATGCGGTACGGTAACAATGTATTTTACACAGTTAGCGTAAGCCATCAAAGATTCTCTGAGGTTATAGGATGTCTATTCAATAGAAATAGAATATCTTTTGTCTAATCTGAAACCGAATTTGTTTTTAATATTCTCTAGGATGAAACATTCTATGCTAACCAAGCTACTACGATTGGATGTGATTTGAGAGTTCAATTCGTGCACGTTGCTGGAAAACGAATTCGTCTTAATCTATGGGATACTGCTGGACAAGAACGGCATCGTGCCATAGTGGATATTTATCTCCGAAGGGCAGACGGAATAATTTTCTGTTTTGACATCACTGACTTGCAGAGCTTCATTTCTCTGCGGACCTGGTATGAATTCGCGATGCAGTTCCTGCCTGATGATACTATCAAGATCATTGCCGGAACCAAAGCTGATCTTTGGTCTCAAAGAGTTGTCAGCTCTGCTCAAATACAGGTAAAACGACGATTGAATGAAAAGTATAAAACGCCATACCAGACGCCTTGATTGATTTCAAATGTTTAGATTGTAAAACAAACTTTGATACTTTGCAGCAACTGGCGGAGTCTTGGAAGGCGCAGTATCTCTATACTTCTGCAAAAGATGCTACGAACGTAGAGGTGGTGTTCCGAAGTTTGACTGCATTAATCTTAGAGAAGCGGATTCCGAATAATTTCTTCAAGCCTTCTGCTCCCTTAGCGGGACCAAGTTTCGGGGAGGGGATGATAATCAAGCTATCAAAATCTCCGAAAAAGCAACAGAAGAAGAAGATGGTCTCTAAGTCGTGCTGTGAGTAAAATTTGGTATAATTTGTCTTGTTTATATTTTACTTATTCTTCTGTTATGTATTGTTAATATTTTTAGTATGAAGTGTTTATGAGTTGGAATTTTCTATTGAATTTACACGGTGAATGAAACAGCATTATGAATATTATTACTAGTTGTATGTGGATTACAATTGAGTTATGTATTACTTCATGATTTAGGTTAAATTACTTTTAGTCTCTTGATTTAACGAATTCGGTGTTTTTTAGTTTTTCAATTTTCGGACCTTATCCTACTATGAACGTAGTTAATAAATAATGATTTCTTTGCGATAAATGAAACTTGCAATTAGAGAGCTTTCATTTCATGAGTGTCACATTATGAGAAAGTTGTTTTGTCCACTCACCTAGGTTTACTCGTCATATTGCTAAATGCCAATGAGTCTCACGCGTAAATTGTAATGTCCATGCAGGGATAGTTACTCCAGATTACTCTGATTGAGCTAAAATTTTATTACAGTGTCCACCGAAAACAATACATACGTAATGATAACATTTTCAATCTCAAATTGCACAAGACAGCCTAAAATTACTCACATTGATATGACGTTCTTTTATTCAATTAACAAAATTTCTTGCAGCGTCCACGTTTCTACTTACAAGTTATGGTACATAACTGGGAGCATTAATCCAATCTCTCATGCATTCATTCATTAATTAAGTAAATTACTTTCCCCATCTGAGTCGCATATTAGCAGATCTGCTACCAGGACCAACACGGCTCCAGGGATTCATTAATGTCAGCGGTGGGTAAAATGAGAGTTTTCGTCGCACGGAAGGAAACCTTTGTTCCCCACTGTTGCCCATATTTATTCCAAAAACGTTATTTGAATTCGTGTTGTTAAGAATTGCTTGCGAATAATACTTGGAGAGGAAGCTGAGACCTTTTTTCCTCCGTGGACGCATCATCATCACATTGCTATCTCGTACATATCTGGTCTTTTCCAGTTCCTGAAAATAATGTACATCCAGCGTCTAAAACCGATGCGTTAATATTGTAGCATGCACAAAATATTTCTGAGCACGGAACAGCATACCTGTGATTCGGCATTAGGAACACCAAACTTCTGGGATTTTTGGGATGGGAGCAAATCATAACTGTGGAAAGATGCAGGAAACTCATCAGGTTCGTCCGTGCTACCTTCAAAAAATTGCGAGTCTGTAGCATCATTAGCATCATCCTGGATGTAGTAGTCATCTGCCTGATGCTCCTCGATCCCTGAAGATCTGAAGCTGTTGGTGGAAGGTAACATCATCTCGTTTGTCTCAGTCACGAGTGGAAGCCCGTTCACCATAGTCTTCCAGCGCAGGGTTGGCTCACAAAATATGGTGAGCCAGATGATAACATTTCTCAAGGGCTTCCATTTGGAGCATAAGCGGGAGTAGGTGGGTGGATTGTATTTCTTGTGCTTATAATGATATTGCTTGGTAGGTTTCAACCTAAATTCAGCGAGTCTTCTTAATGCGATTATTCCAGTCATCACGGCGAAGATGATAAACATCAGTAGTCTCTCCGCCACTACCTGGCTGACATTACCTCTGAGCGATTGGTAACCTTTTTGTGATGCTGACTCCATGAAGGGTATAAAAGTGGTCAGCATTTTTACTCACGTTTTGCATCCCATTTTCCAATGCGCCATGGGGTTTTTATATGAATTTCCGATTCTTTGTTCTTTAGGTTCTGCCTTGATCTGATCGTCCACCTGTAAATGTCACGTGTATACTCATGAAATCCATAATGCAACATAGCTAATAATAACAATAGCTACTAATTTACTTTCTCAAGCATGGCAAGACTACAATAATCCATTTTCTCTCGTCAATGCACTACCCCGTTTTTATTTGATTTCCCTACGTGGTGCTTGTCATAGTCGTTCTATTCTCCAATCTTTCTGCGTATGTATGTCGCATGTTTTTTAACGCCTTAGAGAATCAATGTGTATGATATGCATTAAGACCCCTTAATATGCTTAACTTGAGATATAACTGTGGTGTTGATATTCGCAAACAGTGTAGGACGAAAGGAAGGAACAATCTTGTTGATGATGGGACATAATAATAATAACAGGAAAGTGGAAATTGGGGTCTCTAGAGAATTTCGTACAGATCCTTTGCCGTCAAGTCATATTGTGGTGCTAAGCTGAGTAGCTGGTTTTTAGGAAGTAATACAAATGAGTGCTGATGCTTTCGCTTGTTCCTAATGACTCGCTTCTGTGGCCTTTCACTTTCTTTCACTTTATTGCCAACTAGTGTTTCACTCAATTTGACATGAAACAAGAATTGTCAACACTTTCCCAGATTTCAACATCTACCCTAAAAGCCAAGCTATAAGCTTTGCCAAAACCAGTTTGGAAGTGAAAGATCAACAAGCGCAACATGGTGTTTGTTATGACGTCTAGCTAGTATACAGGAGTAGATATAAGAAATCTAATGGATTAAGCAAATGTCTTGAGCTCTTTGTTATGATAATGGCGACTTAACCGGCTTGTCAACCGCAACGTGTGATGTTGAATATTGCTAATATGCTGAGGTGAAACCCTTTCTACAAAGGCCTGCTCTGCCATTGTAATTGGATTTGTTATAAATAAAAATAGTTCCCAGTTAGTTAGTTACATTCTTGAATGAATGTACAAATGAGCTCTGAATCGTCTCCTAATCAAATGAGCTAGTTAGTAACATGTTTCATTTTGTTTTGGTCTCTCGCACAATATCTCATTACGCCTTCGTGCCCTGATTTTGTCCAAAGGTCTTATTTTTGTGCTACGCCCACTCCAACAGATTTATAAAGTACACATTTCAAGTGTTACGTGTATTTATACGCAAAATATATGTAGATGTATTAGAATGTTAAGTTATCTTTCGTCTGAATTTTATTTTGATGATAGGTACACTATTATTATTGTAATATTCCCCACGTTTAACTCAGCGTGTTCATGCATTTCAGAGACTTGCCAGTTGTTCAATCACGTTGCGTTGCAAATTTTGACACGACAGCTTTTTCACAGCTGTATTTTAAGTTCTCACTTAAATAGACTAGTTTTTTACAGGAACAAAGACAGGTACAAAGAAAATCTAAGCAAAACTCCAACCCTCAGGCTTTCCCTGCTTTCCCACGTATTTGTTATCTCTACCAAGAAAAGTAATTGAAATTAATGGGCACAACTAGATTATCTTACCTTTGCTTTATTCCTCGTTTCCAGAAAATATGTGGTATAGAAATGGGCGTTAAACTGGAATTTTGTCTGGCTAGATAGTAAATCCAGCCGCACAATGTCTTTCACTTTCCATGTCTCACTCTGCCCCAAATATGTAATTAGTAAAAGTGGTGGCTGGAAAGTCTGGAGAATGGCACTGCTTTCTCCCCTTCTTCCGATTCGCTACTGCTACCGTTTACCTACATGTTGCTCAATATATACGGTTTTTCATAGGCATCATTCCAGAATATTTGCTAACTACACAAACGAGAGCAATTCGTTCACAATACCACGCATCTTTTTCTCTTCCTACTTCTTTCGGCTTTTGACGCGAAACCATCAACTGGAAAAAATTGTGACAGTAAACTAGTTCTGAAATGATGCTTCTGTGCTTACGCTACTGTTGACATGCAAATAAAGAATATACTACGTAGCTTTGTAAACCTTTGATTCCCATTTGTCGGCCATTCGTTGTAAGACAAATTAGCAAATTGCTCCAGCGTCACGTGAGTACTCGAGCAGATGAACGTCATTTTTTAATTGGTCACATGTCTTGTCTTGTGCGGATACATCACATATAATCATTATAACCAAACTGTATGTATTTCCGTAAAATATCTTACGTAAACAAACAAACTTGTCGCCTGTCCCCATCACCTACAGATCATGCTAATTTAACCGGTTAACCGAATTCATTTCCTACGATGGCATGCAGCACCGTGAAAACGTGAATTCTACCTCAGAGAAATTTCGAGAATATACATGCCGTCAGTTATCATCGTCTGCACTAGTGACGAGGTTTACTTTTATGTGTGAAGAAATCGGGCGTCATTGCAAATTGCAATGGCATCACTGTTTATTCCCTGAAATAGTAATTGAAATTACGTTGATAAACGCATAACTTACCATATCAAAAACTGTCACATTTGGGATTTAATCTTTTAGCCAATATGGCTGTTCGAAGTGACGGATACTTCCATGTTTTTCTCCACGAAATGCAAAACTATGCAATATCTAAAAGTAGCGTTTGTGCGACCGGGGCATAGTGAGCATTTTAAACCAAAAAGGGGTTCTAAAAAATTTACTTTTCTTACAGTGCAATTTTAAGTGCATTTGTTTCATGGTTTGGATAAATACTAATGGTGCCCTCATGCAATGGCTAAAATAATTAAATTGCAATAACACATAACTATGCTCGTTCTGGTTAATAAGTAGGGTTTTATTGCGACTCGAAATCACAAAATGATCATCACCACACAATATTTTATTTGGTATCTCTCGGCAGGTAATTAATTATATAACAGCGTTCTCTGCCACAAATGACAAAATGAAGAAAAAACATTTTGTTTCTTTACAGTCAACAGCTATATCTTAGCACGTAGCTCGGTTCTGTAAACCAGACCTACGTTCTCTTAACTAACCATGAAAACTTGTCATGTTTATTACATATAAGAGTTGCAAATATCCTCGTCATTAAGTGTTTATTATAATTATTTTACACAACTAGGTCTGCATCTGAGCGTATTCTCATTCTAATGTCATATTCTTTCGGGAAGGTCAAAATGATGCCTATTTTTTCCAAAAAACATAGTCATGAACCATTTGGAAAATTCTACACACTTATTACTACTGGCTGTGCGTTCAGTATTACACATTCACATGTATTTACAGCTTGTCTAATGTCAATCACACAAGAAACGAATAGGAAGAAAGAGAGAAAATTAAATTCAAATAATTATAATATTTAAGAATCTCCGTAAATTCTGTGTGCACGCTCCTCTCACCGACAATTGATGCGGTTTAGAAAGAAGCTCAGCAATCTTCAGAACTCAAATTTCGTATATAACCCTCAGCCTCCCCGGTAGCAAGTAATAACTGCTTATTGTCCTTATCCTAATTGAACGGAAACAAACTAAGGGCTGAAGTTGGAACACGTTTCTGTTTAAATATTACATACTCTATTTACTGACTACCGCTGCATACTGCTTTTTACCTTTCGTATAACCGAAACAAAGCTAACCAAACAAACCTTGAATCTATCCCACATCAAAGCTTATAAAAAAACTCGAAATAGTTACAGAAAAATAGCATATAGCCCCATATGCTTTCTTCCTATTGTAAAATTTTGCATTTTATACACAATATCAAATGACATTCACTCATAAATACTCATTCTATCACATGTCTTACGTGTAGGTCAATATTATAGACATTCGGTGTAGCTTGGGGGTTCAACAAAGTTGTCAAGTCTTGGTTTATATGTACACTTTTAATACGTATATAATAAATATATACAAAGTGTGAACTTGTTTTTGGAAACTTTAATATTATTGTAAACCTTAAGTGTGTACCTTATATACTGACTCATTGTTTCAGGGCATCGTGTGTCCACTGAAACCTCTTAGTAAATTTGTTGCATTTTAATTGAAAACGCCCACCAAATATACACTCACCTCCTCTCATCACCGAACTATAGAACTCGAAATGTGCTGCTTACATTGTAGTTATCAAATATTACATTTTTACAACAAAGAAAGAACGCGAACAGTCTGCAATTTGTAAAGTTTTCTGAGTCCACCTCCATCAACTGAAGATAGAGTCAGAAAACAATATTGAAAATACTTAGCATATTTGCCATACAATGTGATATGGTTTTGGTATCTGTATATTATATAAAAATAAATTTGATAATGTTTAGATTACAATTTAGACTATTTCTCATCGTCTAAACTATTGTCTAAGCCCGATGCTTGGTTGTCCCAATAGTCCAGTATAAACTCGGAGGCTACGGATCCTAGCATTTGGCACGTACACTGGTTCACGGAGACCTCTTTCTCTTGAAAGACTGACCCGTCAACAACTCGGAGACCTTTGGTGCCAAACACCCTAAAACAAACCGAACAAAAAAATTGCGATAAATGTTAAATGTCATGAAGAATTAGTATGAACGGTTGACTCTGTTTTATATATATATCTGTCATATTTATGCCAACTCACCTGAGAAAAGAGTCAACGACTGCGGTAGGATCGTTTGTATCCTTTCCCATCGGAACTGTTGCACAATACTTGTAGGCTGTGGCAGTTGTATGTCTTGCCACGCACTCCCAGTAAGCATCGCTCTTAAAAGGGAGCTTCTCGCAACCAGGGAATGAGACTGGTAACATTTTCCCATGAATCTCTTTGAATGACTTGGTCTCTTCCACCAATTTCACGGCAAACTTAATACCTGCATGAAAAACATTGCGGTGAACAAATTTAATTAGTAAACATGAATTTCGCTGGAAGCATGCAATCTTAAACACCTGTGGATTGTTAGCAGTTGTTCATCCAATTTCATAGTTTATATTTGTAAACCTACCTTCAACAAGGAGATCGACATCTCGCTGGTGTGAAAGGTATTTGGGATCAAGAACTGGTGGACTCTTTGGATCAGCATCCCTAAGTTTCAAAAATCCTTTGCTGTAGGGCTTAGGGAGTGTGACCAACTGAAAGAAACTGTCATTTCCTGCCCACATCTTGTAGTAGCCTCGCAATATCTCTTTTTTCGTGTTGGCAGCAATCTCCATGTCTCTCTCATATTCGCTGTCCGTCGAGTGAACCATAATGTACGTGAATATGTCAGGATATTTGTAGCCTTCTGTTTTTGCTTTTGAACTGCGGAAAGTGTAGGTTCCTTCAAGGCGAGTGGAGGCATATGGACTGGTTCCGAAGATGCCAAACTCCACCATCCTCGCCATTGTAAGTTCTCGTTCCATCAAAAAAGATTTCCCTTCATCTACAAAGAATGGGCCGACAAAGGCCCCATACTTGTCTTGCAGATTTTCACCAACTGGTAAGTCCAAGATGGGTTTTATCTGGTGGTTGCATAAATAGAAACATGATATCGTGATTATCGTGATCCTCAATAATGTAATTACATAGCCTAATTGCTTGTGAAGTCCTTCAAAAACAACGAACATTTGTAAACGTGCACGGCTCCACTTGACTACCCAAAGAGACAAGGGGCTTGAGCTTGAGTTTAGCTAGCACAAGCTCGCAACTTACGTCTAATTCAGGTGAGTTGATGCGTATGTAATTTTACGCGCACGTACAGAGTGTACACGCACTCACGTGTTTAAATACACTTAACATATGTAAGTAAGCTAGTTAATATATGAAAGGTAGAGGTAGATTATTTCACAAGTTCATGCAACGACCTTGGACGAGATTCGTCAACTTTAAGAACGTGCACGTATACATAGGTAGGTACATACAATATCATATCAATCTGTCATTATTATTTGTAGTTTGGAGACAAAAATGGAGACTTACTCCAAATTCTTCAAGGTGCGACTTTGGTCCAACGCCGGAGTGCATGAGAATACGCGGACTTTGGATTGCCCCAGCACTCAGAATCACTTCTTTGGTTGCTTTTGCAATTTTTGTTTGCCCATGTCTCTCATATTCTATTCCTACAGCTTTGTTGTTTTCTCCTGTGAACAAGACCTACACAAAGAAATATAATAATTATTTTCAACAAAAATATTTTCATTTTCCCATCCAGCATTATTGCTGCTAATTAGTAGTTTCTGGTTACAGACTTTGATAAATATTTAAGATATGCACCTTGTTGACGAAAGCGAATTTTCTGACGGTGAGCGTTTCCCGATCTAGAATAGGCTCTATGTATGCTTTGTACGAATCCCATCGGTAGCCATTCTTCATGTGGAAGTCCATCGGAGCGAAACCTATATAAGTTAAAAATGCCAAAAATTAGCTAAATATAAAATTCTGGAAAATACGCTTTATAGGAAAGAAAATATGTTTTTTGACTTTGTTCAGCTACTTCATACCCATAATTTTCTATAAATTTACTGCGCAAATTTTTGAAGATTTTGAAGATAATTTTGAAATGTAGTTTTCATATCTCAATTTTCATCATGTTTTTCTTAATTCTTTTACGTTGTTATTACCTTCTGTAATGGGACCATCCAGATTAGGATCCCTGACTTTGTAGCCCATTTCCTCTCCAGCTTTCATGACGTGGTCAATTACTGGACGTATATCACCCTTTTCTATCGTCATTCCTCCACCCACGCCGTGGTTTTCTGCAAAACATGAGAAAATTAAGTTATTATGCGCCAGTCTCTCGTAGCATCTTGGTCATGGGTAAATTCATCATAAATAGATTGGTTAACAAAGAATAGTTTAACCAAGAATTAGCGACAATATACAGAAAAAACGCTAGGTACTTTGGAGGGGATTTATTACAGAATCCCATAATTTTTATTTTTCGTCTGTTCATAAAATTATGCAACAGTTTGTGCATACGAGCATGATACTCAGCATTAATATAATTATCTTCATTTAGACAACTGATATAAACTCGCTACTAACTGCGGTATTGAAGCGAACGCCCTCATCAACAATATTATGAGGGTGAAGACTGTGCCGGTACATAAAAACTTTATTAGGTAGATAATTGCGTATGTGCAGATATTACTGGTTGGTTTTGGTATGTTTTGCGTTTAAACCACATTAAAAAGGCACTTTAGGCTTGTAATAGTGTGAAATACCGTTATTACGCGTTATATAGTCGAGTTTGTAGCGATATGGTTGTCTGTCTATTATACAGCTTTTGGGATATAGTAAAAAACTCACAATGCCCCTAGATGGTTTTTAAGAAGAATGAGTCAGCAATGTTTCTTTGACCTGATCAAAATTTTACAAGGATACTACAATTCTGTAACATTTGTCGCTCTCATTTCGTCGATAAGCCCTTGGTTGTCGACAAATGATATAGAATTACAACAAAAAATATTTTTCCTCAAAGAGCCAAGGCACGTAGGTCAAATGTATGTACATTTCCAAATAATTCCTACCCACGATTAACTTGTGCATTTGCACGTGGTTTTGCACCTTCTTTGCAAAGCTATATTTCAAAATTTTAATATTAAGATAGCCCAAGTCTATTTGACTGATCATGACAGATTTTATAAGAATAGCTTTACTGATTAATACCGAGCAGTTACATAATCAGACTTATGGCTCCCTTGCCGATCATTAGGCAGGCAGACAGATCATCGCACTTTATGCCCAATTAAATCTGGAAATTGGCATATCATGCGAAAAGTACCTTACTTTTTTTCTGTACAAACACAGGTGACATCAATAAAACTACCAGAGTGTGCTAAGGTTGATCTTAAAATTTGATTGAATTGAATTTTAATAATTCTTACTCTGATCAAAATGACCATGATAGTCTTCCAACTGTTTGTAATGTTTCTGAGCATTACGCATCGTCCAAATGGGGTTGCTCGTTCTCTCCGCGACATCATCAAAGCCTTGCACGCTCCCTCGAATGTAGATCATTCCGTTGATTAAGCCAGAGCCACCCAAACCTTTGCCGGCTGGCCATAACGTGACCTGTTATACAACCAAAATCATAACCAGTTCATTATTATCCATCATAAAGCATCGATTGCTCCACAACGCTGATAGAAGCGTTCTCATGAATGTCATAGTCCCAACTACTGCTTATGTGAAATCAATAAAAGTTGCTCTTGAAATGCTAGCCAATTCATTATACACTTTTTGCTCAAAAGCTTACACATTTACGTGATTAAAATGGAATTGCTGTCATCATCACCATGCTCAACACCCGTGCTTTGAAAATGGAAAGGTGTATGTCAAGTGCCATTGTCAAATATTATGTTGCATATTATTACATTATTATGTTATATACCTAAAACAAAAACGTAAACACCACAGTTTTTCTTTTACACATAAAAACTTGCGGTGCTTCTGATTTATTGGTATATTGCCTACAAAGATTCTCAAACCAAGCACCAAACTAGATTCTTTGGTGGGTGATATTGCAATCTATATGCATTTTCTTGATTGTGACAATGGTGCTTGAACCTTACCACAAAAGTGTGAGCTGCAAAATTTGATTGAGACATGCGTATGTACCTAACTTGACTACCCACACACGGCTTCGCAGTTTGGAAAAAGGAAGGCAATATAAAATTTGAAATGGTAAATGGCACTATTTTATGTCTTATGTAATGATGAGTGTTTTATGCAATGTCATTTAATATTGAAAGTGCAAGCATGGCGAAGTAAAGGAGCCCTAAAATATTTCCATTTTTATAATGATGATGACAAAAATTGTGAGAACTTTGGATATTTTACAATAACCATTTGACTGCTTAGTACTGGGTGAATAGTACGAATGTCTGAGGATGACGGAATAATATTACTCGCTATTAAAGATTGGTGGTATGTGTCAACAGGGAATAAAAATGAAACTTGATAGCTAATTATACATGATTACTCGTGAGCATTGGGATCTAATGAACTTGTGGGATGAGAAGAGGAATCGAAATTATAGACAACTATAAAAATCAATAGAATCGAAACTGTGCAATCAATAATTAGCTAGCTAGTAGTAGACGTTCCTCTAGACCAAACCATATCATTTCGATCTTTAAACGAATCTTCTAGAAACCTATACGCTTGTACTTGACAGGAAAATGGTATCATAATATTATATGTATATCACATATATTCCCAAGGGGAAGAGGTAATTCAACGAATGTAGGACTCTTGAAAAAAATAGACGCGAATCACAAGAATTCCTTGTTCCATCCTCGGTTCCCTTTCTCTGTCGACGTACGAGACTTGTCATAAGATCGACCTATATTCCCAACATCCTCGTCTCATCAAGGCAATAACAAAGTCAACCAAAGCATTCCGTTAAGAGACAATAAAACTTCCCTTAAAAATTTTCCTTTCAAATAGTAATGCTTGCCTACGCGTACGTGTTTGATATCAACAACGGGGAGAGCCAAAATCTGGTCATAAAAATGGAAATTGCTTCCATCATCACCGTCATCATTATTATCAAGCTTTGCTAATGAAGTCTCATTTAATACCCCAGATAATTTTGTATTTAAAAAAATTAGGAAAACCACACATGAGTTGCTGACAAATTTTTCGAAAAAATAATAATAGTGTGAGCCATGCAATACAATCATTTTTGGCTCTTTTGCTAAACGCCAATATGTTTCTCGCATTGGTGCGATGTCAACATTCATTTTTAGTTTTGTGGCAAGCGACGCACATTTTTGCTAGCACGGCAATGAGTACGCAACGCACAGTCAAATATATTATATTATGCACTCCAAAAAATTACATTAGCTCATACTGGGATATGGATGACCACAATGAATTTTTTTCTCTGCTAAATACTATTGACTGGCGATGAGATACAAGACGTTGCGTTTGCATACTATGTATCATTCAACTATTCATAAAAAAGAGCCCTTTTACCTTTTTTCCATAATATTTCTTGACTGCCTGATCTGCTCCTGTCTTATGTAAAGTACTTTATCAAACACCAAAGAGTTGTTGAATGCATTTGCGTATACGCCATCAATGAAATGAAGAAGATGATGATGCAACGAAAAAAAGTACCAACTACACTACTTTTGGTGCGAGATTTGCCCATTTTTCCCTTTCTGTAAATGTAGACTAGCACATGCAAAAACTATGTGTGTAAGTAGATAGTAGACACACTGTGCTATTTGATTGTATAATATTCCTAACCAACAATAACATCAAAAAATAGTTGCAAGCAACCAACAAGCCTTCCTTTTTCTATCTAGCAATCATTTGCCTCATGTAATGCAACAACAGGCTACTGCTAAAGTGCAGAAAAAGATTACCTATTTCATGATCATCGAGCAACAGTATCATATTCTTAGTATTCAGTATGCACAAAGGAGTGCAACCTACGGAGGTCAGTACAGCTAATGTTTATACGTTTTATAGGCTTAATTGTACTCATTTTATAATCACTACTCAATATGAGCCCTATTGCTTCAGCGTGTATAAATATTGAAATGAAATGAAGAGTTTTGAATTGATTGAATAAGTAAAATGCTTGTCCACTTCACGACAGGACAGTATGAGTGTGATGATGAGGATGACATAGCAGCGGTTGCAATGCAATGTTGTATCTTGCGCGCAGCAATGTCAGGCGTGTCCATTGACTTTAAATGAAAAGCCGTTTTTCTTGCATAAGACACAGCAAGATCAACATGGCTATTCCATAGTGCACAACTCACAACTCACGTTTCGAATCTTGATAATGATCATGGCATACAAAATATCTTCTTCGTAACATTGAAAAATTGCTTGAATAATTTTTTGAACGGGTTGTGGAAGAGAATGAGTGTGGAAATATAGTAATTGTTTTGGATTTCATTACGTTGTTTTTGAAAGCAAAGGAAGAGTTGACTTGTGGAACAGTCTTGTATTGCCAGTCATGTGGGAAACGATTTTGGTTGTTGAAGAAGAGCACAGGTGCGTTGATTAGGGGTTGGTGATGATCTCCTCCGGCTTCCAGCAAAAGAACGGTGTGCTTTTCAGAAAGCTTGTTGGCCAACACACAACCTGCGCTTCCAGCTCCCACTAAAATCAGTAAAAGAACAGTTAAGCATTTGCCGGTATGAACAAAAACTAGAAATATTATGAATGAATAAGCGTTTCCGTACCTATTACAAAATCGTAAGTATCCTGCGCTGACTCATATCTCATTTTCACCTGATCCATTTGTAATTCCATATAATAGTTAATCATATAAATGGTGGATAGATTAACAACTAAAAAATCCAAAATACGGATCCACGGAGTACCCGTCCTCATCTTGACTAATTTAGGGTATCACTGGTTTTCACAAGAAACAAGGAAATGGATTTTTTATCCAGTGGAATCAGTTCCACATTAATTTTTATAAAGAAACACACATGCACCTAGGTATTACTTGTCCACAGTTTGTAAACTGAGCTCTTCGCTTTTTTAAAAAGTTGTCCACAATCACAATAAAAAATTTAAAAACGATTGGAATAAAAAGTACAATTCACTTTTGTTGAAGGACTAAATATTTGGGTGGAATTATTTTATTATTAAAAAGCAACTTTTTCTACGAAATCCACTGGAAATCATGGCACTTTCCATGAAACCTTGAATAAATTCAAACTATTTGTTGAGACGCAGGTCCGCGTTTCTTTTGCCAGTGCTGACTATCAACTGACTACACAAAAGTTGGAGTCGGATGTTTTGTTCCAACACTGACAACAAAGGGACATGCTCCCAATCTCAACCCTGTAACACTTGCCAATGTTATTGTGACTATTGCCGAACTCGGAAAGAGTTCCGAACATGAGCAATCATTGTTTTCGTTCGTTTTTTGAGCAACGCTTGTCGTGATGATCACTGTTGAACTTGAAATGATAGTGAGTATGAGTCGCAGTCAAGATTTTGGTACTGGTCTGAGAGAGACAATGTGATATGATTATGATGACTATGGACGAACTCAAGTTGAAATGTCAAGTGAATTTACCATACTACAAGCATATCACACACTCCGACATCTCGAACATGGCCAAGATATGCATATCAAAAATTCATGCATTCAGAATATTCTGAGAGAGAGAAAAACAATCAAAACAAATCAGCCAAACGTTTGCATAATCCGTAAAAAATAGTGAGTTAGGTTAGAAGAATAACGACGATGGTGGTGGAGGTGGTTGCTAATACATTTGTAATGTACATAACAGTTTGAGAGGCCGTACATTATCACGTAACAAAAACTAGCATTTTCGTCCACACTCCAATAATATGGGGGGATGCGTGTTTGTAGATTGTGACTCTTTGGATTTGGATGGTACTACTTTTTCATACGCACTAATCAGCAACAATGGATATAAAGGCATCTTATTCTGTTGAGTGAGTAAGCCCTCTTGCTTGCCATTATATAACGAAAATTGTGAGTGCTCATGCTTTATCTTTTAATGCAAGAGGACAAAGCTATGCCACCAAACCAATTGTTTCAACAACATTATTGTAGATTATCATAGCTTGCCATCATCATCATCATCTCATCCACGTACGTTAAAAACACCACGTTAGCTTGGGCTTCTGTGTTCAGCTTGAGTAAGTCCATATTCCAAGACACCTAAACATCCACGGTTGTAAGTACCACAGACATAATATGCCCTCAAATAAGGGCCCTGTTGCAATTTGCAATATAGTAGTTTTTTTGGCGATTAGCAATACAGTTGAGAATATGTATATTATTATTGTAGAGAGACGATGATACGATGTTACCTTTAGCACATAACGCAACAAAAAAGGATACGTGCGCTGGCTCACAAAATCGACACTGTGGGCCCTTATGTAAATGATTGGGTTATGTCATAGGTGATGCGTGGATTGTAAGCTGGTGAGGTGCTAAATTGCAGTCAGTCCCTGTGACTTATTGACTTGAAGCTATCAAATTTATTGAATGTGAATGGGATAGCCAAATCGATGAATAATAACGGACAATGTATGCATTTTTGGCCGGGACGCCGCATCTTCAAAGGTTATAGGTTTTTTTATACGTTACAGTTACAGCATATCAAAGTGTAACGAATCAATAAAAAACCCATATAATATGTAGATGTTGTGCTTCATTTCGTCTAACCATTTATCTTCTAAAATGCCTACGTAAATAGTTGATAGAAAGAACCCCTAAAAATCAAATTTTTGCTAGGAGCTCTATCAATTCTTGGAGTTTGTATGAAAGTGAATGTTACGCGCGTGCATAACTTAATAGTTTTTGATGCTGAAAGGGAGAATAATATTATCCTCGCATGGATTTGCTTCAGCTAACTTTGAAGATGAAAAAACAAGGTTAATGAGAGTACGTCTAACAAAACTTGTTTGTATGATCATGATTTTGATAGTAACGCACGTTGAGCTCTTCAACATCTTCTACCACCGTGAACAACTGCTCAATTTGCTTAATTTGCCATTTTTTTACAACTGCACTCATGCACTTGTCAACTTTTTACCCTAATACTGGCAAATTTATGCAATGACCATATAATAGTTGTGTGGGGGCGCATCTCTTCTTCCCCTGAAGCGTCGCTTATACAAAAATATAATATGCCTTAGCCAAAGGCTTACGAATAAGGATGATATATTGTACTTTCATTTTCCTTCATTCTCAGTTTGTCGTATCCTTGTCCGTATATCAAGTACTATTTCAATTTCGAGGTAGCCTCAATAGTTTTTTTTGGTGGTTCCGAGGAGAAAAATAGGTAAAAGGAATTCATCCTACGACAATGACGATTGGTCATTGAATGTGCACATGCTGCAATCACATAAAGTAGCAATTTTTTCTTTGAAACGATTCATATATCATATTCCTTTGCGTTTTTATCCACTGCTGATGTCTCTCTCTTTTGTCAAAATTAATGACTGGTTTTTGTGGTCTGCATGGAGTGGACTCGTGTGACCTTAACTAGGTCAGAATCAATGTTGGGGACTAAACCATTATGTAGATTTGAGGTCGGACAATCAGTGTCTCCAGAAAACTCAACCCATGATGATCAGTTGTAAGTAAGTGGTAGACTTGTTTTTATCAGTTAGATTAGCTTGGCAGACTACATCCATTACTTAGCACGACACAAAGCTTAAAACATAGCTAATGAATTAATAAATGGGATTAAATTGTTTGATTACTGTAAGCGATAACATGGTATCGTGTAGGATATAACATATACATTGGTTATGGTTTATGAGATTGATGATGTAATAAACTTGGCATTGCTCCTTGAATCAAGCCCAGTCGCGATTAAGAGCGTGTTGTACCTGCGCGAGCTAAGCCAACGTGATGTAACTTTTGTTGAGATGCAGAGATAAATCCGTCCTCATTTCATACTTCGATAGCAATCTTTTACTTAACCATACATCTTAATCCAACTAAATCTAACAGTTTAGTTTACTATTTACTTTGGTAGTTTTTCTAGATAAAAGAAGGTAGGTATTACACTATGCATATATGAAGCTCTAGTTAATAAGGATATCTTTTATGCCTACAACATAATGAGGTGATTAAAATAATTATAATTCTCGTCTATTTATTTTGGCCTTTTAAGTCTGCCAAAAACATAAATGGTGATTAATCGATCACTTACTAATTATCTTGTTTCCAGAAATTTGTTCATACCTCCAACTAGTTAAAAATGATTAGTCATCCGTATTTACGAGAAATGCAAAGCAAAACAAAGTAGAAGGACGTTGATTATTTGTCAACAAATAATCCATATAGTTTACAAAGGTGATGCTCCAAATAACTCGCTATATTATGTAAAATGTATGACTAATTTGAAGGATGCATTAATTAGGCATATGGAAGACAGTTTTGACAAGCCAGCAAACTCTGTGAAATAATTTTGATTGTGAAGCCAGTGGGATGCACCAGACAGTATAGTTTTTTGGTATTGTAATGCCTTAAATGTGGCAGATACACCTGCGCCTGCTGCCGATTGCATTGTACTCTTGAAAATCCTTTAGATGACCGCATTAACTAAATTTTTAAATGTGTCAGTCTTACAAAGTCAGTTTACAAATTGTGCCAAGCAAAGCCGAGTGGCAGTGGCCATGCAGGACGTTTAGTGTGGACGTGGAGTAGTAGTAGTCGTCAGTAGTAGCCCATTTTCACTTTACAAATGCGTAGTACACTTCTCAATCAACCCTTCTCAGCCTTACTACTACCCTAAACAATCATCATGTCTTGAACGACTTTATCATCATCAAAGTATGCAAAAAAATTATTATAAGAGAACAGTATCGTACGTAATTTTTTAAATACGCGTGTAAGTAAGTACAAGCACATGAACAAGATTAGTTTTTTTGGTAGCTCATTCATTCCCCAAGAATGCCTTAGCTGATGATGATGATGATGACGATTGACCATGGCCTTTGAATAAGACAAGAGCAGCGAAACCGTTTTGTTTGTGATGCAACCCTTGTTACACACAATATCATGTGATCATATAACTTTACTTTCATTATCATTATCAACATACGTAGTTATCAAGCATGTATTTCGTCGTACGAGCCGCTAGCGTCATGTATTATGCCTTATGTAGAATTGGAAGGGAAAAAGGAACACTTACTGTGACAGTTTGCTGTCTACTACTTACGTCTTGTGCGATTAGTGCATGCATCTCTGTGTTTTCAGTAACTAGTTACTTTTACATCATGAAAAACCTTTTCATCAGTGTTCCTTCCACCTATGCATACTTTTATGGGCTATATACGGGCATGTGAGCACCAAATCCATATTTACAATATACACTTCTTCATTACGGTCTGTGTCATGCATCTTTAAAAAACGAAACATGCAAAAAAAAATCAGTTTATACAAAGTACCCAAAGCAAGTGCCACATGGATCTAAATTGTAATAGACGCTTATCGTCTACAACGGGTTTACGCAATTTTCCCCTTTTCTTTTTATTTGCATCATCGCTCTAGTCGCATGATTAAATGCACGTTGTATATTGATGAAGGCTAATAAGATGATTGCCGATTTGCAATACAGCCGCTTTGTTCTCTCGAGCCGTACACAAATTGGGCGTAAAATTTAATTATGTATGACTTTAAAAATTAAATTCGTCAACAGATTTTAAACAATTGATAGACACGGTTTTAAAGCTCGTATTGCATATGTTAACCTTCATGAGTCATCATCCTGATGCATTTTTATATTAAAGGCAGACACGCACAATCTAGGTCACTTGTGTCATGTTACGTATACACCTCCCATAACAAAGAAATAAAATTGGAGGGAGATTATCTCGTCCACTTTTGTTTTTTATGCACATGTCTGCCTATGTCAATGCTAAACTGAACTTGAGATTTTGAAAATTGAGCTTCTGCATGATGATTTTAATTGTCTTTACCTTCATGCAGCTATGCGCAAAGGATCCTTATCGACAGAGTAGGAGCCACCTACGTTGGTAACTTTATAATAAAAAAATCAGACTTTCTTTATTACATTGATTACAAAACGATGACAGGAGTAAGATGTACATTACTAAAATGCCATAAGCATGCACAAGGGCAATGCTCATCGATTATTACCGCATAACTAACTTTGTTACTTTTTGAATTGCGACACTTTATCTCTGATAACCTAGACATACGACTACTTGACAATGAATTTTGCAATTGCAACATATTGTAGGGGATTTTCCTTTCATATATCAGGTCTCTTGCTATAAGCGTCTGGGTAGAATAAGGGATATACATGAGCGCTTTCAATGTTAATGTTACACGCAAAAGGTGCGGATTGGATTGATGCTTTTTTAGTCAGTCAGTCAGTCAGTGCGAGATTACCAATTTCGAATACGATTACTTGATATGCGTCACGTGGAGTAGTTAAGAATTTGCTTGATAAAAGTGGTCACGTCTCGCTCCTCAAGTAATTATCAGTTTTTTGTGCATATAATACTATTAATCACTTTTATTTACAAACTGGCTATATGAATGTATGAGTTACTTAAGCGTGAAAATATAGAACGATAGTGCTAATTATTATCATCTCTTGCAGTGGTGGGCTCTGGGGTAGGGAGTTCTATGAGTGGAGATAACGTTCTTCCATAGAAATACCGATTTTGCTGTTGAAGTCCGAAATCTGAAGCACTTCTAGCACTGCTGCTGCTGTCCATACTTCCTCCAACTCCAATGTTGGCACGTCGTCCACCCGGTGCGGCTGGTTTGGGTCTGGGGTTTCCTGAACTGTTACCCTTCTTTTTATTATTATTGGTTTTTGGATGCGATATGTCTGGTGAAATGGCAGAATACTCTGGGGGTCATGATAAAATCTAAGCCTTCAAGTGGAGACAGAGGTCGGCATTCTTGGGGCATTGAGGAACCTGGAGGATCCCAGTAGTTTGAGTGCTTCATAACAATTCCTCCATTTTGACCTTCAGTTCCATCATCCAAATTCGAAAGTCGGAAAATAATCTTGGCCATTTCTGACATATGATCTCCATCTCCTCCGACTACGTCAAAGTCCGGATGATTCAATAATGAATTACGAGCTCTTGATTCGTATAGACTACCATCAACCACAATGTTAGACATTTCGAATTCTTGTGTAGAAGAAAGAGCTGATGTAGTGGCGTCGGTTCGAGGTGAGTCTTCACCTTCAGATTGGTTTGGAGTTGGGGTTGACTTGGTGGATCCTTGAGATTTTTTTGCTACAGGTTGCTGTTGTTTCCTCTTTGGCTGTGGAGGTTTTGGTGGAAGAGGGGATAAGCGTGTTGGAGTTGAGAAGGAAAATTCCTCAGAACTACCCACCTGTAAAATGGAACCTCCTGGGACGATGTCTAGAATGCTTTTTTCTTCTACTTTTTTCGCCATGTTCTTCTTCAGTTCATTAGCTTCTGCTTTTTGTTGAGCTCGGTACTTTTTCATCATGGATAGTTTTTGGAGGCAGGCACGTGTAGTGTCGTTTACCTCTTTGCCATCCAGCTCCTCTTTCAAAAAAATTAAGATTTATTTTTATTAGAAATCTTAAAGATTACTATTCATGCATATGTGTTTCTTTGTACCGAGTCTGTAAACTGTTCCAATAATTTGAGTTTTATAGATTGGCAGGGTTGAGATAGGATTCCCCTTTAAATTCAAAATGCGGAGTTGAGAAAGTGTTTGCAGGACTTGCAAAGTTTCGCTCAAATTATCCAAGTTGTTATCAGAAGCAACTAACACTTCCAGGCGACGCATATTCGCTATAGGTTCTAAAGTTGATAGCTGGTTTGAACTCAAGTCGAGTACAAACAAACAATTCTGGAGCAAAGTTAGTAAAATATTATAAAGCTTGTAATCATTTATTATAAAAAATTCTAATCTTTTTTTGTGAGTGATTCAAACACGAATCTTTCATACAGAAATTGAAGCCATTGTTCCCGGTGCAAAAATGAGTGGTTGTTCTGGTGGCATGTCCTGATCGTCAACATAGAGCTCTTCCAGAACTACCAAGTTTTCCAACCCCTCCATAACTTGTATCTCATTAAATCCTAGACATCTGCATTTCATAAGTGCGTTTTATTTCAAGCATTCCCACGCATGGATGTCTGACATAATTAATTACTCAATAAATATCTTACAATTTCTTTAATTTTGTGCAATTATCAAGATTATCAATTCGTTCCACATTATTTCTGGACAAATCCAACGACTCCAGATTTGTCAACCGGTCTAGCCCTTGAATGCGTCTTATATTGTTTTTATACAGGTATAAATTCTTCAAACTACAAAATGGATCCAATGCTCCCAGAGTCTACGAAAATATGTTTAATTATTCCAAAATTGAAAGTGTCAATTAGCATCAACAGTGCCCATATATGAAATTATCTGCATACAATACAAGTCAAATTTTTGCATTGGAGATGCAACACCAAAACGCTTCCATAATGATATTCCATCTCATCTCTGTCCCTCAAACATGGGACAGCAACACGAGAAATTCCAGACTGGAGGATATTTCTTGTGAGACCTCCTCCTTCGTTTCCCCAGTTTTCGTCATTCTACAAAAGCAAACAGCAAGGTACAATTTTTTTAGGTTAAGGCTCTCAAAACAAGTACAATCTGATTATACCATATTACATATGTAGACAACATTAACTTCGATGTCTGTGATTACTGACAAATGGTGGGGTAACGTGAGCTTCGTTCTATACTGGACAAGAATATATTGCAATGTGTTTTCATCAAGAGTGGATGCAAAGCATAAAAAAGGTTCACAAATTCTCATGCACATGATCTTGATTTTTCTCCATGCCGTAGTATGTATGAAATATGTATGCTTCATTTTATGTCTCTGCAGCTGACTGCTGGAGTGAGTTTTTCATTAGTTTTGGAAAATAATTATTCCTAACGAATTGTAATTTTGTTATTATCAATCCATTAGATTGACAATAACGCATTGTGATGCTTACATTTTGAAAGTGCTGTTGTTTAGTTGATACTCCACGTGTTCGGGAGACAAGGGCTGGTTGTTGTGGACGTCTCGAAGTCTGATAAGCACCTCCTGTTGTTGTTAACCCTTTATGAGCTAGTGCCGCTCTCGAACCTCCTTTGACTCTTGTTGCAAAAGAATTTACGCTGTTTTGCCTCGACGCTCTGGACGAGGTTATCGGTGTCGACTGATATGAATCATCCCCCGACCCCGAGTAATTTGAGTTGGAGAACGTTTCTGGATTAAAGTAAACGGTACGGTCCATTTTTCATAAATATTACGAGATTTCGCCTTAGAAATGTTTATTATTAGAAAGGTACAATCTTTCTCATTCTTGTACAATCTGATGATTATTGATCTAACTTGGTATTTTGGTTTTAGGGGTTCCTGAACAAGTAAATGGAGTTGCCTAGTGAGAACCCCAACCCACTTCAAGTTCAACTTCCACAAGCATCTAAAGAAAGTTGTGGTCTTTCTAAAAACAAGTTGCGCAAACTACGCCGACACGAAAAATCTCTGCTAAGCCGAAAATTCAAACGTCCCAAAGAAAGGGAACAACGAAAAAGCAAAGGATTGAAAAAACGACGAGGCAATGATGAAAAGTTGGCAGAAATTGAGAAATTGAAGAATGCACTTGAAGTCGGGTGCAAAGTTGTGATTGACTGTCAATACCAAAACCACATGACTGCAAAAGAACTCTCCAGATTTGCCCAACAGTTGCGTCGTGTCTACTCCTCCAATCGAGCCTCCCCCTCTCCGCTTCATTTGTACTTGACAAGTTTATCCAAAGATTCTGACCTCTTTAAGATTTGTTGCAAGCAAAATGATGGATTTGCTAATTATGTTTTAGACATTACCGAAAAGTCAGTGTTGGAGTCATTTGAGCCAACTGAAGTTGTGTACCTGACGCCAGATGCAACGGATGTGATACCTTTAGATAAGGGATTCGAACAAGATAAAGTTTACGTTATTGGGGGTCTTGTTGATGAAACGACAACTAAAAATTTGACCCACGAATTTGCCAAAACAACTAAAGTTACTTGTGCTAGATTACCCATCGACGAGTTCTTTCACGCAGGTGGAAAAGGGACTTATAAGAAAGTGTTAACTATTAATCAAGTGGTTGATATCATTTTAGAGTGGCGTCAGACAAAAGACTGGGTTGCTGCTCTTTCTAAAGGTCTTCCAGAACGGACTGGCTTTCTCCCAAAGGATCCCAACGCAGTTTCTCAATAATTTGTGACTGCGGTTAATAAATAGTGAATTGAATCTTTACCATGGCTTGTTCTGGTTGTGCAGCATTAAAACTCGTGTCAAATAGAAACCTGAAAGTCCTAGGGTCAAGATATGTTTACACGAATGTCAAGAAGTATGCGGCGTCACCATTGACTGAAATTCGAGAACAGTTTCGCAAGTTCGTTGGTGGTGGAGTCAGTTTAAGAAAAAATGAAGACAATGGAATCGCATATATTGCTATAGATCATGTGAAAAAGAAAAATGGGTTTAGTGGTAAGCTTTTATCAGTATAATTTAATTTACACACAATTTATCAATATTGAGTTTTGAAGTTACGATTTATATATTATGTATATAGGAAAGATGATGGTTGACTTAAATGATGCAGTTTTGGAACTTGAGAGTTGGAAAACTGGAAAGGGCGTAATACTCTATGGTGCTGGGGGAACATTTTGTTCGGGAGGATACTTAGACACTGTAAGGAACATCTGTAATTCTGAAGATGGTTACAAAATGGCAACATTGATGCATGACTCTGTGATGAGACTGAGAAATTTGCCTTTCGTGTCTGTCTCACTTGTTACTGGGAAGGTAAAACTTCGAACTTTGATACAAATTCAACGAATTGAATGGGTTTGAATTAACTGTGATGTTTGCAATTGTAGGCAATTGGTGGTGGGGCAGAACTGATGTTAGCAACTGATTTTAGACTGATGAGTTACTCTTCCGAAATTCGATTTGTAGAAGCACGAATGGGAGTTGGGACTGGTTGGGCCGGAGGTACATTGCTTCAACAATTAGTTGGACACAGAACTGCTCTGGATCTTCTTTTAACATGCAGAAAAGTTTCAGCTGACGAAGCTCTAGTATTAGGACTCGCCGATGACTTAATTGAGGAAAAAGATGATGATGATGATGAAGCTGCAGTTATGAAGGCTACTGAGTGGCTTAATGAGCGCATTGCTTCTCACCATCACTCTGTAGTTCAAACCATTAAAGGAATCGTCGTGTGCAATGATTTAGAAGAAGAACGTCGCATTTTCTCAACTACTTGGGGTGGCAAGGCTCAACAAGACGCGCTTAATAAGAATATAAAGCATAATAATTAGCTGTAAGCATATTTAGACTGTCTAATTATTAATTTTTACAGGAAAAAATAAAATAAACTCAGATTATCACGAGAAGCATGTTTGTTTTAAAATTCATTGTATCATACTGAAAAAACTTTTTAGCTAAGCATTTCTTCCTTACGATATCCATCATCGCCATCAGCCACCGCCACCACACTGTATACTTGACTACGACTGTAGCAGTCGCCCCTCATGACACTTTCCGTAACTCCGTTCTCCAGAACACCGAAGGGTGTTGCTATAGACGCTTTGAGTGCAAAACATGCACAACAAAACATAAACTAGGGTCTCCTCGTGAAAAAATAAACATAACCATAAACATGCATCCTAGAATGTTGGAACATCATCTCATGTTTCCAGGTATAATAGTTGACAGTTTCATCAAATGAGTCAAGCTCAAGCTCGTAAACATTTTTAATTGTGTACAAATGGAGCTGGTTGCATGTGGTTTTTCAGTGGATAGCTTGACAAATGGCTGAGCTGTATATTATCGGACAGCTTCAAAGTGGGAAGTCATTAAATTCGCAAACAGGGTTATTTTGCAAATGGTCAATTCAAGCAGGTAAACTGTATATTTTTGGGAATTCAATAGCGATTGATGGCTTGATGTTCATATATACGCATGCAAATCCATTCCATAGGTAGTAACTGGAAAAGAGTAGCAGGACCAAAAGAGGGTCAAACACAAGTGGACACTCCAAAGTATTCAGACACTGCTCAGTGGGCACATCCCATTGATCTTCATTTTGTAACTAAAGGGTTACAAGGCTGGCCTAAACTAATCCTTGAGGTTTACCGTCAGGACGAATTTGGCAGAAGTGATCTTTCAGGTTATGGCGTTTGCCACATTCCAGCAACACCTGGAAATCATATAATTGAAGTGCCAACGTGGAGACCTGCAGGCTCAACAAGAGAGGAAGTTGTTCGCCACTTTGTTGGAGGATCTGCAGAGTTAAGTGAACCGGATTTGATCGTGAACCCCACGGAGAGATACAGATTACGAACAGTTCCCTCTGGAACCGCTACCGTTGAACTCTCTGTAATTCTTAGAAACTTTGACAAGTTTGGAGTGGAAACCTGAATGTGAACTTCATAACGATGGAAATCTCCACCCTGTTTCTTTTTATGTTCTTGTTTTTAACCTTTTCCGAGACTCATGCTTTTCATGACAGGAAAAATCATTCCAAATCCGAAGGGGGTGGATATGTCAGGAAACGAGTTATCAATGCCGAACCTGGCTCAGTACCAACCCAACAACCGGTACTTGCTTTAACATCAAATAAGTTCCCAAGTGCCAAACTTGACCGACATCCAATGATCGATGACATTCTTCAGTTAAGCAAAGAAAGTGGTATGCCGTCCACTGAAAAAACTGCTAGGGATGAGGATGACAGCGATGGTTTGCTCAGCATGGAGTCAAATACCACATATATACCATATGGGGACAATGAGACATCCTCTTCCTCTCCAATCCCAAATAACTCCACAGAAATACCAATCAACTCGTCCTCCCCTACCCCAACAATCACAAGTACAACGGAAATTACCACCACAGAAATTACTACTCCTCCAACCACGGAGATTCCTTTCATTCCTGGCGAACATGGAGAAAGCACCAAGAGTTTCTTTTGCTTGTGTGATTTGGTAAATGGCAACCATAAACACTTAAATACGGTTTATTTAAGGGAGATGATTTAATTTTGCGTTTATTACTCAGAGGAGCTCCTGTGACATGAACTGCTGTTGTGACCCGGACTGTAGCGATGAGGAAAAGGAGCTTTTCACAGGCTGTGAAGGAAGCGTGATTTATGATCCAACCAGTAAACGGAATAAAGATCGAAGCTGCTACAAGTCATTTGTCATGTATACTGAAAACAGTCCAAATAGGATTGACAGGACAGAAAAGGGCATGTTTTGCATTGTAAAAGACAATATGAGGCAAGAACGGGAATTTAGTCAAAGTGATATGGACATGGTATACATTTTGATCAACGCTTGACGTTCATTAACTTTATGGAATGTAAAAATGTAACAACACATCATTTCATATGTGTATCATTAGATAACAAAGAAAATCTTAAAAGGCAGAATCAGCCTGAAGCAAAAATACAGTTGGGATGAAGACGCTGCTGTTAAACCCAGCTATTTGAAGATGAAGAACGAGCCTTACAGATATGGAAGCGTGATTTGGACTACAAAAACCGACAATGATGACCAGCAACAAATATTACGTGAGTGTTGATTTTATTCATGGAAAACCTGAAATAAAAAATTCCTTAAAATAGGAATGTAAAGTTGATTTGATTGCGATTGCAGGTCTTCCAACATCTTACCACTCAAACCTGTGTTCACTTAAGGAACCCATTAAATATCTACAAGACTCCAACTTTACGTGCCTTCTCCCCATTTCCAATCTCAAAGTTCAATGTGCTGCTTTAAACGAGCTGAATGTGAATCACTTTATCAGAAACTACACAGTCATCAGTAACCCCAAAATGCTGAAGGACGACAATGCCACTGACATACCAATCTGCCACATTAATACAAATGACCAGTGTTTTTCTGACAATGACTTTGTCGAAGGTGACAGTGAAGACGAGGTGGAAAACACCAAGCCACAACTAGATCTAGGGAATTCCATTTGCCATAAAGTTCTCTCCCAATTGAAACTCATGTTCATTCACGAAGGCATCAACGGTATAACAAAAGTTGTTGCAAAGTCTGTCCTGGAAGATATTCCGTTGGACACCAAAGAGTTGAAGCAAGAATTTTCCGTGGAGTTCATTTGGGCAAATGATGTTGGAGTTGGGAATGAAACAAATGCCACTTCTTCGACAACCACTTTCCATAAACAACCCAGGAGTGGAATTCCTGGCTATATTGTAGGCAAGCCTGTTATATTGGGAAAGAAAATGGAGGCGAGAAAAAATCAAGCAAATGATAGCAAGGAATATGAAGTTGTTCAAAGAATTCAAGTACTCCCAGATGCTTCTCAGTGGTTGCACGTCCAGAGCGCAGGGAATTGTCCGGTGGACTACGAAGAAATTACTGAGTTCGCTAGAAACCCCATTTTGTTTGGGTATGAGCATTCATCAACGTGCAGACTGGTTCTGGATGAGTTTCGTCACTGCGAACAACTTCAACAACACATTGCCTCATTTGTATTTGGAGCTGAGAATCCCATTCAATTTACAAAGGCCCCCCTTTACGTATCAGCATACGGGAGTCCGGACGCATTCCCTTCAGATTGGGTTCCACTATCCTTCATAGATATTTCTGGCTTTCTCGGCTCATCCCCATCATCCTCAAGTCTGCTGGCAAATGGGTGCGACGGAGTTATCACAGGAGTTCATGTGACAATAGCGTATGCATTGGTAGGACCTGTGGATGCACCCCAAGCTAAAATCACTGGAGTGTTTTACGAGCCCGAAGAATCGTTTCAACTTACCCCAGAAGACGATTCCCAGTGTAAGTCAGAAGTCTGCACCAGAAAAAGTCGCTATTTGAGTGTGACAACTACCGTTTCTTTTGTGGATGTGAGTAAAAAGCCAACCTCAAGGGTGGCCACTTGGCCTGTGGTATCCATTAGGTTACCAGAAGATTTTTTCTATCCGTTTTCATCTGCTCCGTCTCCCTCAGGTGCAACAATGCCAAGAACGGACATATCCAAGAGCTTTGTGTATTTTAATATGTATTTCATTCTAGTAAAATGGTATTTTTATTAGCTGTAAGGTTTTTAGAAGTACTCGTGGAAGTACTGATATGCTTTCAAGTTGACTATTCTGCACTCCTTGATGATGTCCCATTCACTTTTCATATAATTGTTTATATAGTTACTTCTATAACGTCAGTTTGGAAATAAAGGATTTGTATGAGATTTGTAATAAAACCCTTTGCTTTTATTTATTTCACATGACTCAAGGGAAAAATGAAAAATATAATAATTTAACGGTTTTATATTTTTAAAGGCTATTTATTTCTTTTGTAATTTTTACCTTTTTCAAGATATTGATAATGAAACAGGCTCCTAATCTCAGTAAAATTTGAAGTAGGTTCAATATAATTCCAATAAAACGCCTGTCAGGCGCCTGCTATGCCGAGAGTGTTACCCTCTACGTGTCGCATCCCAAAACCAGTTGGAAGAGCCCCTCCACCCACGCCCACCCTGATGAGAACCAGTCTCCAGCAACGCGACGAATCTTCCCCCCTCGGCAGTGGAAGAACCTCACGCATAGCCACCAAGCCTAATAACCCCTCTAATCCCTACAAATACAATGAGAGCGCATTTCAAGACAGGTATTCCACTCATCGTCGAAGAACCTCTGCTGTAAACTACAGTAACTCCCACTCTAACGTACCTCCACCTCCAGAACAATACACACCTCCTCAAAATCTACAGAAAAGTCGATACTACGGCTCATTTCGTAATTCCATTACATCGCAAAACCAACAAATTTTTGAAAAGGATTTTGGAGTCTTTGGAACATCAATCATGCAACATGAGCAGCAACAACAACAACAAACGCAGCAGCAGGCAAAGGATAACCGAAATCTTAACAAAATTGAGGACATAAATGCAATGTTCAAACGGCCAGACTACAACCCACCACCATGTGGCAATTGTACAGGTGGTGACTGTCTTCGCGCAGCGAGCCCAATACAAAATGGAGGTGGAGGACAGTACAATAATAGGAGTAGCATGGCTCAAGCTGACATTTATGGCTCTTATGTCTCCACCCAACAAAGGACTTCATGGGATCAACAAGCTATTTCAGCAATACCTGGACACCTGCCTCCAACAACCCAGCCAATTATCAGTGGAAATGGAGGCGAAACAGCGAGTGCTAATAATAATGCTACCAGAAGAAGCTTAAAAAGCGATGAGTTGGATAGGATTTTGGCGAAATATGGCAAAAGCTCGAGATCCAGTATACAAAATAACAGTAACAACAACAATGAACAGGATCCTGATTTCGCTTGCATTCGTGTAGACTCTTTTCAGCAGGTTACAGAAAAGTTTTGCGAGCCACCGGTCAATCTGAACCCTGCAATTCAACCAATGTTTTGGAACAATAATCGCAAAACTGAAGAGCAGCTACCGCAAGTTAACCTCAGTCGAACTGAAAGACGACGGAATAGTGCAGCGCTGGAAAAGTCGATGGAGAGCCTGATGAAACAGATGAATACTAACAATAATAATAATAACAACTCTGATTCCGGAATTGGAATTATATCGAATTCCAGTGTTCCAGCCTTTAAAGCTAATAAGGGGGAACATGAGCAGAAAAATCAATTGGAAAAGAGGTTAGAAAGGACTTCGCATGCTGCAATTCCAGAGTATAAAAGGAGTACCCACGTTTTTCCTTTTAAGGAAACAGCAAGCGGCCACCTTGTAGTTACCCCAGAACAGGTTAATGAGCAAAGTATGATAGCAATCCAGAAAACTATTATTTACTGGTTAACGTTTAATTTTACTTCCGGTTGCGTGCAGATTGCTTTTGAGAGCAGAAAAATTAGCGTTTTGGTAGCTGACCCAAGCAGCGGCACAGTTGGGCTGGAGTTTTCTGCGATTACAGGTGGTGGTGGTGGTAATAGTTTGCATACATCCACCTCCAAGAATGAACGAATTTTGCATGAGGTTAAAAAGGCAATGAGCATAGCAGAAGCTGTGGATAGAAAAAACAGTTCCTCTAAAATTCAGCCACGTGAGAAACTCTATCAAAAGAAATATTCAGAGTCTACCTCCACGTCAGAAGAGTTTCAGAAGAGTATTCTAGAAAGAATCGTTACTGCCAAGTAAAATATTTAAAAACTACACTGCAAATCATCGTTGTTGGTATGAAATCTTCAACTATAATGACTCGTACATTTTAGAAACCCAGATACTCACGTGATGATTGGGGATAAAACTTACCCGTGCCATTCATTAGCTCTAGAAGCCTTTTCAAGCCATTTCGATCGTCTAAGGCCAGAGCTATTTGTTCAACAGATTCATTTACCTGAGGTGAAGGCATGCAATATGATGTGCAAAAAGTTTAATCATTAGATAAAATCTAACATGATTTTAAATAATTGTAGACCGAAGTAGCTTCTTCTGTTTTTCCAATTATAATGGACTGGATAGTTCAATCTGAGGAAGGGAGAAAAGAAATCTTGACCAAGGAGAATTTGATTCAAGTTTATGCTGCTGCAAAATATCTGGGGATTCGACGTAATTTCTTCGACAACATAGATCGGTTACTTCAATCAATTCATAGTAATTCAGATTGAAAAGGTTGTTTTACATAGAGTTGGAAAGTCAATGCATCTCATTCTTGGAGAGGAAAGTGGAAGCAAGTGATCCTGACTTGTTGACAATGTGGGACGAAGTTAAAAAGAGACAAGGCTCTTTTCCAGAGCTCGTGCGCATCATTGCGAGTAAATTGGCTTCATCCTACCATGAAATATACGCTGCAAGACGATTCCTCCACATGGACGTCGATGAGTTGTATATGCTCCTCAGTTCCAATGATATTTCCATTGATAGGTTGAAATATATTTTGAAAGCATAATTTTATTAGTTACAAATGTATGTGCTCATGTAAAACGTACTGTTTCTGTCATAAAGTGAAATGGACGTTTACGACTCGGCAGTTTCCTGGCTGCTACACGACTGGAAAAACCGAAAGACTCACACAAATCGAATAATGAGTACCATCCGATTTGGTCTATTAACTCCACTTCAACTCACCCAGATTAACTTGTGTCCAGAAATTAGTAAAATGAAAACCGAGAAGGACTACTCACAAATTTTTACCTATGGGACTGTCAAAGAGATGATAGACGATGGCCTTGCGTAAGCACGTCTTTAAACTAGTAGAATCTGTTAGGTATAAAAAAAATTCAAAAATTTATTTGATAGCTATTCGATATTTGAAGAGTCTTATAAATCTCAACCAGAAGAGCTGAAAAAATGGGTGCAGAAAACTGCCATGAAAGCTCCTGCTCCCAGAACTTGTCTTGTGAATAAAAAGGTATTTCATATTGATTGGGTCAAGGAAATATGTTTAGTTATGAATAAACTGGTTATCATTTCATTTGTATGCACCTACTAGCGCGGAACACCATACATAATGGAGAAAATATCACTGTTGGAAGATGCCTCCCAAACTAAACTTAAAGCGAGCTTCAATAAAATCCCGGAAAGATCTTCATCATACACAATAGTAAATGATGAGCATCACCTCCCGAGACCCGGTACCCCGACCATTGATTCAGCTTCTGGAGTTCGGGCTCATAACCTAGGAATACCAGGAGGTTCTACTGACAAGTCCAAATCACGCATTCCTACAATCGTTCCCTCAACATCTTCAGCACAAGCTGGTGCTGCCTCCACCAAATCTGACAAGGGAACGAGTAAGCGATTTAACGAAGGTTCGGGAAACAGCGCATCTCCAGCGTTTCATGAAATATCCAAGCCTAAACTGTTGACGAATCACAGCTCCAATGTATTAATGAAGACAAACTCTGATGAAGAAACTGGGGGAATGGATCCAGGATTACCACCTTTACCACTTTCAGAAACTCCCGATGGGAACAATAAATAGTTCAAAGTCGCAATTTTATAAATAACTTAATCGTGGATTTTTATCATTTATTGAAATATTGCACTTAAACTGTTTCAACATCAGAGACAAAGGAAGCATATATAAGTAAATTGGCGAAGAGTGTCTTCACACAAAAACATTATTCAGTCTTTCGAAAATTTGTAACGCGAAGAAATTCACTGGTTTGGTTCAATATTAGTTTCATATGGCAGCACGAAGAGTGGTAGCTTCATCCAGTTTTGGACCGCTACATCCAACCTTTTCACATTCAATTATATTTTCTCCATCGTCGGAACGAGCTTCATTTGGAAAAACTGATTCATCAGCTTCCCATTGTATTGAGGGGTACATCCATGATAGAGCTCTACACCAATATTATGTAAAGTGGTACGAAAAATATTTTTAAATATTGTAGATAAATCCAAAGCAATCATTTTTATGCTTACCTTGGCAAAAGTTGACTTGCAAAGTTTGAAATGGTTTGGAAATATGTGGTACTCCACTCTCGACCTTGGCTTTGGTCTAGTTTCGATTGATCTCTTACTTTAATTTTACAAATGATTTTCTCTATACATTTTTCACTTCCGGCAACATTTTCTGTAGCCTCTTCCACAGACGTCCACAAACGGGATATTTGAGTTCCATCAAGAAAAGAGATGCCGGACAGCGCTCCGTCTTCGGTTCGACCCCCTTTAAATTTTACTTGTGTCTTAAGGAGCTTGAAGAGAAGGACGATAATTAGGAGAAGAGGCAGGATTTTGGCAATCACAGCAAACAGAATGATAGGGAATAGAAGTGGGAGCGCAATAGGAGACAGAATCACCCCAAGTTTAAAAGCAAGAACGATGAGAAAAATGTACTTTATTTTTTTGAGAATGGAGAAAAAAGAAAAGAATGTGAGGTCTTTGAAAGACTTGAATCCTAGAAGACCAAACAGGCAAGACAAATCTTTTCCAAGATTGTAGCCCACTTCATAGTTAAAATGAGGGTCCTTATATTCTACATAAAGAAAATTTTGGCATGATTAAACAGTTGTTAGAGACAGAACATCTAGTACTACAAGGTGGTGATCCTACCTGTAGACCAGCCATAATTATTATGTTCAACGGGTTTTTGTTTATGGTGTCCATAATACTCATATCCACTGCTCGGGTGATGATGATGGTAGTGGTCATAGCCATGCTTTGCAGAAGCTGTGTTTTCTGCTACCGGAAAACTATTATAAGGGAACGAATCTTTTCGGGAGTTAGATTCCAATGCGTTTGTGTTGGATTCAACTTTTGCATTATTACTGAATTGTGAATTTAGAGCATTGATTTGATTTAGTAGATTGTATTTATTTTTGAATTGCTCAATACTTTCGTAGGTTGGTCGAGGCGTTGTGGTTGACACTGGTGCACCATTTAATAAACTATTCTGCTGTTGCACATGATTAGCCAACACTTTATAAACATATTCTCGAAATTCAGGAAATATTTCAATCAAGTTGACCAAATCTTTAACGTCAAATTTTGGGTAGACACTCGCATCATAGTATGCATTTCTATTGACATAGCTTGTCTCAGAAATCGACTCACTTTCAACAAAGGCCAGGGAACACAAGGAACTCAGTAGAATGGGCAGAATGACACGAAATTTCGGTACATTCTTGTAACTAATGAGAACTGCACACATGAAGAAAAGTGAAGATCTCCATCTGTCTCTTCGTTTTGGCCGAACAAAGACAGGTGTAAAGTGATGAGGATGAGGTGACATACTTTTTCCCATTTGCAAACAAGTGTCATTATTTACCTAACCATTATTACCTTGCACCTTTTTTGGTGAGTAATCAGATGAATTTATTAAGATTTATTCAAGTGAGTCGAAGATTTAAGAAAAATGATTCAGCACACGACGATGCATTTTTGTTACCGTTTCTCACTTTCTCTCAACTTCTTCTAAGTGTGATCCCTACTCTGCCCGTTTAAAATGCAGATTGAGTTCACATTCGCACAAACAATCAAACTTTGATGATACAAACACGCTGGCGTACTTGTTCATAAGCTTTTGCTTCTGTGGCCACCACATTTTTTACCCTTGAGATGAGTTGAGATGCAAAATTCCTAAATTGGAATGGACAGAATTAGTACAGTCCTCTGGGTCGAATGCTCCTAATATTATGATGTTGGTGGCACTAATGCTGACACTATTCCTAACAGTACCGATTGCCAGAGGATACTAAGAGCGGAGTTCGATTTGTCAAATTTATTTATACGCCGATTTAACGAGCTATTTCTTTTGCAGGTGGAAGAAAAAGGGATACGCATATGCAACATCATCTTGTACATATATGTTCATGCCAATTTTAAGAGGAAGATGAGGGTAATGGCAATGAATGATAGTTTGGTGTGCATGAGGTTAGCTATATTAATAGCATTTGTTAAACGCATATTGTATACAATATTATTTGCAGACATGTCCCACTCTTTCTTATACGGAAGCATTTTTATATCATCCTGGTCTGCTCAACCGAATGCGTATTCGGAATGAGAAGGCACCTTAAAACCATTTTCGATTCTTCTTTTATCACCATCGCCCATTCTATTTTTGCCTCAGGCTTGAATACATATCATAACAAAAGAGTGATGAATAAAATTGTTTATGACGACGACGATGATGATGATGTCGACTGTTGTGACGAGATAAGGACTGAGACTTGGTTTCGGGAAAGGATAAAAAGCTAGTCATTTGAACAGTGTTGTTTGCCGAAATGCTGTGGTGGTCATTTGGTGGAGTCGCTGATTGTGCTGACACTGACTGTGAGATGACCATTAATGTTCATTATAAATCCATTGACACTGGCATGGCATTGGCATTGCATTTCAATTCTTCTTCTGACCAATTACACTTTTTGTATTGAGATGCATCCCATTTTTATGGTTGTCTACAAAAATAGAACGAGTTTTCTGCAGCGTTTGATTTCCTTATTATGATGGATGAGTGAACAAATGCCAGAGAATAAGAATGAATTCAGTGCATATTTGGATCCTTTTGTCATTTCACTTGTTACCTGCTGCTTTGTGTGATGGTGATTTAATGGTGATGAGAGAATTATAATATCTCTATATCATCACGAGTCATCGGTTTGACTTGAATTATTTTCGGATTGAGCAGTGAAACTCAAAGGGAAGGCGATTGAATTTCAAAGTGAATATTCTTTGGGGATGGGTGGGCAAACATTCTCATGAAATGACACTGATTATGATTACACCTTTTGAAAGCAGGATATTAGTGATCTGAATTAATGAAAATGATAATAATTACTATATCAAATAATTTTCAAAGAACTAGTTACATTCAGATAGCTTTATTTGTATCCGTAAAGATCTAAAAGTATGTCAAGAACGTGATTAACATTTAACATTAACTCAGTCAAACCTTCTTCCAGTGGACTTTTCAATATAATAATTGCTATTGTCGGGGGCTCTCTTCCACCACCCAAAAGCTTTCTCTCCTGAGCCATCCTTCCACGGCTCATCAAATCCCTCAAACATATGAACCTTTACTCGATTTGAATTGGCCCAGTTTTTCATCGCATTCCAAAAGTTCTTTTGATGTTCAACAGTGTTCAAATGGGGTGGATTAAAAAATGTTTCTCCTGAACTTGCCCAACCCGTTTCCCCAATCATGACTTCTAGATTTCTGTTATGTTGCCAGAAACCGTCTCTTGCGCTGTAGTAGGCGTCGCTAATTCCTTTCACTGCGGCATCCGCATTGTTAGAGTTCTTTCCAGGATACAAGTTACACATGATGTAGTCAGATGCCTTTGCAATTTCTATTAGAATGTCTCGGTTCGGACCGTTCCATATTTCTCCGCAAATATGGATTCGCGTACCAACTCGAAGTCTCATGCCTTGTGCTCGTGCCTTGTTGTTTCGAATCATGTTGAGAACGTGTTCTCCAGTCCGTCTGTCGACGACGTGCTCGTTTGTGAAGACCAGTCCCCAAACAGTTCCACCCCGAATGCGATTCGCCTCATCAGCAGCAAGGAATGCGTTGTCTATTTCCTTCTGTTGTATGGTTGGGTTGTTACTTTGGTAAATTCCTTGAGAAACGGAGAGAACCACGGAGTTGTAGTCACGATTGATTTGAGCCGCTGCACGGGCGATCAGGCAGTTGCTTTCTCCTTTGTCCCATGCTCCATTCACACTCCATTCTAATGCGTAATTATAACAATTATTTTATTATTAATCTTTCAGTGATTATAATAATGTTAAGTATAAGTACATTCCTTACGTGAAACACCCATCGAGTATGTTGTTACAGCGTTGTGATATGTCAGCATAATGCGCAACATCTTTTTGATGTCCTCCACAGTATACGAGTTCCATGCCGCGTTATCTGATCTTACATAAGGTGAATATGCGACACCAAAATAATTAATTTGGGCATTGGCCAGTAAAGGTCCTAGGCTTAGCAAGCAAGCCAGAATTTTTGTAAAAAACTTCATTTTGATATCGATTGCTCGATACAGTGATCTAATGAAAACAATTCTACCGACTATTCATTTTATACCCAAATTAATTACTATTATAAACCACCTACAAAAACATGTTGAATGATTTAGAATGCCATTCGTATAGCCCGTTCCAAGAAATAATATTGCAAATACACATTATTATTATCGTGGTTCGACATCCGACACACATGTGGTTATTATGGGGAAATGACGCTAATCGGCAAAATTTGATTATTGAGCAGCAATGGCATATTTGATTGGTTTTGATATGATATGATTGCATTGCATCTGCGGACACACAACAACGATGTAATCGTCTGTGGCATATTTAATATAGGAAAATATTCCATGTGGACCGCTACCACTACCTGGAAATTGTGGTGACGTTCACGCGTGTGCCGCTGTCACCATACTGTGTTATTTATAGCTTTAATAGTTGTTTCTAATCTGCTATGTGGTTATTAAGCACAACTGCCAGTATTATGATGAGGAGACGGTCACCACTCGTCCTCTATTGACATCAAATTACACAAATAATATCCACTGTATTTTAATTTTTATTGTGTTTTTAATACTTTTTTCTTCTCAGTATTTCCTGCAAATATTCAATGTAGTATTTGACAGTAATTTTACATGCATGTATCACAGTTAGCCAGAACTGTATATTATAATGTTTTGGAGTTAGGTTTTTACGAAAACTGTAGTAAACTTAAAAGCGACAAATAAATAAATATCATAGAATTGACAAGAGGTCTCCTAGAAAAATACACGATACATTTTCATAACCTCATCACATTATGCGCATTACTAATTAAAATTGGTATCAACTAGCTGGTAGTTAATGGCTTAGGTTCAGGTACAGCTTATTTTGTCATTAGAGAGATTATCACGACAACTGGAAGCAAATGTATCTATTGATGAACAGAAGCGTGGTAGCATACAACAACAGCCAAGGGGTGAGTCCACCCTGGCCCACTCCAACTATTGTTGTAGCTCCGTTGCAAAAGTCGGTACTGCAAAAGCAATGGTAACTGTCGGTGGTAAGCATAGACGGTGTGTTGTGGGGAAAACAGCCCTCATTGTACAAGTCTCTCCGGAAAAGCTGAGCCCACTTCCAGTCTCCGTTCGAGTCTTGGATCATTGTTTTGTGGGATTGGTCGGCACACTTGTGGACGTGAATTGTCACATAGCCTAGCAAACAAGACAAAGAAATGACAAGATAATTACATTTAGTTGGCCATAATTATAGTTGAAATGGTGGTTTATTTGCCCTTCTCAAATAAAACTTACTCCCGTTGTGGAGTTGAAATTGGGATGTTCTCTTCATGCAAAAGGAAGAATGAGTACACTCTTTGTGAAACTTGTCGCTCTTGTCAAAGTATGCACATGATAGGTGCTTCTCCGTTGACTTTGGTCTTTCGAGACAGTGGTAGCATTGCAAGCCAGCTCCTATTAAAGTCAGAAAACAAAGGAGAATGAGGAACCATTAAAAAGACTCACGTTAAATCAATATTATTTATCACACATCATAAAAGGAACTATACAGGAACAAAATGTTATTATTTACATGTCATCGACCGAATACCACCCTAAATTTCACACTCAAACGTAACTACCATCACAAACTCAGGTTTAATGACCATGCACGATGCATACCGCAATCAGGATATTTATGAGCTGCCCAATGTGTGCAATATGCGAATTTTCGACTTAAGATTTTCGACGTTGTGCAATTAAAACTAATACCAATTTAACAACTTGCAATCAATGCGCATGAAAAGCTATCCCCGTTCAAAATTTCACTAAAAACTGAGCCCTAAGGTTGTTTGACAGGAAAAAGTATCCACCTATAAAATTTCATGTATAAAACTTGTAGAGGTTCAAGTTCCTTTTTGTTCTAAGCGAGTTGTACCCGTGTCCGCGTCCCAAAAAAGTGAATTAATGACCGCCTCACAGTCATCCCTCAATAAGTGAGTAATATGCATGCAAATTATATGTACATTTATAATATGTCAATCGTGACAAGAAATGGATTCAACCTGATGTCTTTCATGACTCATTATTGTAAGGACATAATAATATTTGTCGGATACTTTTTCTAGCACTCGTATCAAATGAAAAGAAATTTATTTGGTATAAATTGCATTGGATTTGTAAATCATGAGTGAATGAATGTTTGAGGTAGAAGTGAAGATGACTTAAGACTTTCCATTGTTTAAAAATTTCCCTTTTCGCTTCAATCTTTTCATCCCTCGGGACGGTTTATGTAGAGTAAGTTGAGCATTTGTGGTGAGTGAATAATAAGAGCTCATTTTTTAAACATTCTTTACACTCCACTTACGCTCTTTGACGAGAGAGAGAACAAAGACTTGACATGTTGAATAAGTACATAAGGCAGGTTTTGCAAAAAGACAAATGTGCAGACACAGACAAGCAGGCACCATACATGCATATCTCAACCGCAACTGAAAATGAATTCTACTGTCTTATGTTAGAAAGTAACACTGTTAAAGTTGATTTTAAAACATTTAAACACTGACAAAATTAAGGTCATATTGACATATCAAAAATATAAGGAACTTGTACGTCTTTATAATACTTCTAAATATTAATATTCTCGGATTCATGAAGATCACTAATTCTTTGGTTTCAGCTGCAATGATTTCTTGAGATTAGTTCGTGAAATATTATTAACTAAACTAAAGATAATTCCATGAAGTTGCCGAGAGTTTGGTACTCTGGCTTAACATACCTGTCTGAACACATGCTATCAAAATGACGATGAGAATCGCGAACAAAGACATTCCGACTCTGTTGTTCAATCCAACAAAACTTCCGCTTCCAGTCATCCGCTTGCATTTTAGCTTGTTCCTCCTCTTCTCCAGAAGGGCATTCACCCTTCCAACACTATCCAACTCCATGATTTTAATAACACTTTCGTACTTTCATAATCTAAGCACCACACGTCCCAAAACACCGGTAATGGGACCTTTTTCATGTAGTTCCCATTTAGAATAAATTATACGTGTTAATTCTGTCGGATGAATGATCCCAATCCCACTTAAAAATATTAATGTCACCATGCATCTCCTCTACGGCCTACAAAACACACTGAACACGACCCTCTTGACAGTTTCACTAGCACAGACAAAGTGCAACTGACTCATTTCGCTGAAGTTGTCAGTTTGCAAAAACACTATTGCATGCGTTTCTAGCTACGTTACATGCTTTATTTTTTTGCATCACTGCACCAAAATATGCACTGGCTGCTGCAGAGAGAGAGCAGAGCAAAAATGCTTTTCGTTTCACACGCTCAGCTCTCTCACTCAAAAGAGTTGCAATCATCAGCAGTGCTTTTTGTTGAGCAGTAACTGCGAACAATGAGTCAAGTACTCGTTTTTCAAATCGCTCAGCTTCGTCTTTAAAGGCCTAAGCTACATGTATGTATATACCTACGCATGTGTCTGAAATTGCATTCTGCAGCTTCTCTAGTATCAAGTGACGGTGGTCTTTTGGGATTCGCGTGGTTTGTCTACCATATCATCATCATGATTATCATGATCATATCATCATATAATGCAATGCGCAAGAACCATTATAAAACATTGCATATTGGATTAAAAAGTGCATGAATCCTTACGCTGATTTAGATATATATGTATTTGTTTGTTACAACAATAATATCACAGTTTCTCCTCTCATTGTTGTAATAAACATGTAAAAAGGTAACGCAACTGAACGCAATATTTTCTCATTACTCCACGCTCAAATGTGTGTTTTTGATGGAAAACTTTGAAGTATTATTATAATAGCTCTTTTAAATTCATTGCACAGCTTCTGTCTTTCATGCCTAATAAAAATCAATGTGTTTTGGGTTTCAAGGGAGATGAGTTTCGCCTTGTGAAAAGCACATAGTTGACTTTTAACCAGGAACCTTAGCGAATTTCGAATCTGCTCGTTGTTAGTCAACAACACAATCTGAGATTTCAACTCAAGGCTTGTCTTTGTTGGGCATCATTTAAGCATGTCTCCAATCCAAAGATACAGGAAAGTGGGTGAGCTTGCCCACGAAGTTGTTTTCGAATGTGCTGACAATTGAAAATTAACACTGTGATGCGGCTTCTCAAATGTTTAGGGTATATTCTTTGAGGTATCATCATAAATTATGTTGTTACAAGTTGTTGCTACTACTATAGTACATTTAGAGATCAGATTTTCTTTCTTTTGTGAAAAAAAACTTGTCATTCATTGTCACACTTTTATCCGCTCGTAAACCCTCGTCCTTAATCCTTGTGCTTCTATTTCAATGCTGTGAGATGAGTACTTCAGGTACACAACGTTTCTTTGGGAAATTTTGCGAAGAAGATTCGTTCATTCATTCATTCATGCCTTCTTAAATTATAGGTAGGCCAGAAATAATAAGTATTTTGTTACAAACCACCGCCTAATTCTTTATCGGTCACATTTTTAATGTTTCAGGGAAAAGTTCATCAAAATTATGCTACTTTTTTATCACTTCAGAATATAAGAAGTTTGGCAATGAAAGGAGCAATCAGATGAGAAACTTTTTTTTGGCAATGGACGCACAAAAACATTAACAATTATTATGCTCTTCCTAACTATCAGTATTTGTTTGATAGACCAAAAGGGCTCATGTAAAATAAGCAGTAACGAGATGAACCACCACCAGCTCATCATATCACCATCAGTTTTTCAGTCATCATTCCATGCCCATAAGCTCAAAGAGAACAGACAGCCAAAGCCAAGCCATAAAAATACGTTTTGGTGAAGAATAGTGTAGAGCAGTTGAGTAACAAAGAAGAGGATGCAAACTAGGACGGCAAGGCAAGTCATCTTCTCATTCATCAACATTAACATGATGATGATGATGATGATCGAACTACTTTTTTTCTTGTACAAAAGTTTAGGCTCATCAAATAGTTCTTTAGGTAAAATAATATGATCAGGAGCAAATGATGGCGGTATGTATTGCCTTTTAAAACGCTATATGCATAAACTACTAAAGATTCTTTAGTAAAGAACAAATACAACCAATTGTGCTCTCGCCTTGCTGTTATGCATAATGAGTCACAATACAAAAACACAATCATTTTTGTTGGCCACACCGTTACCTCCATTCCATCCAAACCAATTCACCTGGCTCTCTTCCTTATTGCACTGAAATTATTCCCAGCATACCTAATTTTTTTTCTCCATCTTGGTAATTTTACATTATTTTCGGAGATTTTGCTGATTTACAGCTACAATGAAAAAAGGAAGACTGCACACAAAATATTGCTGCTAGCTGTAAGTGTGTCCTTAGGACTTTAGAGCAGGATTGTTTTTTTTTGCACAAGAGAATTCGAATTTTCGTAAGAACGTGCCAATTGCAATGATAATGCTGAATGTTTTTTTGGACACGCAGGAGGCAATGAGGCTACTATACTACCATGCTTGCTTTTCTGTTGTTGACCGTGCCAATGGCATTAGTTATTTCTTTTTATTGAAGTTTTAAAACTGCAAAAAAAGGTAATCATCCTGATCTAATGATGATAGGATGCAAGTCTTGACTGCATAAGGGGTAGAATGAATGAATCTGTGTCTTGTCTAATCATCTCTCTGCTTCTACATAATATCTGATCCTGTTTCACCAGTTTTTTTTCCTTGTGTTTTATAAGGTTTGTGTGTGAGGATCAACTTGCGACTTGTCTTTAAGGTTGCAAAATCAGAACCAAAAAATGCTTTTTAGTAGAACAGCAGGCCTTTCAAACTAGGAAATGAGGATGACCAATCTAGCCAATCTTCCGTGAAAGGAAAAAAAATAACAACTATTGAAGCATGGGATTTATTCATAAAAACGTATCCAACCCTCATCGGCTCACTCCACTCACAACGTAAACGCATGTCGTAAAAATGGTCGCGACCTGTACCTATAAGCACCACTGGCAAACTACATGGTTGACTTGTGATGTGATGAAAATTGTGAACTATGAAGATATTGGTTAGCGGCGATATACGTAGTGGTTAACGCCTTGCGCATTGATGCTACACTTAAATGATAACTAGCTTTGTGGGTTGTTATTACGTATGCAGAAATCATGATGATTATAAACCGTGGAAATTGATATTTTGAGTGGGATGCTAGAGTAACTGCATACACATTTAGTGGAAAATTGCTTAGGGTGATGTGATGACCATTTATCACAAGATTTGAGTAGAACCCACACATTTTACAAAACTCATCTGTCTTATTTGCCATGAGGGAAACAACCATCATATAATGTCCAGAACGGACAAAGACTGCTCTAGATACAATGCGGAAGCTTAAACGCTGTCGTAAGCGAAACAAAAGAGAGACCAAAAATTGAATGTGGCTTGACTTCTGTACTTCAATTAAAGCTGACCTGTGTAATTGTATCTTTATAAAGGAAAATTGCATGATGTGTTTTTCTCTTTACAAAACAAGATGTAATGCTGAAATGGCTGATGGAGGCGATAAAAACGTGTAGTTTTGGTTCACGATGTGTAATGAACATTTTATTCCGTAAATCTGTAATTTCCGGTTTGAATCAGGTGTGCACTCAAATAGGCTTGTAGTGTGGCTATTTGGCAACCGTGGCACACATTATACCTATACATGACTATTACTTCCTGCCCTTCCTGAAACCTAGACAAGCTCAGCTCTGGCCTAAACAGTTTGATCATCCAACCAAGATAAATGTAGACAATTAACGGTAATGAGCAAAAGTGTATCAACGTTGTATAAAATTCCACAAATGTTTACTGCTCTCGGCTATTTACCTTCCTCCATTATTTGCCGTTGGTTTGATGCTGTATTCAATTCACATGTAATAACTCACTCAAAAAGGCTGAAGCTACAATATTATAAACACAATCCTAACCTAGAGCTTGCTCTTGTAAATAATTTATTACGTATTATTGTGCATAACATTCATCATCCTTGATTTTTATAGAACCTCACTTAAAATACCTGTTTTATTTGAGCAAATTAAATAATTTACGGGGTGATTTAATTAGAGAAGCTTGAAAAGGAGGTTAAAATTTACACTAACAACAACCATGAGCATTAGTGTACAGTTTGCCTCCAGCTATTTTGATACATATCAAAATCACGATAATTTCACTTTTTTCTCATGTTTGTAAACGTTTATTGAGCTCACCTCATCTCATGCATTAATGTCTTTTGCATCCACTCTACATGACATTTAGCCTATTAACACGGCGGCGGCCTGTCTTTGTTACTTCAATCTCCAACAAATCTCTACAAAGACTGAGAAAGAGAGAAGGAAAAGTGGGTGAAACCGTGATGAGCAAACATTGCATACAATCCGTTACACTCACGCAGGGCTCATGTATATCTGTTATTTGCTTGCAGTTAAAAATGGTCTTGGCGTGCATGCGTGAACCTATCTGCAGATAACTTCCTTTTGTAAAAAAAATAATAATGAAAAGAACCGTACCTGTCTCGTCTACCTAATGTAGTGTCTATTGAGCATAATCGAACATTAGAAAATAAATAATCAATAACGAATGGGCAGCTTTATTGCAAATACGTGACTTTCTTTCTGGGATTTATTTATGGGCTTCTCAGTCGATGGGCTTCCCAATTCTGCAACGGGTTTCCTCATCAAAATTTCCAATAGCGCACAAAAGAAATGAGGCGATGAAGGAAATTTGGCAATTTACAGGGACACGGTTTAACATTGTTTGATTGTATTGAATATAATTTGATAATGATTTTATACTCCCAATAATCTACCATCGCAAAAAAACAGTATGTTAATGAAGAAAATTAAGTTTTGCCTTGCAGCATTTTTAACAAGGAAATAACTTATCTGTCGCGTCATTAAAATGTAGGTTATCGAGGATATGAAATATGAAGTATACATTTATTCCGTTCCGATGTACATCAATTTGTTCCGATAGCACTTGTGATAGTTTAATAACACTGATGTGTCAGAGCTCATCATTGAATTATGTGATAAGTGAGATACATTTGAGCTTTCGTTATAATAATTTTTTGATAAAAATGATATATCCTGTGGGAAATTTCTTTTAATGTTGAATGTAGTGGAAAAATTTTATTTTTATTAAGAAAAGGAAAAAGGAATTAGTTTTTGTCTGCTCTTTTGCTCACTATCACTTTTATTAGCCGTTTTTGTGTTGTTCTCATGATTATTATCTTGCGTTTCTCATTCTCAGCAAATGTATGAGTATGAGTCTCACGAGGTGCAAAATGTAGGCCACATGTGGGTATATATGTATGTTTGCAATTTTAATGCGTACATATTTCATGTTTCTTCGCTAACAAATAATATGTGCAGTTTGCAGCAATGCAATTGCTATTGTTTGTTTGAATGCGATATACATGCATACAAGGATATGTGATCTATACTGTTTGTTTTGTAGCTTTCCCTTTCATTTGAATCATTAATATAGAGTTGAAACAGCGAGTAAAACAGGCATGACCATTGTGATTGCATTACTCATGAAACGTTTTAAAAATATATATACGCATTCAGAATTATAAGCATATTATTAAGCGACTTCATAAGTAATGTTAAGTCTTTACAACTTGATAATGTACATATACATGTTCACTTAAAAATTCTCAGGTGTCTGATATTTATAGCATTCAGCCTCGCTCCAGAAGCAAGCGAGACGACGTAGGTCGAAAATAAAATGTAATTTACTTATCACTATCATCAACTTCCGCTATGTATATAAATATATGACAGTAACATGATTTTATCATCATAAATGCTTTCGTTTATCGGGAGAGTTGTATTCAATTATTCGGTGATTTGATTGACAGAGCAGAGAAATGCAGTTATCTCACCATATAGAAATTCAAATGTTTACGCTAAACATTGGCGCTAGCACAGACTTGAAGTGATTAATATTTTACGGCGATTCTTCAACTCGACTAAAAATATTTTTCCCGTCAGAACGGAGTAAATCAAAACTTTTACGAAACGAAAATCTATTATCTGCTACGATTTCAGATACTGAAGTATTGGGAAAGTAATGTGGGTTGATAGATATTTTGGAGATATCATGTCACTCGGCTTTGACTAGAAAATAACGCGTCTCGATTATGCTGATAATAATGTAATAAATAAACACTGGATGACCGGAGTTGGCCCCACCAGTTTGCCTACATTCATACAAGAAACCGTTTAGACGCGATCAATACTCAATTATTCATGCGTCACTACATACTGTAGATATAGACTGTATTTTATTTTGAAACAAGAATCAGTGGACTTGCAGTTCGATTTTGTATCCAGTCAGAGTTAACCTTTTGCATAATTTTTTCAAGATGATGTCAAAGTTTCTGGTGCACAGCACCTTTCAATTTACAGAAATCTCAACGCGGTATCACCTTTTGCCAATTCCAGTGAAATGGAACAGCAAAAAGCATGCAGTAGAAGTGTATCACAGTACTGGTGAAAAAACAAACTGGAAGTTCATCTTGAGTGGAAGTCACACATTAATATACCTAATTTACGAAATGGCACGTTTTGTACAACTCGTCAATGAAGGATTTCAAAAACATGAACACACAACTCAATTTTATGCAGCAGTTATTTCTGTCTTGATAAACTTCAGTATGTACTTCGTATTCTGCTTTGGATGTGCTCAAGTGTATTTGAGCAGGCAGGAACTTCTTCGATTTATTGTTATTTCACTAAAGCTGGATATTGCTTTCAAAGGTATATAATAATAACGAAATTTATCAATTTGGACAATTTTGTGTATCACATCATTGTAATCTTTATTTAGGAAAAATGACTACTGAAGATCGCAAAATATCAAGAGCGTTAGAAGTCATCACAGCTGTGGGATTTTGGCTGCTTCTTCTAGTCGAAATATTTAGCTGGATTAACTTCATATTTCAGCCCAATTCCATTTCCTACATTTTTTCCACATTTCCTGAATCATGGCAAAAATTTTGCATTTTCAGATTCACTTTTTATGCCTTTGAATTTTGGTCCAAGGTGCTTTTCTCAAGCTGTAATGGATTTTGGATTTCTTTGTTTCACATTCTCCCGTCCTTGATACTAATATTGTGGGCGAGGAACCTCATGTATGCAAAGTTTTCTTACGTCATGTCATAACCATCATCATCATGTGTTGTGTATGTAACCTAATATTTAAGTTATTTTTAGGAACGGAAGTTACACAATATCCGGCCACATTCAAAATTACAAACTTCTCCAAACCCTTTTTACACAACTGAATGCAATCATCGGGAGGCTGTACCTTTCCATCCTAGTTGGTGTTTTGGGATGTACGTCAATCGTTCTGTTTTACAGCATAATCAAATTTCACGGGGGAAAAGTTCATAATACAACCTACCTGTTTTACGCGTGCACTGCGCTCGTGACTCTCGCATTTATTCAAACACTTTTGTACGTGAATGGAAGCGTGTATGAAATGTCTGGAAAATACCTACACAAAATCCGCAAGCAAACCCCAAATGGAAATACTTTCTTAGAAAAGCTGGTACGGAAACAGGTAAAGTCCTTGAAGCAATCTGGTATCCGTTTGGGAACACTGACGTATATCAAACCTATTTATGCTATGCGCTCATCATATGAAATATTCAATTCAGTTGTTACTCTTCTCATTGGTGTTAACCACAATTAAATAAGCACATTTATTAAAACATTTCCAAAATCTATACTAAATATGTAGCCTATTTACTTATTTTCTTCGGCAACTTTAGCAATAGAATAGGTAAAGGACCAAGAATATTTCCTTAGTGCGTCTGAGCCAGCACTGGCATCATCGGGGCTGGGTTCTACAGGCGTAAGAAATCCACGAAATGTTGGGTTCACTGGGATATTCACGATGACGGCTGCATCCGGCTCCCCATTTTGGAGGGGGTAAATTGGGATTCTCCATACTGCTACAGGAACCTGAAATTTCAAAGGATATTTTAATAAAATTGCAAAACTAGCTGCAATTATTTGTCTCTGCGTTTTGCGAACCGGTAGGGTTTCTGAGGAAATGGAAATCACAGCCGAATACTGACTCCGTTCTGCCCGCTTTTTTATCTCTTCAAGGGAGTTTTCTTCAGAAGGCTCGCCATTCTTGCAGTCTTCCGGAAGGATACTCAAGTTTTCAACAATGCTTGCCCAAATGTGGATAAACTGAGAACGTATTTGGGCTGACATGATAAAATATCTTCCATCGAAAATTGCATACTGGTCAGGAAATCTGGAATCTATTGAAAAATATTTTTATGATTGTTTTCCATGCTTTTAAGTTACAATGATGAAGTTGTATGTACCATTGTATAAGTCTGAGACGCAGTTTTTATAAGTATACACATCCTGCTCTATATCATAGCCGGTAGCCTCATGCTTCTCCTTCAAGTGATCTACGTATTTGTCCACTGGTGAGATACTATCATGACAGTGGGAACAGCAGAGCGTTCTATACTGACATATCTTAACATGTTCAACGAATTTATCTCCAGTGACAATTTGTTGGCATCCTCTTCCCCAAAATTTGCAGGCGATTGTGCAACCATTAAAAATGGCTTCAAGTGGAAAGTTGCGAGAGTCTGTATATGGCTCACGGCATATAGCACATCGAGTTAGACGTGGTCTGCAAAAGGAACAAATAATATGGCCAGTTGAACAAGTCTTGATAGGAGGAACTGGTGGTTCCAAACAACAAGGGCATTCCAACAGCTTCAAAATTTCTTGCGAATTTGGAAGTGTTTTTATTTCTCCAGGTGAAGTCCTGTGTAGAAAAGAGAAGAAAATTAGTAATTCCTAATTTTTGAGTATTTATGCATTTTATGTACACTATTTGCATTACTTTAGCCTATCTTTGGATTTGTTTTCCAAATTCATTTTTATTAATATCACTACTAGGTAAGTTGTATCAATGTGACTAATTGAGTGACTATCTATACTGAATGTAGTTTACGTGTCAAGCACTTTTATAAATATAAAGTTCAGAACATTTGCTTTCTCTCAAAGTTTGAATCTTGAACTAAACGCTTTCTTAAGCAGCTGCTCGAACAACATGTGATGTACTTACAGTGAACAATATTTTCAGAACACTATAGTATATGCTTTCTGTGGTTGAAAATGGAAATGCATACATAGCATCATACATGCATTTGTTGTACATAGAATAAACATGTATAAGAAAAAAACACTGGTTAAATTATTTATTTAGGAGCTTTCTAGGAACTTTAAATTGCGTCAATTTTTATATAAAAACATGTCAATGTAGCATAACAGCATTGTTTTTCTTCTTTTATGGCGAGCTACTGAGAATCTGTCTCTACTTTTGCAATCGTCACTTTCTGTTTCCACACGTACTCTCGCATATCTCCCTGATCACTCTGACAGTTTCGGTTGACAAACTTTGCCAAAATTGGTTGTACAGGAATACCAGAACAATACTTGAAGTCTGGGCGATTCTCCATTGTGAAGGGGAGTACACGAATTGTCCAATCTATTCTGGGAACCTGCAAAAATATGCATCCAATCCAATGCTGTCAAATGATTAAACTATGTGTTTTATTTCAAAATTTATTAATTCTGTACTTTGAACTTTGGACTGGCTAAAGTTAATGTAGCTCGATATTTTTCTGATTCTTCAAGATTTCCAATTAGGCTTATCCATTCATACAAAATTCCGTCCCGGATTTCCCCAGATGACACAAAATATTTTCCATCAAAGAGAAAGTAATCGTCGTAAAATGTAGAATCTGTGGAGGAAAATTAAATGCCACATTATTGTTTGTACCTTTTGTTAGGAAATAACTTTTCAGGTCGGTAAAAACTACATACCTTCCTCGTTTATGTAATCTGTCCAGTTTGTAAAAGTGTAGGAACCGTCCTCCGACTCTTCATCGTAACCAAATGCATGATGCACCTGTTTAATGTGAGAAATGTACTGTCTCTGACTTAATGGACAAAGACAATGACGACAACGAGAACTGGGACTAAATAACATGGACATGTTTACCGTGGAATGAAAAACAGACACGTTGCCTTAAAATTAACAGGACTTGAATTGATAAACAGAATATTAGGAGGAGGAATGAACTTTCTTGCTTACTCTCTATAGCTATCATAATAAAGGCTGTAGTGCTCATAAGAAAAACCGATTTGCTAAAACACAACTGTACTATTGAATGCACGGAAGGTTGCCAAAATACTTTTCATTGGAATACAAACGTATTGTAAAAATCTGTATATAGTGTAAGTAAAGCTTTGTGAAGATTACTGCGATATACTCACAAACCAATTCATGCGGATGGTTTGTTATATGGTATTATATGGCATATATGGATAAATAACATAAGTTTGTACTGCAATTTCATTTTGTCGAAAACTCCATTTTTATAAAAATTCAAAAAGACAAACAGTTTGTAATTTTTGACATGCATGAATTTAAATTGTAGTCTGGAGGTTGTTAAATTCGTAGAGATCGGGAATGAACCGCTTTGTAGATGTCATCCGGTTTAGCACGGAAGCTGTAAAGAAAATGAAAGTTTAGAATGTACATTTACCATATCATTTGCCAAGGTATAAAAGCGAATTTCGTACCTTTAGTTCTTCCTTCTTGCAGCAGTACAAGAGTTGTGCACTAGCTTTGCAAACATTATCTTCAGAAAGAGGTCCAGATTTCTCTGTAGCATGTATGAAAAATCGAATAGTTAGACATATGGGCAACGTGAATCAAACCAGTACGAAATCAGTATATGTTTCTTACCAGCTTCATCTATACATTTAAGAGTGTATTCAGTAATCTTGGTTTGGAACTCTTTGTCAACAACATGCTCGAGAATGTCAGCCTTGATGACATCACGCTCAAACTTCAGATCTTTCAGCTGTAAAAGAATATGTATATGATTCATTTATACACAGAAACTAAATCTGTAAGAAAAGATATATGAAGTTTGTCACTAACCATTCCCAATTCAGAAAGGAGACACTTTCCGTAACACTACAAAATAGAACAAAATACACCGTTAAGGGACCATCCAACCTTTTCTTTTTCTGTCATGTAAATATTTGTGTAATAAATCCATAAGAAAACCTTATATTCACATATTTTACCTTGTCATTATAATCCTTCTCGAACTCTGCCTCAGTTGTTGGCATATCTTCCGGTTTGAGACCGGTCTTATTAAGACAACCCTCTGAGACACTGATACGCTTTGGGTCTTCCTTGAATTTGGATGCACAAGGGCTTTCCGAAGAGGAGGCAGGTGTAGTGTCTTCCGCAGCACTAAAGCTGGCCAAAGCCGCAAGGGCTACAACAACCAGGTAAGCTTGCATGTTTCTTGAGAATATTTGTAGAAAAAAGGGTTTATTTCTTGAGGAAGAGGTTTTGTACTCTAGTTCACAGCTCAGGATGCGATGAGTATAAATGAATGATGGAACACAACCTGTTGTGGGTATTTATAGGTCATTTGGGCTACCATCCATTAGACAGAAAACAAAGGTAGTATTAGGCTAAACTGAGTTTTGCGTTACATTATATCCTTTTTGTTTACCAATGTACCTGTTTTGTCCCTAACCTACCGGCTTCCTTCTTACTTGCGGGAAGGTAAGTTTGGCTTATGGTTATATAATGTTCATTGTCATTTAATAGGTCCATTTAATGACTTTTCCACTGGATATTATTATGTGCCTCTGACTCACAATATTCTAAGATCCAGTACATGAACTTGTGAATTGAGCTGACAAATATTTTAATCTTTCAAATTATATTTAAGTAGAAGCCCATGAGTCATTAGCATCTTAATGCTAATTATGCATGTTCAGGTGTGGTTTGTGCATTCCGTTTCTTAACAATTTAATGGCCACCTTGAATGAAGATGATTCACTTTTATTATTGAGTAAGATCGTGTTTACACATTTATGGAAAGATTTTCTGCTCAGAATTTTCCAACTCAAAAACCTCCATATAGAATTTTTGCTGCTGGAATAGCTGAAAAATTTGAATAGAAATCAAAGTAAAGTAAATATAAACTGGCTCATTATGGAGTTAATTTGAAGGAATGAGTCATATTCATATGCTATATCTCACCAGCACCAGCTTCAAGAGCAAGAGCGTCAAGTACGTGCAATCATCAGCAATTCATTTTATTGTACCTTTCGCACTAAACGAAAGACTTAAAGTGGTAATGAGAATGGGATGCAGAGAGAATCGTCATAATATTTACATTCAAATTATAATGACAAAAACCAAGTGAGATGCAAACAGCAAAGTCGAAGAAAGAATACGAAACGCTAATTGGTTTTAGGGGAAAGTACAAGGTTGCCAAAGACGTAAAATGAGTTCCATGAAGTCAGTCAGTTTTAGAACTAGTCTTGTTTGTTTTGGATGGTATGAAGGGCATGGCTTATAGTATGCTATAAATACTACTATGCCCTTGATAATATGGAGCTTCTATGATTGCTACATATAGCTTCACTACAACTTTCATTTCATCGTTTCAAACATTCAAGACTGAATAATACATTTCAGTAAAATTTAATGTGGATTTTGAACCTGTTTCAGTTTTCAAAATTGTCTTTCTAGATTTACTTAAATACTTTGGGGCAATTTAACATAACAGTTGTAAAAAAAATTGTATTATGCAACATTCTCCCTCTGAATAAAGTGTTAACTATTGGAATAAAATGATAAACGTTCAGTAGTAACATGCATGATCTCAGTTTGCCCGTTGAACGATTGTATTATTGCAAATAACTTTATGAAAACAGCAATACCACGTCATTTTTATCTGCCTAACACCTAGAGAGGCATTTATTTCCCATTTTAGTTTTCGATAAACTTTAATACGATATTTTTTCCATGAAACTCAGAAGAAAGGATACAAAATGCTTAAAAAGGAGTAGAACGGTACAAGCAATATATGCACTAGATGAGAGGATCGGCACGCGGTATTGAATATGTGTGCACACTTGGCAAGTCACGTAACATACCTACACACGTTTTTTTCTTAAAGGTAAAATATCCTATCATGTACACTTTTGTACATGTATAAAAATTGTAGACATATGTTATGAACAGGTTGAGATTCCCATCCATCCCATCTCATATTTACACACATCATTTTTAGATGATCCATAATTCCAGCCGTGCAGACAAGTTTGCGGTAAATCGTGCAAAAAACGAGAATTATACAATACCGATAACATATCGCATTGTATTTATCCTGAATGTTGGGGGCTTACGGAGTGTGAGCAAAAATGCAAGTAAAAAACTGCATTTGTAGAAACCTTTCCATATCCACATGGGATAATTTAGCTCCAGCAATAGCAGCAGCACCCAACTGCATTGTGTCAAACCTGGTTGGGTTGATAACGGCTCTTCATCTTGTCACAACCGCAAGTGTCTAAACTACTATAATCAAGGTCCACCAACCTCAACACTCAATGTCGGTGCTATTTCTATTTATTAAATGAGGGGACACGTCAAAATACCATAAATAAGTTAACTAAACAAGCGATAAAGATGCGAATCGGAATACTTAACTGTTATTAAGCACGTACTTAAATGTGTGTATAAACTGTGTCCACATTACTATATAGGGGCATCCTGTTATAAAAAGGTAGCAAAGATATAGGCAATGCTGTGTGATAAATATGATAATGTAGTGGCGAATAGTGCAAATGGTTATGTGACCAATTATAATTTGTTGCAATTTGTGGATAAAGCTTTTAGTAGATGCAAATAGTGAGGTAAAAGTAAGAGCCATTGTTGATAGCTGTTAAGTTTGAAAAAGACGAGATTTAGTTGTGTGCCTGAAACTTTGTTTCGCCAATATACAACGAAGCAGTCAAAACTGTTGAAGTAATGTCAGAGACTCCATTCAGAGATTGCCTTGGCGGTCCAGGAACTCCAGTTCCACAACCATTTTTAAACAATGGGACCGGTCACTATGATGGGGGGGATACTCACAACTATAATTTTATTACGGGAAATGTTCCTTGTTATGACTTTAACGATCCTGTTGCACTCAACCTAATTAAGGAACAGGTATGGAATTTGAAGTAATTTAGTCATTGTCGCAGTTGTGAGTTTTTGCTTAGTGTGCTTATCGTGAACCTTTACACTGACAGGTACCTGTGATTTTAAAAGGAGCTGATTTGGTGTCCTCAGCTATGAAATGGGACCTTGACTATTTAAGTACACACATAGGAGGTGGCAGATTTGCAGTATTCATCAGAAATGCAGAGGCGGATAGACATGCACTTGTTCAGCCACAGTCTTCCAGTAATCCTCAGTCACAAAGTGTTCAGCCAGAACCTCTTCATATATTCAAATATTTTGACGAAAAGAAACTGGTTGCTCTTCAAGACAGGTCAACCTTCCAGTCAACGATGGTACGGGTTGAAATGACGTTTCAAGAATTTCTCAAAAGATTTCATGGTGATAGGTGCGGTTAATGAAATTTCCTTATATACCCGTGTAATCAGTTAAATTATTACAGTTTCATCTCATTTCTCATTAATTCATTTTCCAGGTCGCAAGAACGTGTCTATTTGCAACAGCCATTAAATAACACAGTAGGACCTCAAATTGCATCCGACTTTATTCAATTTAACTGGTCGTGGGCTGCAGAACATAAGAGGGAGTTCAACTGGGGTCCTCTAACTTCAAATTTGCTACTTATTGGGCAGAAAGTAAGACCCAAAGATGACCGTAATTTTTAAATGACATGATATTAAATCCAACTTTGAAACTTGAGAATAATGGAATTATGGATTACTTCAGGGCAATATCACACCGTGCCATTTCGACGAGCAGCAAAATCTGTTTTGCCCATTGCGTGGGAGGAAAAGGATACTTTTATTCAATCCTGAAAACTTTCCCTATTTATACCCTTACCCCGTTCATCATCCAAACGATAGACAATCACAGGTCAGTCACACAGATCCTTGTATGTGTGGTTTAGTTGGGTTTATAATTTAAACGTAACAACTCCAGCTAAAGTTTTGAATTACATCCCCTTAGGTTAACCTAGACAATCCTGATTATGGCAGATTTCCTAAATTTGCAATGGCACGAGGAGTACAAGCAACAGGTAAATTTTTTAATTAATTTATGAAATTATGAACCGATAATCTCATAAGGTTTAATGACATGAAATGTTACTATTTTATCTCAGTTGGACCTGGCGAGATTTTATATATACCAATTCATTGGTGGCATCACGTAATCAATTTAGATGACACAATAGCTATAAACTTTTGGCACAAGGTATGTAAGATTGACCCCTTAATTCGAATAGTTAAATGGGAATCTTAGCCAAAACTATAACTATGTCTTTAATTTGTTCAATACATACAGGGTGGCGGTAGTGCTCCAGTAGAATATCCTCTCCAAGCGAGACAAAAAATAGCAATGGTGAGAAACATTGAAAAGATGCTTTTGGAAGCTTTACAAGATCAAAACGAGCTCAAGGAGCTCCTCCACTGGATTGTGGACGGGCGATACTGATTTTTGATCGACGTTCACACCATTTTCACGAAACTCCATCCCTCCGAACCCCGAGTCTTCAATATCCTTATCCCGGTCATATACACAAATCTTGTCATGACTGAATGATTAAGCGCTTTGACTAAATGTTCCATACCTCGACGAAATAAATAAAGGAATCACTTGCAAATGATTATTTATACATCGTTACTTAACTGACCAGTGAAAGGATAATTACAATGGCCACCTCTCCATTTAATTCGCATACATTTCTATATTAACATATTGAACTATTGGCATTAGCATATACACTCGCTATATTTCTCTTAATCGAGAAGATTTGAAAACATATTGGATACACTTAAATATTGAATGACTACAGCTTTCAAAATGTTTTTTTACTATTGTTTAGCGAGCATGTCGATTGTCCTTCCAACATCGGCTGCACTTTTGTCCGTCAAAACCGCACTATTTTCCTTTCCTAACGCTAAAAAGACACGAAACCATTAATATTTGAGAAAAGCTATTCAAAACGCACAGGACGTTTTTATTGTAAAAAGCACTTACCGTATCGGGCATAAACTTTGGGTGTAACATTTGAGCATTCTCGAATAAGAATGGGGAACTGTGGATTGGCTTTTTTTGTGTCAACATAGTGCTTCTCGACCCATTCTCTGCAATCAATTTTAAAAACACCGACACAACACATTTAGAAATAAAAATCACGAATTGCAACAATAATAATATTTCACTTACCGAACGCCCTTTGAAGCCGGTGACTTTTGACATAAATGAATCCTCAGCTCCCTCACCGCTGACCCGAATCTCGCTGCCATTTTTAACTGATTTTCGAACCCAAAATTTTACAGAATGGTCACAATTTTGGCTAAACCATCAGATCAGGATTTATTTTGAGAGTATCCGAAAGTCGCGGACTAACTTATCCATAAGGACTTTCCAAAGTAAGGTACATGCAATACATAAGCAATATAGAAATCCTCATGCATTATACAAAACTCAGCTGCTAGCTCATGTACAGCTTCCTTGGTGGTTGGATCAGATCAGGATGAGTGGAGACACAGCTAGGAGCAAAGTTGTGTTGTGTTTGTAAACATTTCTCTTGGATGATTGGGGTACTCTTCAAGTTTTCATCAAGTGAACTGATCTTTAATTCCAGCTACAGCTAAAAGTACAACCTCGCAGAGAGAAAACGTTTGCATTTGCATTGCATCCAACTAAAAATTCATACCTCAACTAACTCACCATTCGGGTGTACAAGTCAGTTTTGAGACGTTTGTGAAATATTTAAATAAAATTCATGATATTATTTAAAAGTATGATTAACTGATAAAAAGTTTTTGCTGATTGGGTGAGGCAATATTAAATGCATAATTAATATGGTTTGTAATGTAATAAAACTTACATTAAATTAAATGCATGTGGGTTGTATTTAGGACCCATCGCCATCATCAATCGTCATCATCAAGTGCCTTTCTAATCTCAAAAACAACAAGGCAACAAAAGGGATTGACTGGTATATGATTCATGATAAATTGATAAGTTATGACGCATGGTCAGCTAAAAAATAAGGAAAATGTATTTATATTTAACCTTCCGTTTCACATAGATTTTTTGTCATACATACATGAATGCATCAGTGACAAGAGGGACTTTTTTGCTGCTTTCGTTCTCCTTTTTCATTAATGGCAAGATACGTGGAGTATACGCCTGACGTTTTCTCCCAAACTGATCGAGGTGTTAATGTTTGGTGGTTTCCAACCACTTTCTCCCAGTCCCAGCTTGGGGACCGAGTAATTGGTAAGAAAGAATTGGAAATGAAGCTTTAAAAATTTATAGGAAAGACAATTTGAAAATGATTTGGATCGGGATTTGTGTCAATTTTAGGTTCGAATGCTTGCACTCTCATAGCAGTACTACTTGGTGGAAGGGTAACAGAATTTAACATTGTAATTTGGGGCTACCAAGATCAGCCCCTGAGTAGAATGTTGGTGACCTCCCTTGCCGAGGCGATTATCGAAGGTAATGAAATTCATGAGAGTCTCATGGCAGAGGGAACAGTTAACAGTATGGATCTCACGGTACCAGAAGCTTTGCGAGCTGTGCAATTTAAGTACTCAAATTTAGTGGAATGGGGTGATGTAAGAAAGTTAATGATAACATGTTTATATTTTCTAAAGCAATTGTGAAAGGTTTTATAAAACTAAATTTGTAACTTGATATACAGAGAACTGCGTTCGTAAATGAGCCACTGGCAGAAACACTGATTGAAAATTTGTTACCAGTAATTATCGACTTTGAGCATGCTCCCCCGGAAAGAAAACGGCCTAATACTGATCTGTTTGCGATACTTGTATGTGATGGCCGTTCAGTACTTTTTGTTTATCAACCAAGCACGGCCAAAGTAATAATGAGCAATAATAATAATGGTAATCTACATAACCTTCTGGAAGTATGGGATTTAATTTTTTTCAAATGATTTCGTTATTTCAGGTGACTGTCATAGATTCTCATGCTCACTCAAGTTGTATGTCTGGTGCTGTGATTGCCCAAGCCCGATTTGGGGATTTGGAACAACTCTGTAACTGGTTTTTTGCCATGCTTACTCAATCATTTGAGCGTGGGGCTCGAGTGCAACCGTACGAACTAGCATTCCTCTATATTAGGGACGATGCAATTAATCCGAGTCCCAGTTGAAACCGTTCCTCGTTCCCTCAACAAGATATCAATCGTGTGCCTGTACTTCAGCTTCGGATCTGAAAAATTTCCTGTGAAAGTAATACAGTGCAATATAATTAACACATCTTACGACATTTACACTGCCGCACGGAATACATAATTATAACGTACTACATAAAATGGAAATGACACAACTCATCGCAGATATGCAATAATTATTATTAATATAAAATTTTAGGGTTTTATTGCAGGCCTTGAGTTTCTAAAAAAGTTTACACAGTGTCTCTATAATGTTTCTTTGAAAGAACACTGCATACCATTATTTTGATCAATGATGTAGCTTCAGTATTGTTTTACTTTCTCCACGCATTTCACAAGCTTTGTATCGTTGTTATTACTCGCATTAAATTTATAAAATTAAACTTTAAGTACAGACAAGTAAAAATATATACAAGTAATTAACTATCTGTTGTTGGGTCCAAAAATTCTTTTAATTACTCTCACACCTGCCACAGAATCAGAATAAGGTTCTCCTTCGCTGTACCGTATTATACCAATAGGGTATCTGGCCTCCTCGCCGTCTCGCTCAAATGACTCAAAGTATATTTTCCCATCGCCTCGATATCCCGAGAAAAGGTACTCGATCAGAGCTCGAACAAAGAAAAGGATTGGATGTACCACAACACACACAAAACCTAGACTGGCGAGTGGACTGTATTCACGCATGAGATATTCCATCATGTAGCCATAGATCGCCAGTGGTATTGCTATAAAGTTTATGAACTTAATCAAACAACAATAAGAATTCATCAACTGCTTGAGAATTTTACGTACTTACACATATTACAATTTATACTTTCCTTACCAAAACGAATGCAGGTGTGTTAATGGTAGACAAATCTGGGATTTCAAACACCACAGTTGCCATCAAATCCCAAACGATTGATATGGCAGATATAGGAATTATAACTGTGGCCACACCAATACATATAATGTGGATTGGAACAGTATGCGCGGAAGCGAAAATGTCAGCACGAAGGCAAAACTCTCTGATTCTTTCTGCTATTGTGATTTTGCGATGTGCATCTTCGTCGCGTTTCGTGTTCGATTGACCACTATGTAGATTTGCGACAGTCTTAATAAAAATAAGAGTATTTGTAAAAACATTGGGCTATTAAAATATAAATAAAAGAAGCTGACTTTGGTTGCAATTAGAAGGTATATTAAACCTTCCGCTCGGCTTCAAGACGATTTCCCAGTTGAGCCGATTCTTCCTCATCTAACGTTGCAGTTAGTCCAACATGTCCTGGTGGCATCTTCAAGCGTTCAATCGAGCTTCAGCGCTTTGAGCTTTAGAATTGTTGAGCGCCTTTGACTCACCCAACGAAAGCAGGCCACCGAGTAGGACTTCCAACATGAATGCACTGCTTCTGATATTAGTTTGGTTGCATCATCTATTTCATGTCTCATAATTTTCTAAACGCGAGCAGGAGGTTCCGAAAATTATATTACTACACTAAACCCATACTTCCGATCAATGATGATCTCAATGTCTCAAATGACATTTGTATCTCGTCTCGTCTCATCAGCTAACAAGCAAGTGGATAAAGACTATTTGCTATTCATGTCATGTTGCACTGTTGGGGCAGTATGCATTTTTGAAGTTGCAAGGTTCTAAATTACCCAGTTTATTTAAACCATTCAGACATGTCTCTCCACAGGAGCAAGAGAAATTCTCTAAAAGTATATCTTACAATCCCTAAGTGTTAATATAACTAAGTTTTTAAATTCCTTATCATTCTTAATTTACTATCATGCATTGAAAACTGGCATTGCATTGAGCGTTAAAAAATGTAAAAACTAAGATCATCATTCATTGCAGATATTGGAAAGTCTTTTTTAGCTTTAACACAATTGATTTATACATTGATATTTTCAACGTGGAAGTTCTGCCCCTTTCAAATGTAGTATAATCTTGTCTGCATTTGCATAACATGGTCGCATAAGATGACAAGAATATGATAAGCCTCAATCAGCTATGCCAACAAGCAAAAAGGTTAACGACATTAGATAAGCCACGATTAGACTCTTTGAAAATTCGGGCTTTATATATCCGTTCCAAAGGAAATTTCTTGAAATGTTTTCTAATGAAGTTGTTCGGACACTCGTGAAGAATGCATCTGACAAGTTTCAGGTCAATTCATAAGAGATTTTCACGAAATGTCTATTTGAGTGAGCGAAAGCCGACTTTCCAAAATTTCCCCATGCATTCTTTATGGGACTCAAAGGAACACATAGCTCCAACTAAGCCACAAATCAAAATTACAAACGCACCCTTCAAATGTTTCAAATGTACACTTCCATCATTATTATCCTGCTGCTGAATCCTGACCATGCCATAATTAAGTTGAGTCTGATTCGTTACCCGCAACCAGTCATTCTTTGCCTGGAGAAAGTGTTTCAAATTGTAATGCTCCCAGTAGTCATGTATGCCCATTTGTAGAGAAGTTGAAAGTATTCGTTTAAAGTTGGGCGTAAAAACAGCCTGCTTTTTAGCAATAATACCTGGAGTAAACATGAATCCTGTGTCAGGATTAACCGAGATGGGACTTTGGCCAAAGCTGTCACTCAAGTTTCGATTTTTTAATTCTCTGTATGAAGCCCCAAATAAGATACAAGCAGTTTTGGACTGCGACATAGTTGACAGAAGGCACTTCAATGGATTTGGTTCTTTTCTCATCCTTTTCAGTATTTTTGAATATGATGAGCTCCTTGATTCCTTAAATGTATTGAATGCAACACTTCCAAAATAGTGAAACACAATTTCAAAGTTGGAATCAGCTAAATTGTCGAAAGTCAATGGAATTGGTTCCACTACAGGGAAAGTCATGAGGGTGACCATTTTTGCTCGATACGCATTTGTTCCAACCATCGCAAAGAGGAGCCAAAATCCCAAAATTATTTTCAGAGGCTGGGACAGCTCCGAAGGAACTTCGTACCCTTGCTCAATCCAAGTTCTTCCAAAATATTGAAGAACTGTCCCGCCGTCCCATTTCATTCTTTGTTTGGAGCATTCACGTACTGTGATTTTTAAGAGAAAGTAAGTAATGATCAGGGTGACGACAGTTGAAGTAATCATGGCTGTCCACAAAAGAGCGTCAAAAGGCCAAAATAAAGACCTCCAAGTGTAGATCTTTGATGGTGGCCCCGTAGCAAAATTTAGGTACTCAAATGATATTGGGGCAATGAGCTCCACTACAGAATGACGAATGAAAGTCATGGAACAAGCCATTCCAATGTCGACTTCCCCTTTGTAAACTTCTCCCACTGTTCCAACCCATGTTCCGTTTGGCAACGGATGTCCCGTACTCCCTTTCCACCCACTTTTAAACAATTCATAGGTAAAATTTAATCCATGCATGAGGTGAAACAAGGCCGCAGCGTGATAACCACTTCTCACAACATTCTTTCCATTTTTCAGAGTCGTAATTTCAAACACCCCTGGAAGCTTATCTGTACAAGAAACTTTTATTTTTGAGCCACCCATATTGTGTTGAAAATCCGGAAAATATTCGTTAGGAACGTTATCCGTTTCAAAAGAAACAAGATCATTACTTAAGCAATGACTACAAAACTGATGCGCCTTGGTATTTTCACCAGCTCTGCTGAATATTAATTTGTACTTGATATGACGTAGAAATTTAGATTTGTAAAAATGCGCAATGTGTGTTGATCTCGTCATGAGAATAAACTTATCTTCATTTGAAATTATAGTAGGGTTTAGCGGTGGGCTTAGTAAGGCAGTTTGGAGAAAATCTTCATAATTCTGGTCCATCTTTGATGGTAGTATCAAAATTACGTTGGTGCAAAGTAGGTCTGAATGTAAAGTTCTGGACATTCTTGGAGCTAGTTGTTTATCTCTCATTGTAAAATTCCTCTTGTTTATTTGATTAATATTAAAAAGTACGGAGCCTTTAGAGTATGCTGCCATCGACCTGGATATTGCAACAGCTTCAAATTCCTTTTTTAACTCGTTGTTGGTCTGTGGCTCATTTTTAAAATTTGCATACCCTAGAATTAGAGTGCACTTTGCAAACAAATTTTTCACAGACTGTGGTAAAACGGCTTCCGATACTACCTTGTGCTTGTGTTTGTTGGTGTTCAGGGTGAGATAGTTTCCATGTATTGGAAGGACTATCAGGACCAATATGATGAAAAGCAGAAATGCTGGGGCAAGAGTATCCATCCTGTTATGCAGCTTTCGCTTAGGAGTATAACTTTCGTTTGAGCTTTCTTTGTATACTACTGTTGCTTTGAAATGGTGGATGGACATTTTAAAATAATTATTGGATTCGGATTGTACGTTCATTTTTTATTTAAAGCTGCAAGTAAGTTCCATCTAACAAAAAAATTATTAGCCCCGATATGAACCTAGTATCAGTGACAAACTGATGTACTGACAAAAAAACTGTATTAGTGACGACAACACTTGCAAATTTTAGTTTGCTTGTCAATCTCTTGCTTTTAACGATGATTTTAAGAGTTTCGTATGCCAAGTGTCAGTAGTTTAGTAGTATTAGGGTGTGGTTTACATTTATCATGTAGATTTGGATTGCATGTCAGTCGGTTCTTCCGACTTTTCATTGTATTAGCTTAAATTGACTTGCTTTAGGATTTATAAATGATATATACACGAAGAGATACGTTGTTATTTCGGTTATATTCATGTAGTTACTTTCCTACCTTAAAAACTTGTCATTCTTTGCCGATTCCCAGTCGTTGAAAGTCAACGGTTGACTCTCATTTCAGTAAAAAAACCAACTATCGGACTCATAAAACTTGCAACTTTAAAGTGGTGGGCTTGAGAATGACCGGAAAGACATTACAATTGTTATTTCACGAATAGGTAACAATCTTGAAGTAATTAAAAAATCGCTCCTCGCAAACCTTTCTAGTTGTTGAGTTTATAGGACAGTCAACTTTAAAGTATATAATTTTTCTCAATTTTTCATAATTAACCAAAAATTTAGAGTACAGAGTACATTTTCAAGGTTAAAGAAAGTGAACAAGTAGACACTTCTTTTGAGAAGCCCCTGTGGGAATACTCGGACATCACAGGTAGAACCCTGAAGTCTGTAGCTTGCTCTGTCTATTCAAAAAGTATAGCTCTCGACAATGTATAACTTTTTTCTGGTTCGATTTCTCTCATTAACCTCAACTTAAACTCTTAATTGAAGACACAGCCATTGCATTGATGCAAAAGTTTTCCTCCTTCTCAACTACATGCTTAGAAAAGTTAAAAGAAATACCGGGCTACTCGACGGCTTTTATTCTAATTAATCTGTGAAAACTTATTCAAGACATCCACCTTCCAATTTTTAGCTTTTCTTACGCCCTTTTCCATTATATTTCCTAAAGTAGCTACGGAAAAATGAAGAATAGAGCAATTACGGTAAAATGGAGCAAATGAGTCATATAAAACAAACTTCTCCGAAGACGATTTAACACGTCATGACTGCGATACAGTACGATTATTACCCACCTTTCAACCAATGTATCAGTTCCCGTTTATTTACCTAAAGCTGTCATCCTAGGTAAAGGTGTAGGAGGAATGAATTAACTGCGTCATTCTTTATGAACCAAAACTTTCTTTTGTGTTTAGGACAAAATAGCACAACGAATTTTTATGATGATGATTTATGCGGTTCTAGCACTGATGACGACACTTTCACCCTTATATATCAGAGCTACGCATAATATATTATATGTATTCAAAATAAGATATTTGAGATTCCCATAAACAGTACACTACAACAAAACTCGAGCAGATGTATGTGTGCGTTCATGCAGAATACTATAATGGCACTTAAGGTTAAGTTTGTCCTTTGCGTTTTTATGATCATTTTATCTTTCTCCATCATCAACATACATATATAGTAGTGAGCCAGAGAGCACTTTTTTGTTTTTCATCCAGGTTTCACGCTGGTTTGAGCAGATACAGAAAAAAAGTGCTCATCATGCTGCTTCACTATAAAATCAGGGGAAAGAGTGTTGCTTGCTCTCAGTCTGCACTTGTTGAGTCCAAAGAAGAGATCAGGAGGAGCAATTTTATAGAAGGAGAACCAGAACAAAGACACAATTTTTCAACCCTTTCCTGCTCATTCTCCTGGATAATATAGCCGGTGTTGGCACAACAATCCAATAATACTTTTACTCATTTTCTCCCAAAGATAATCCTTTCAACATCAAGAGAAAGACAGTATGATTGCAAAACTGCCAACAACTCTGGTCTTGACTGAATCCCAATAAAACAACGGGCGGATATAGTAAGCAATCAATTCCTTAGTTTTTTCTTAATTTTCTAATGATCTCAAATTTTTCTGTAGACAGAGTATCTCATTTCGCCTGTTCCACTTATATCGTTACTTCCCACACTTTTGTACTGATTCCCATAAAAATTCCTTAGTTTTTATATACTAAGAAAACTACAAAGAAGTCGGATATGAGCCATTTCGACGAGTAAAGAGGACTAGGGTAATAATGTTTTCTTTTCCTTTTTTTGTTTCGGCGTAATGTATCACTAGCATAAAGTGAGAAAGGCGAGTTCTTGTTGAGCTCTTTCTCAATTTCGCCTTTGTGTTTGATCTTTCAGCTGAAGGGAAATCAGATTTTTTCTCTCTGAGCCAGATCATAAATACGAACCTACGTGTAGTTTGTTTGATTTTGTTTCGGGGTGATGACAAAGCTGCTGTAGGGTGCAGAAGCAACAAAGGGAAAAATTGCTCATTCCTTTCACTCTCGCTTTCTCTTCTTGGCTATCTCTTTCCTGATTGCCATTTTCGGTCGTTTCAAGTGTGGAAGCACTGCTACTACTGTATCTCCCCTTCCATGTTTCACGTTACCCCAAATCTTACAAACGTTTTCTTATTCCAGGCTCTACACTCTACACGCTCATCATTACTAAACTCATCAGTCATTTTCTCCTCATCTCCATTCAACTTTTTACTAAATCAGCTCTCAAGCTGTGAGGCTACATTTAAACAAAAATAACATTGTTGATTACATCCATTGGTGTACAAATCGCGTTCAGCCGGATTGGAAAGTTCAAAGGAAGTGGAGGAATTTAGCTTCAGCCCAAAAACATTTTAAAGGAAATATGATGACGTGGAGCAAAGTAGTTAGCAGTCATCCATCACCCCATTACAGTCTCGTCACATTTGCATTGGTACTGGTGTTGTTTGTGGCGACACTGCCCTCATCTAGCCATTGTCTGCCTCTGGGCTCATCGCAGGACGTTTCCTCTGTTGACTTCGCTCAGCTCCAGTCTTTAGTTCGTGAAGCACTCAAGTACATGCAGAGATATAACAGGGATGAGCCTACAAGAATAAGGTAAGAGTTTACCCTTCTATTTCTTAGTAAATAATCTAGTGCGTTATCTAGAGAGAAGGCTTACGCAATGAGATCTTGTCTCAAATTGTATTTTTATGGATCATGCAATATTCTTTACGAAGATAAGAGGCTCAACCATAATATCCGACACTGAAAGTCAATTTGGTTTATTGAATGACCCTAAAACTTGTTTTTACATCCGAGAAGGGAGAAAGAAAAAGAATCCAGGTAGAATAAGTAGTTCTTTTATGGTCAGTTTCGAGGTGACACGCAAAGTGGAGAAGTGGAATAGTAATGGATAATGATAAGTGCTTTATTACTTTTATGCCCTGTCACACAATCATCCTTTCTTATGGCAAAGGCAACGTCACCTTTCTTTTCGTGGGAGTGTGGTGCGAGGGTGAGTCTGTAAGAATTCACACGACATGCTTTGAAACTCAAACCAGTTGTTAGATAGAATGACAGGGAATGGGCTCGTTAGTTGTTCTATTTTGTTATTTTACACCTCCCAAACTTTTGTAAAACAGCCACATCATACAATTTTAATGAGAGAATGGTATCAGATTTTGATTCCATCATGAGTATTCGGGGCAATCGATAAAACTACTCATCGTTGAAAGCACAAGAGCTTAAACATCAAGTGGCCAAATAAAATTTCATGAAATTAGCTGGATCAATTGTAAAATCTGAACCAGCATCTTTTTATCCGTTTTGCATCAGAACGAAAGTGCAGATAACGGTCTCTCTGTCTAATTTTATTAAGAGCCGGAGGTATTCCTACGTACTCTATTTTGCATGCATTATTCTCAAGCTCATTCAGAGTTAAATACTGCAAACTATGCATGTTTCCAAAAGTAGATTGGATACACAATGAGGTATTTCCTGTTTACCCTGTGAAAACAGTGCATAGCCTGGTGCGCTGGTTTTGTTTACCATGATTGGGAAAGACTATTACACTTATTATTAGTGGATATTTGTCGATAGTTTAATTTTTTCGGAGCATTGCTGGAAGAAATGGGTTCTTGGAATTCTTAATTTGCTTGCAATTTCTAGGAGTTTGGTGTTCTTGGTGGCGAACTGCTACTTGTGTCTTTACGCAACAAATTGGCTTAATTTAAGAAGCAAGATAGGTATTGTGCGATGCTCCAAATAAAACAAATACAGCTGAAATGGGCTAATTTGGATTACAACAGGTCTCTCGCTTCTTCATGTTTGGAAAACCTCAATATTTTATTGATTAGAAAGTAGCAGCGCTTTTGAAAGACATTTCCAGCAAACCGGAAAATACAATTTTGGCTTCGAGTAGCAATTTCACGTTTCTGCCAAAAGGCGTACATCATCATCTCCTTCGAAATTTTCATACACGTATAAGCATTTACTTTGTATGAAGTGGAAGCAAGCAAAATAATGTTTGTCGCGATGAATGGAGATGTGTGGAACTCCCTCTTCAAAATGCTGTCAACCATGTAGCGGAACACAACAGGCTTGTTCAAATAAATTCAATCCAACCCAAACCAAAAGTCACTTGAGATCTGTCACATTCTCCGTAACATATTATGCGTGAGGTGTATTTCACTACAGGTCTTTTCATGACGGGTAATACATAATATAAATTCTGCATACAGGCTGTAAACTCGAAAGTAAAAGCAGCAAACTCTCTTCTTTCTTTTTCTCTAAATCATCACAAATGCTCTCAATTTACAAAGGCGTACTTTAACAGTTGGTCACAAAAAAGGCAATTTTTTCATTTTTTTTCTCTTAAAAAATCCGAAACATTTGTGTAGAATATGAATAAGAACACCCACATTTTATTTTAATACAAACAATAAATGTTAGACTCTACAATAGATCACTACATAAGACTATTTACAATATATAACATAAATGTGGAGGTAAATGAATTTCTAAAAAAGGTCACATTCATCCCATTAATCTCTCTCCGATTTATATTGCTGGCAATTTTGTAAATGTTAACATTTGCTTTGAAATTTGTATTCTTCTCTTTGTAAAGGAACCAGAAAGTCTGTTTACAGACAGGAGCCAATTTCTACCTAAATGTTTTTTGCTGTTATTTTGAAATTTGGTTGCTGATTTTCAGTTACAAGCAAAATATGACTTTAGGTACTTTTTTTAGCAATAGTTTGACACTTCTTTTTGTAGAAGTAGTTAAAGCGCGAATGATTTTTATGAAATATTATTATTACTGGTCTAAATCTCTGGGGTATCACTGGGAGAGGAGATTTAATTATTCATTTAATTCTTCGTCTTTGTGTGAAACGCTAAACTACATCCATGAAATTATGTATTATCATATATTTAAGATGGACTTTCTGGCCTTTTGTGTTATCAGATTTTCTGTACAAGAAAACATTAAAAATATAGGCCAGTTTTGGCATCAGGCTCTGGATCATGAGTTGAATGGTTTTTTGGTTGAATTTTTTTTGGAGAACAAGAAAATATAGGAGCCTTCTATGCACTTGGTTGTAGGTGCTTTTGAAGGAAAAGTTTTTATTCCCTAATGAACCAGAGCATAATATATATAAGGAACAAAGGAAGATGGAAGAAATTATTATAGAAAGAAGCCGACTACGTCAACTACGTGGTGCATGCTATGAGAATGCAAAAACGCATTGTGAAAAATATACTCACCTTATTGAAAATTCAATTTGCTCAGGAATAATGAAGAGAATTGTGCGGTAACCCAAAGGAAAAGGGAGTCGATACAAAAAGCTTTCCATTGAAACTCCACTTTTGGTTTCTTCAGTAATGGAATGGTATGGTAAATATAAAGATGTTGCGGCATTATATGAATATATGAATTTCTCAAGATTTGTAGGTAAAAGATGGCAAACAGTATGTATGCGTAGTTTACAAGTACCATATTACTGCCATAGATAAAATGAATACAAGTAACATCTGATAAAACAGAATTTAAGATAACTAACAGTTTGCGAATAGGTTTAATTAGTTAACCATTATAAATAACAAGACAAAAATTATTTGCAAAATCCATGACGTAAATGATCAGTGTTGTTTTTTCCTTTCTTTGAACCATGGAATGGTAACGCATTTTGGTTACAAATCTTTTCGAATAGAGCTTCCAGCGATACAGATTCTTACCTAGATTTCATTTTTTTCCCACTCTGTAAATACATGGAATGTTCATCTCATCTTCAGTTGCCAGTTTCAATAAACAACTGATTTCCTATCATTCAAATATTTTCAAAACTGTTTTCGGATGTTGCAATATTGCACAACATAAATACATGCTACATGCTTCCCAATTTTTGTACATAAGTCCTTGGGTAACTTTTCCCAAGAATGTAGGAAGCCAGCTTTCTCCACTCTCCAATTAACCAGACCATAGAAATTTTACATGCATAATATGCTTGATACGATCCGAATTCTTGTGACGAAGTAGGTGAATGTCATCGTAGGCATTGTAGTTCAGTTTGAACACTGTTTTAGCCGCCAGCAAATGAATGTTAACCACAGACTTTATAGGTAGGTACACAATTTTGGTTGAGTTTATTTTTGTAGTCATACATTGTGTATGATGCAACTCACAAATTTCGAAATGGTGAAAGTTACCATAAAATCATATTTGACCTTTTGTTATAAGAGGTTATTTGCATACTTTTTCTTCAAGTCTGTTTCATTATTCTTGTGTAACATACACTTGTTACAGCGAGTCTACTCTAGAAATTCCCATATTTCATTGTACTCTGCGAGTTTTTACAAAAAGGAAAGTTGATTTTTTAGTCTTTTCTCTGCCACTTTCATTCCACTGCTTAGCATTCAACGAGTAAAAAAATCTCACAATATGCTAACTTCATATTCTCATTTTAGTTTTACTTCCTTTCTCAGAGTGTACACACAAAATGAATTGTATGTATGTTTTTCATTGAGAGAGGGGGAGAGTGGAAAAAATGTACATATTTTTCTCTTTGTACAACCAAATGACATGATGATGATGATGGCAAAAGAATGCGTAAGTAGTGGGCTACAAAGACTTGTTACGTACGTCACTCAATAAAAAGTCTAGTCATGTATTGCTTTATGTTGATGCTGGGTCCACAAAACAACACGAGCCACTCCACTCTTCCATCTCTTTCTCAGAAGAAGAAAATGTAAGCAACTTTTACTTGACGGGAAAAAATCTCTTTGTGTACTTTCCCAGGCGATGTTACAAACTATTGGTTCTGTCACCTACGAAAGAAAGATAGATATAGTCAGAACAGAAGTCGACACGCCACACATCTATAACCACACTCGGTTAAGCTTTTGCGATAACATTCATCAGCAGTCAGTAACCGACCTTTTTTTTCTTTACTTTGATACAATAATACTAACACATCGCAAGAAACACCCTCAGGTAATGTCATAATGATCTGATCTGATTTTTCGGGACTGTGATCAAATAAAGAAAGGTCCACTGAGCTATATATCAGTTGTCTGCTCGTCCTCAATGAGAAATGGACACAAGACCGAACAAATGATTGTTGCTGCTACTGCGACACAACCACATCTCATAGCGAATGGATATATGTATCTATCTGCATAGTATGCAATATCATCTAATTCTAATGAATTTTATGCATTCCAAACAAATGAATTTACTTCTCGCTCCGGTCAGAAATAAATGAGAACAAGGTCAATTTTGAAGTAAACTTAGGGACAGCAAAATAATGCTGCTCTTCTCTCATGGAATGAGTTACATTTGTCATGTTTATACACTTCTGAAAACATGCATTCCTTGACTGTGCATGCATATTATGTAATCGTATTTACGAATCCCAACAAAGAGATTGTGTGTGGGCTGACACAACTTTGAAAGTTCCTTCAACCTGAAGCAAACAAATTGATACGATTATGCTACGCAAAGCGTAATACTTTATGAGGGTGGAATTCATATCAGCCTTGGAATCCGCTTCTAATTCATGTGCGCAAGGAATCATATCTTTGTTTCTTATTTTTGGACCTTTCGTGAGGTGATTGATATTAGGATGGAAATGATCACGCGCTAATATATAGTTTGTCGATATACCTACCTGTACGTAAAAGAGAATGAACTCACTTTGTTGTTCGACGGGACAGAATACAATGTCCTGTTTTCGTTTGTTGTCATCTTTTATATTTTGCTGATCATCCTCATTATAATAATTGCTTCCGCAACCCTTCATTGCTTGTCAAAGTTGCGTATCCGTTGGACTCATCTATATATTATTGAAATAAAAATGGAAACACATGCCGCCTTTCATTAACTTCAATAAAAACCCCAAGTAAACTAGATAGAAAGCGTGAAAGAGTTGTCATTTCCATTTTTCTCTCATTTTCATTTCTCATGATCGCCTTTGTTTCATTAGAGCGAATTCATATGAAGCAAGCAATGGACGCTTGTATGTAAGCATTTTAGCGAATTTTTATGCTGATAAGTCGCAATGCATATGCAATTGGTGTAGTGTATATTGAAAATAGGATTATTATATCATTCCAACCTATAAAATAGAAATTATACGCAGTTTGTTTCTACGAATTTCGTCTGACACGTAAGAATGATACGCCAAAAAGAATGAAGTCGTTCATGGGAAAAACGATACGATAGTATCATTGGAAAACGGCAGTTATTAAACTAGTTAACCCAGCAGTTTTATTAAATTAATACATTCAAGTGACACTGCAGAATGAAATGATTGAATCCAATTTCTTTCGCTAAAGTAAATTGATTTTTGCACTTTATGGGATTAGAATAATCAATGTTCTCAGTTACCTGAAATCAAGCTTTTTCATCTGGTTAAAAGTCTGAAAGGGTCATATCAAGTGTAAGTTTTGTTTATGAAAGGAGTGGTGCCGTAGACTGGTGTGAGCATCTATTACGCCGAATAATGAACTCATCATTAATAAAATTACATGATCTCTTCATTGCAGTACCTCCACTCTGTTTTATTCGATCTAAATGCATATGTAATCGGTACCTTTGCTTGTATTTAGTCTGTCAGCTATGTAGGAAATATGAGCTTTAATGATGATGCTGTTTTTTGTCCTTTCCTTCCAGCGGCCAAGTGAATGTGAGGTATCCACGAAGTGAGCTAGGAGACGTGGCTCTGAGATTGTATCATCTTCAAGAGATGGATAGAAAATATGGTGCAAAAGCACGGCCTAGGTAAGTCATCTAATAAAAAATATTGCTGATTTACATAATTATATACATAGGTATAAAACTCGACACATGCTATAAAAATTCCGACAATACTCCTCCAATCCTTGTATCATTATTTTTGTTTTTCTGTGACAATTCAAAGGTGTATAACCTGCGTTGCAATCTTTACTACTATATTGCTCTTTTGCGTACTTTTGCATACTAGAAAACCTCCTACGCGGATTATTGGCTTACTGAAATGTACAACGCACACTTTGCATAAACCTCATTTCTTTGAATTTTGTATTCATCTCTGATTATTTACTACTTGCAAATTGAGCAGAGAAGTCAAACTTCTGAAGCGTCACTGAGCCGTGTGTGATGCGACCGCAGACTTTGGCCTGGCATATCTACAAAATTATCTATATGCTTTTCTTAAAGTTGATAATCATAATAACGCAGCTGCTTACTTTACCACATATGTCAAGTTCTGATTTGGTTGTTTAACAACCTCTCAGTCGCTGCTTTTGATATATATGAATAACAATCACGGTTGAATGACAAGGATGAAGCAAATTTTCAAAACAACTTAAATTTGCCCCAAGTCACATGTAAATAGATGTTGGGAAAAAAGCTTGCCATGTCATTTCCGTTCCCTTCATGATGATAATGATCGCATATAATATATTATTCATATTTTTCCTCTGTGGCTAAAAATTGTGGGTGGATGCCTTAATCCTGAGAACAGTAAATGAGTCCGCAATGAGCAGCAACTGCTTCTGGAAAAAGATTTTATGTAGTCCCAAAAAAAGAACGACGCGAAACAAAATACTACTGTGGAATCCCAAGTTAACCCGAAAAAGTAACACGAGAGCAATCCAATAAAGTACACAGTACATATAAAGTGGAGAAAGGCGAGAACCTATAAAATCTGTTGTTGATCTGTTATCTTTGTCCTCTTTGGGAGACACAAAAGCAAAAGTTATATTATGACAGGATGAGAAAAAAGACACCCCAAACTCAAGTGAGCGCTCAATGATGAATCATCATAAAATTCAGAGCACAACAAAATTTGCTTTTACTTCGGAAGCAATAAAAGATGAGCAGTTGAGCTGTTTTGTTTCATGTTCATTATATACATGTGACGAGTAGTAGACAAAGTGGTTGGTTGTTGGTTCCCTGCTTTCTTTTTGTGGGTCATTTTATCTACTAATTCTTTTGCTGTTGACCCGAAACCATGCATGTATTTATTTACAGAGGGCAAAAGAAGTAAAACACATTTAAAAGTGTCTCCTTCTCATTTTGCATGATGTGAGCATTGAGCAGTAGTAAAAACAAAAGACCATAACTTTTTCACTGTTGATGATGTTCACAATAACAGTGAATAAGTACTCAGGCTTGCATATTTTATGTCGGTTAAGACCCCGTACTTGCTCGGGTGGGTGTTTCCTACTCAAAATATAAAATGCTCATTAAAATGTGAGGATACACAACCACAGAGAAAAGTAAATGCGTTCCATTTTTTGTTTGCTCAGTGGGAGACAAAAGGAAATTAAAGTGGATTAGATTTTTTACTATAAACGGCTTGAGTATATCATATACGTCATGACAGGACCCATGTACTTTCAGTTCATCGTCTTATGTGATTTGTTTTTTGATGATAAAAATAAGAAAATGAATACACACTGTAGACCGTGGAATGTAACTCAGGCTTCGTAGGTAACTCTTAAAACGGAAGGACCAATCCAAGTGGAAAACGTCGAAATGATTAGATGATTTCGTACAACCTATGACCTTTGATATAGATATATATTCCCGTACTTTCTCTGTAGATGCTGATTAATTATATTTACCGTGCTTGCATAATTTTAACATAAAAAATGTTGGGTAGCAAATGGAAAATTGGTTTAAAGAAGTATGCTCGAGTTGCCAATAGGCATTTCATCTCGAGGATTCGGAGTAGTAATACATTCCGAAAGTAATAATATTTTTGGTGCTGACACATGGCTCTTCGTTGTAGTCATTACAGCGTGCATAATATACAAAGTACATACGTTTCCAATAAAATGAGTTCACATGGAGCTGGATGGCAATTCATCATAAACATCATCATCATTGGGGAAAGCAGAGATGTGGATGGGTGAGAGAGTCGAACGAACGAAAGTGGTTGCAGAAACACTAATAAAAACGTAAAAAGGAATTGGAAGAGCAACAGGAAAATATTTGCTTTGTTTAGTGGGGCATAAATACAGAAAATCATTTCGAGGTCTTCCTCCTTCATTCCAATTCCTCACGTCATCAGTTGGAATGGAAGTCTGCTATATAGGAAGAAAAATAAATTGTCTACTTAACTTTTTTATCTTATCAACTGAGCCCTAATAATCTCCAATCCAAATAGGATCAAATCTGAACCAATATCTGCTACTAGTAATACTTATTAATAATAAATCAGGGTAATTAAATGGCAAATTTGCGACTGAATTCATGACGCATTACAGATATTAGGAGCGTCAATTTTTCTAGTCAATAGCAGTCCACAATTGGTCAGTTTTGAATTCAATAATTATGTAATATTTTTGGTTGTAGGTTTGGAAAACGGAATGAAGTTACACAGGACAACTTTATCCCCATGTATGGCGACGAAGATGTAAAAGACTCGACAATTGGGGCAAACGGAGAAAGTCCACCACCAGTTTCATCTCCCCTGTTTTTCATCCCTTAATTGAGGATCTACTGGACTTGCAAGCTAAAGATGACGTTCTAAAAGCAAAAAAATCATGTAGCATTGTTAATACCCCTTTTATAATGTTTGGTTTTCAACAAATTATGCTTCAGTTGGACATTAGTAGCCACCTAATGTGCATTGACACATGCTGTGTTTACCTATGAAAATATTTTATTTACTTTCACTTCCACCTCAGAAATCGCAACTATTTGATTTGATCTAAAATTGGATGTATGTACTTATGGATTTGTAGGTTTTGTAAACAATCTAAAATAATCTTGTGTTTGCTTGTTACCCATATATTTGTACGTTCACGGCTGACTGCAGACATGACGTGAAGGAAGGTGGAAAGTAGTTCAAACAAAACTTTTTCCCTTCTGCATATAAACCATAATAATATTATGTAATCTCATGTGAAGCATGATAATGTAGTAAAATATATATATAAAGGCAGAATGTATAAGTATTTATGTAAAATAAAGATGTTCTTTTTAATGCAGTAAAATGTTACTTAATGCCACTCCACTTAATGCATTTCCCTTCAAATACCCTCAAATATTCTGCTTACTATAGGATGAGTCGTTTTCAAAAATGTGAACTGATCCTATTATCGATGAGATTAAATTATCAGACTGCTATTGCTATAATGAATTTACAAGCAAAAAGTTTAAAATGTATCGTTTATTTTTCTCTCTTCGTATTTTTTGTTCCAACGTTTCGATCTCCATATTTTTAACAATTTAGAAGCAAATCATTTAGCTAAATTAAATACACTATGACATTTCACGTGACAGTTCCTTCCACAACATCACCTTGCTAAATACAATATAATTGTTTGAGTTGATACAAAAAATATTTTGAACAAAAAAGTCTAAAGTAGTTTGGTATAATGCATGTACGTAAATATATTTAAAAAAGAACAACATTTTAAAAGTTTAATAATAATATCTGTATTGATAGTTGTGCGCAGTGATTGATTGACAGGTAAAACGATGTGGGGTTAGTTGACATTGACATAATTGATTGTTATTTGTTACTCACTTAGAATAGTACGTATTTATCTCGCGGTTTACACATGGTTGCTTTCACTTTTGTCTCTTTTCACGCTGTCGCTTTCACTTGGAGTTTGGTGAGACAACTTTTTCCTCATATAAATAATGTTGTGTGTGGCCCTTAAAAATTATACAGCTTTTGCTTCAAAAATTATTCCTCACAAAGCAGCTTTACAAAAAAAGTTATTACAGTTATTGACACACGGTGCACAAATTTTAATAAAATACCTTTGTCTGTCTCTCTGTTTTGAGAATGTATATATTTCTGAATGTATTTCTGTGCTAAGGTATATATTATGTAATATTATAAAATGAGTAATAAATTATATTAGTATTATAAAATAATACCACAAATTATAAAATTTGTATCATTTCTCAGAAAGGTTAAAATGTGACACTGAATCTAATGAGTAAAAATCGCAAGGCAAAATGCATTTAGTATTGAACAAACTACGTCTTTAATCTACATAAAACTAGTTTCTGGTTAGCTACCTATTCCGGTTGCGTACTTTTTTAATCACGAGTAAAAATAATGAGAGGATGTTACGATGTTCCGCGTTCCATTCCATTCCAAAGAATTGATTACCATCAACAGATTGTGAATGTTGTACAAAACAGGAAGCATGAAAAGTAGGTGCTATAATACACTTACTCGTATAAACTTTGTCAGTCAAGCAGCACCATTCAGCATATTTATGAAAGAATTTTTGAACAAATATCTATACACGTTGGAAGTAATGGTATGAACATTTTTGGCCAAGAGATAGAAACAACGTGTCCTTTTTCTTTTGCATTTCAATAACATTTTCAAAGCAATATACATGCAGGCAGCAGTGGACGCTTGACGGCACAACTGTCGTCGTGAATACTCTTTTTTGTTCATGATTTGCATAAGTCACAAAAGTTGCAATGGTCATACATATCAATATCATCACAAAAGGAATTGTTTTTTACATTTGAATGTAATGTACAAACTGTATTTCGGCACTTTCTAGCATATAACTTTAACCTTACCACATCTACTAATATAGACCGTCTAAAATGTATGCTTTTATACTACAAGCTACCTTATGCAAAATCGACTAGGCATTTCTGCGGCCTACTGCATTATTGGATTCGTATCATTACTTGACGAAAATGCAATAAAATTTGTCTGGAACTACATAATATTAATCATATAGCTAATCGTATTGATAAAAACTGATGAGTAATGAGTGCATAACGTTACAACTAATGTTTTACCAGTATCACAAATGAATCCATATTCCATAAAAGCTAATTAATCCTACTCATGAAAGTCTGGATAAGCCTAACATGCAATTCTGAGGGATAAATGTAACACATATATAAAATATAAAAGGTTAGGGTTATGTCATGTGTATCTATATGAATATGAACTTCAAATTAGAGATTGTTTTGGTGAAATACTCTAAAACATGATAGGTTAAATGTTACGGTTATGCAAGTCAATATGTACTGTAGCGTTAGCGTTGCTCCATTATAAAGTTACACAAAATTAGGCGGTCGTTTGACAGAATAGTGCACCAAAAGGGAGCTCAGTTCCAACTCTTCCGAGTATCCATTTTGAAGTGGAACACTGCGGTAACCTTCTCTTACGCAGGGAACTGGATAGGATGCCTGCCCAATAAAGTTGGGGTCTCCAAAAACATCTTCATCTTGGACCACAAATCGAATCATGGCCAACTCTGGGAAATGCACTTCAAACTCAAAACTCTCGTTCCAGAACGGGTTGAGCCCATTATCACTGATGGTTTTGGTTTTCCTACTTTCGGAAGTGTTACCAATGATTTCCACCTCAACAAATGGACTGACAATTCCTCTTCCAGATTTTGACAAATGTCTTGCTCCCAAAATCGTGAGAGAAACAATGATAGGCTCGGATGAGGCTGAGAGGGCCAACTCCTCTTCACTAGTTTTGAACATAAAATCGGGACGGAGAATATAGCCGCAACCGCCATTCTGGCGAAATTTGCCTTGATTCAGCTGCATTGGTTTGTCAGGCGTTTGATAATTGAGAGCTACCATTTGACAGCCTGCATTCCACAACGGGACGGGATTGTAATTTGACGAGTCTAACCTTTGTCCTTTGGGATAAACACGACTGAGCTGTACTTGATGATGACACATGAAAAAGGGCCTATCTAAGCCAAGCATTTGTTTCTCTGCCGCAGTTTCAGGGAATGAGTACATCTCATAAAATACTCTACCTTTACTCCTCACTCGATCCATATTGAATTTGTTCACACTGCAACAGTAGACAATGAGGCTGGAGAGCTCCTTGGCAATTCGATTCATTCGCTCGATCCGCTTGTTCTTGTTCTCCCTGTCACTTGCACTTTGAGCTGTTTCTCGAATTGCTTCACACCACTCTTTTGCGTCGGGCTCGGATTTCAGACCTAGTATTATGCATGGAGTGGAGCCAGTACCGCTCCCCGTTCCATCCGTGTAAATTTTAATTACAAAAGGCATACCATCACCCGAACTGTTCTTGTTTATCTCGACATATGCCCCAAGTGTCATTTCAACAGAGCCTTTTTGAAGGGAACCGAGCGGTGTTTGTTCTTCATCGTCATCAGGACATTCTTCTGGTTCCAGCTCGTGGACGTAGTTTGCAGGAAACCAGCCTTGGACAAGAGCTCCAGGAGTACCAAAGGCATCGGTTTGAGTGAGAAGGGTACCTCTCCACCAATCCTTGTCCTCTTTTATCACGTTTGAAATTATATCATCTTTCATAAAACTCAGCTCGTCCGTCCGCCTCGCTCTGTACTCGTAGATTGCTCGAACTCGCAAGTTGTTCCCTTCAGAACACAACATGTTAGTGTCCAAATAGTCTGTATGTGTATACACATCCTCATCAAAGTTTACTCCAACAGACTGGACATAGTCTTCATTTACAGCTTGAGTCAGACGCACCTTTTTGTAAAATGGGTATTTCTCATAATGACTAATTAGGTCGGTAAGACTTTCAAATTTGTTTGCTCCAATCATAAACAACCTCCCTTCCTCTTTGATCACACAATGTTTGATTGCCTTTTGGAACCTAAATGAGATAGCGAAACGGGCATCATTGTGAGAAATGGCTCTCACGAGATATGCCCCATCAATAGGGACTTTGCGCAGGAGTTCTTCTGCCCCATTTCTGTCCAAATTAGTGTGAAACCAAGGCTTCCCTTCGTGACTCATTGGTTGTGGAACAGGTTCCCCAAGTTTGACATGGAACTCCAGTCCTTTAATGGGATTAGAGCGGTAGTGGGTGATGAGGCTATATAAGCTGTCAAAGGTGAGGGAATCCACGAGGTAGTATTTCACTTGGCCCCATTCATACCTGATTAAGGTTTAACATTTGCATAATATGACACATTTACATTAATCATATATTTGCAATAATTTTAATATATTACTTTGAGTGAATGTGTGCATGGTGTGTTCTTCCGGATCTCCAAAAGGAAATGGTAAAGTCTCCCACAAAATTTTCACTTTCACGAACCAAAAAACAGCCTTCCCCGAGGTGTGGTGCGTACTGTTGGATGAGCTCGTTGGCAGCATTTCTCCCACCTTTCAGTCGGCCGTGAAACCATTTTTCAGAAAAGTGAAGTTCCTCCTCATTCGTTTTCTTTTTGGAATTTGAGGCATCGTGGGGATCGTCGTCGTCAGCAATTACTGAAGCGTCATCTCCTATATCGTCATCAGAAGTCATTTCGGTGTACAACAGGCGTGTTCCTGTGAGTACAAAAAAGTGGGGAATCCACTCCAGTCCAGTGTCATCTTTTAAATACATGACTCCGTTTCGTATGGTATTGCTGAGATCCATTTCTTTGGACACTTCGTCAGGCAGCTTGGCAGGGACTTCCTCTATTGTTCCATTCTCTGGAAGTTTTTTGTGCTTTAAAATAATTCTTCGTTTCAATTGTTCTGGGGATGGAAGTTGAGTTTCGTTTTTGTCCAGACTTTGAGTCACCAACATGTCACCAAATATCTCTTGGAATTTTTGTGCCATTTTTCGTTGTTGAGGAAGCGTACAATGATCTTCAAGGCTGAGTATCACTGGAAAATCGGAAGCAGCAAAGGCATACTCTTTGATTGCTTTTAAGACATCCACAAACTTGATTTTCGTTGTGAGAGTGTGACCATGAAAGATGAATGGAATTCCGTCATTTCCATCCCATAAATCTTAAATGGGGATTAAAATGGAATTAAAAGGGGATTAGCGTTAAGATTTCGATGATTTCTATACTTCAGATGCTTAAAATCTTCATCTTTACCTAATTCCACACATCTGCAACCTTGAAGAAGGCACCTGGTGTAAGCTTCGACTGATGACTCGGAACTAAACTGGTCCCCAGTCAAATACCTAAAAATAAAATCATCGTATTAATTCATTCATTGAAAGAAAGAAAGATTGGAGTAAACTTACGTGTTGTGAGATGAAGCTATCCAGTAATGTGAAATTGGGCGAGTCATATCTTGACTTACATGAGAGTTTCTCGAGTCCCAAATTTCATTCTGCTTTGAATACAAATAGTCCAAAAACTAGGAGTAAAAGAACACAAGTTAAATAAAATTTAAAAAATGCCGTGTTTCAAACTAATCTTCGATTTGTAGTTAGCATACCTCTGGAACAGTTAGTTCTGGAAGCTGCACATCTCTCAGAGGGTCCTGCAAATATTCTCTAATCACAGTACAAACGTCAACCACCACCTCCTTTTGCTCAGTCTTGAGAAAACTTTCAAATTCCCTTGTACTGATCAAGTTTCTATCGTTGGAATACTTTTCAGCAAAATACTCGTCAAATATGCTCCTATCGTGAACTAATTGGTCATGGAAGAGTGCTGAAAAGTCATCAAATCCCACTTCTCCAGATTTCCTCGTATCCACAGATTGGAACATGTCTCTCAACTTATTCGTTGACATTTTGCAGTTCACTCTGGGCAAAAATGACTTCATTTCTTTGAGTGTAATATTACCCCTATGATTTGCCATCGCATAAAACTCCTTCCGAAGCCACATATTTAACTGGAGGGGATAAGGTATTTTAGCAGTATCCGTACATAGAAAGTTGAGTCCTCGTATCCACAAGTCACTCTCCTTCTCTGAAAGAGCAGCTAACGATAAAGTTCTGAGCCTAAACTCACTCCCATAAAATATAACAAGACATTTGCCTGCATCATGCCGCTTCGAGTCTTCAGGCCACCGATCAAAGTCCTTGCTAGACTTGCCAGGTCTCACCAACTTGATTTCTCTAACGTCCACAGCCCCTTCACAAAGGGAGCGAGGGACGTACCACCACTTCCACCTCCACTATTGTGCACCGAGGCTCCTCCAGTTCCACCCCCACCACTGCTTGAAATACTGTTACGAGCATCTCCTGACCGGTGCCAGATTATCTGCCTGGTTTCACGGCGAATTGACAAGGTTCGCTTTTCTGGACGCTTTCTCAAGAAAAATTTTGTCACCACTGTGCCCCTCTCTAGTTGATTTATAACTTGTTCCAGTTCCGGAATGAAATTCATTGTTAATTCAGATTTGAGTTGTTGTTACTCTTGAGGTCACTACTAGCTCTTTACTGTGGCGTTGCCTCTCTTAAAATGCATGCAAAATGTTTGACTTTCTAGATGACTTACTGAGACAAGCCACAACTGTTGCATTGTTCTACTTCATTTCATTGATGAGCTTTCACCCGCACACAAAATCAATTTTAATGAAATGCTGCCACAAGGAAATCTCAGAGCTTTCAAAGCTACTTTATCATTTCGAGAGCTTGTTTAGTGATAGGATTGGTGACATTGATGAGTCCACTTGAAAAAATCCATCAAGATATAAATCTTTTTTATTATAACAACGCAACTCTAGTAGCTGTGTTGCTCTTTCCTTGTCCACTTGATTTCACCGTGTGCGGAGAACCAATAGTCAGTAAATATGATATTAAATGCCCTTATGAATGCAATGAAGTCAAAAAATCAAAGCGGATACACTCAGTCAGACAGATGTGTGATGCGAGCATTATTATATACCCAAGAAATATGCCGAAAACGAGTGAGAGCAGCTGCTATGATGGCTTAAAGGGTATAAGTCATCGTCGTAACATAACATTCAATTTGATGCACAAGAGCAAAGGATAATGTTAGGTATATTCATATATTCTATTCGCATATAACATGCTGCTTGCTCATGCATGTACATTCACTCATATTAGAGTAGACATATCCTCTGATCCTGCATCCTAGTAGATGTCCTGTTTGAGTATACATATAAACTTATGCATGTTGATAAAAAAATTGCTTGCAGGTTTGCCATTTGTTACGTGGTTCAGAGAGGATAGGAGCAATTTGAACAAAAAATGCTGAATTGACTAGGGAATACTAAAACTATTCTCCCAGTTTTACATCCTATCAACTATTGACTTTTTTGCCAATGCTCATCTCATACTTAATCGATGAATGCTCGCGATTGTAAGCATCATTTTTGTTTACATTTTACTTTCAGAAGTTGTTAGCACATTTTGACACTGCACATGCAACAGACATTTTCTAAACCGTCTTAAGATATGTAGCTAGAATTCAATGACAATGATAAATTGAAAGTATTATAATATAGTGGTGGTTTAATCATTATTGCTGGTACCTGTACTGACATAAATGATCAACTTTCAAATTATAAAGTATTATTATCAATTATCAACATTGCTTTGGGAAAGTATATCTGACAGTCATTCACTGTCCAATTAACTAATAGGTAGCATCTTCTTTCTAGTATATTTATATATATATTATTAATATCATTGCAAGCAGAAAATAAATCTTTATGAAAAAGACGCTGTCCAATTCATTAATGGTGAGGTTTCTTTTTGGCATCGATGCATAAACTTGACACTGAATTTGTGTGGTTGTATCAAATAAATTAATTTGGAGTTAGAAGAGACACCTTCAAGCCTTATTAAACGCAAAAGCTTATGATTTAACACTTGTTATAATCCAAAAAATAAAGATTCCTAATGGAATGACAAAGAGCTCAGCAGTTAGTTATGAAAACTAAAAAACTGTTAAGGCATTCTATTTGAGATGGTTTTCAGAGTCAGCAAGCTTGACAACTTGGACACTCTTTTCCCACAATTTCTTTGCAACGTCCATATCGTCACCCAACTTGGAGGATCGGGATTGCTAATAAATTAGAAAAACACGCAAGTTAATTAAACTAGTTTTTTGGTTTAAGAAATCCATTTCGTATTTAAAGCATCAACTTACTTTGCAATCGGTCCAGTATAATCCAGTTAGCCCTTCAACTGAATCGGCAACACACAATTGAATAGTTGGCTGTGCACCTTCTTGTGGGGTCTAAATAAAGTAAAATAAATTACTCATGAGTTTGACTATTCTGAGGAGGAAACAGAAATTCAAAGTATGTATGGGACCTAAGACGACCTTACCTTAAAGAAGAATTGGGAGACCATAACCACGTATTTGAAAGCTTTCCTTGCATGACGGAAAATCGCTGTTTTGACACCACCTGGGTTGACAGCGTTTGCAGTGATGCCAGATAATCCAGCCTCTTTGAGACGACGAGCGAGTTCTCTAGTGAATAAAATGTTGGCAAGCTTGGTTCGAGCATACAGCAACTTGGGTTCCCAGAATTTTTCAGAGTTAAGATTTTCCATGTCCAATTCTTTGGTCCATGAATGAGCAACTGAAGAGACTGTTACGATACGACCACTGCCATTTTTCTTCATTAGTTCTGTAATGAATAATAACTTTGGTTTGATATCGCCACGATTTGATGAAACTTGCCACAAACTATGTATTGAAAGGTTTACCAATAAGAATGTTGGTGAGGAGAAATGGACCAAAGTGGTTTGTGGCAAAGTGTAACTCCAAACCCTCTTCAGTAATAGTTCTTCGCATTCCAGCAACTCCAGCGTTGTTAACAAGAATATCCAGTCGAGATTCTGATTTCAAAAGATCTGCACAAAATTCTCGGACTGAAGCCAAAGAGCTTACATCCAACTTCTTGGCAATAACCTCCTCATTCTTTGTTTCCTTTTTGATGCGATCTATTACGCAACACAATAATGAGGTTAAAAATTTTCAAAATGTACATTTAGGATGATAAGGTTCGAATTTTCAATAGCATTGTATAGTGTCGTAATCTAATGTTATACAATCAAAGCACTAACCAGCAGCTTTTTGAGCACTTTCAACATTTCTGCAAGCCAGAATGACCCTTGCCCCTCGTCTTGCCAAATCCTTTGCAGTCTCATAACCAATTCCTATAATGAATACATAAATCAAACTCTCTCTTAAAATGAAGTGCTCATACGTCATACATCCCAAACTTTCAATTGTCACAAACCTTGATTAGATCCAGTAATGACTGCCACTTGCCCATCAATTCGCCTCGTGCTCCTACATTTTCCAGCCGATAATTTGAAATACAACTTGACAACTCCAACAATACTTACAAGGCCAATCCCAAGGTAAGTTAATACACAAAGAGCTCCCATTTTAAGACGTTTCTCTTAAAATTCCTGTACAGTAAATACCTGCAAATGTTAAGAAACACAGAACTATTAAACTTGATTATTCAATACCAATTGGATTACACTGCAAATCCACACGGATAATCAACCCATTTAATAAAACCCGTCTTCCTAGAGCGCAAAGTTTCCAAAATTGATGACTACACGGTCATCTAATTAAGACATAATGACTGACGTAGTTTGCCCTACTGCACCACAAACAATTACATTCACAGGGGCCAACCTCATAAGCTTCTTTTTCCTTGATTAGTAGTGAAGACGGATTACCGTCATTAAAGACGTACGAGCATGCGTGGGAATTCCTACAATCCTAAATCTACAAAGATGCAATTCGCTTTCCACATCCTTGCTAAAATCATCTATACTTAAAAGAGACTACTTACAACTTACTTAAATATTGAATTAATTCAATCCTGAAGGAAAACACGTGTAATCCACAATACCAATGTTGAATGCAGAGATTTCCTCAAAACTTAAATTGAGTAGGCCGGCTGGATTCAAGTTAAACAAATTGTGGATAAATTGCAAAAGATGTGGTTATCTGATACTTCAGTTTGAGTGCTTTTAAGGGCAACACACACTTCAACAGCTTTTAAATGAAGGAAAAAGCTAAAAAGTAGTTCCCAAAAAAGTGTTTGTCTTCACAAAAGCAGCTGAGAGCTGATACCCGGTCGGAATGACGAATGGATTTCAATACGAAGACTTACGAATTGCGGAAACACATATAAGACAATTAGCCTACATTTTAAGTATTATGTAAGTTATTTACCAATTCGAAAAGTTTCAAAAGTAGGAGCACCCAACAGATCCTTCACCTTCACAAAAACGACGAGGAGTAGAGGAGAGCTGGCGAACCTGATCGTATTAGATGAGAAAGATGACTGACTACTTTTTATTACACGTTTCATGAGAGTTTTGAGCTTTGTATGCATGCATATCATGATAATCGTACTTTCATAGGGCATGGTGTGATGAAATGAAAAGAGCAAAAGTTATGTACGTGAGTAACTATGATAGTATATGCATAATGCATATGACATGACAAGGAGATGTTAAAAATTTCCGAACTTGAAAACTGCATGTATTTCATATGCTCATTGCGTTACGCTAAGAAGAATGTGCATATAAACATATTAAGAAATGTTTAAATATGTTGCAATTTTAATTGTGAGTAGTGGATGAAGGGAGGTATACCTGTATGTAGTTGTAGCCACAATAATTTCAGGTAATCATGTAGAACGCGAGGGGATGCATTAGCAATTGTTTGAGGCTGTTATGCAATGACACACACGTTGGTTATAAGGTGCAACTTTGTCTGCAAAATATTTTGCTTGAAATTGAATTTTTCTAGTTTTGCATTCTTACTTCCTTTTTTATGATCCAATATTTCACAACGGCTTAAGCTCCTAGATAATATGTAATTCTAGAGTAGAATAGTAATTAATGAAGTTTGGTAGTTTGATGTTGCTTCGAAAAGAATATAAAAACTAAACCCTACTACACTGATTGAAAACTTTTACGAACTTCCGTCAGTAAAAGTTTGATGCAAAATGTATACGTGTAAGCTGAAAATTAGCCAGATTTAAAATGTGAAAGAAACTGGTTTTCATTCAATATGTGCAGAGAAACAGCCATGTAATTTCATATTTATCAGCGCCCACACTACATATAGGTTAGGGTTTAGGTCTAAAGTTCACTACCGGTTTATGCATGCATGATCAATGTTAGTTTGCAAATCTGTGTGCCAAAGTAAACCTCTGTTGCACTAAACCCCTAATACTTAAACATTTCAGACATTGATAGGTCTAAGCAGAGTGTTAAAGCTAGCGATAAAATGAATTGGGTCTGCTATTTAATGTAATTCAACAGCTTGGAAGATAAGATTGTCGGGAAATGGCATGGCAGTCGGCATATATAATGTGTCTCTTCTATTTCTTGTTCATGAAGGTTGCAGCGTGGTCTACTAACTCTGCTATACTTTTAGTAATTAGTTTATACACTCAACATTTCGGTTTAGGTTTAGGCTGATTATGAACCGCTCAGCAACTCACGCTCAGCTTATCAAAGCTTTGTACACAGTAAGCCTAAGTATATACTTGCAAATCAAACTGTTCATTGTACAAAAATGATTCATTTAAGTTTCTCCGTAATCCAAATGCTTTTTTTCCGTGTAAGTGTGATTGTCATGAACTTGAAACGGAATCACATGCACAGACAGAAAGGGTAGCAATGTGAATCTCTGTTCTTTATCGTGGTGCATGTATTGTAATATGTGGGAGAGCTGCTACACGGAGCTTCAACACAATACAGACAGCAAAGCAGGTGTTTGACAGTTTGTTTAGGAAAATCAGTTCAATGCATCAGGTGCATGTGGATTAGTCATCCAAACTGGTCTAAAGATTGTCCAAAGTCTCCAACTTGCAAAGCATAAACACATAAGCATAATACTGCCCAAAATTAAAAAGGGGGCAGATCATGAGAATGTGAAAAAACATTCAATTCATTGGAATCTGAGAACATTCCACATAATAAGCTGCTGTGAAAAATGGAGTACTTTCGAAAAACAATTTCAGTATTTTTTGAATATGACACACCTAAAATTGTGCATATTAAGAGCAAACGAATCGGAATCACCAATAGATTTCTACAAATTCTTATTATATCTTATATTATCGGGTTCGTGCTGAATTTAACTCACTGCCAACTTCATAAATTCCATCGATTCATATTTATATCTTATGTGCTTCATTAAATCAAGATTTTTGGCATTACGTTACAGATTTGCTATTGTCTGGAAGAAAGGCTACCAAGAAACTTGTCCAGTTACATCTGCAGTAACGACAAAAGTGAAAGGAGTTGTATATACAAATTTGACGAGACAGCAACTAGGTGTTCCAGCAAATTATTCTCCATTATATGAGCGCATATGGGATCCAACGGATTACACGATTCCCACTTCTGGAGGGGAGTATGGTGTCTTGTTTTATATCTTTCCAATCACGATTCATTATTATTTAATGTTTATATAACGGGATTTTCGTGAAAAATTGAATTTATTTGCTTAATTATAGGGGAGTATGGTGGCTTTTTCATTACAACTAATGTAATAATTACTCCAAACCAAACACGTGGACAATGTCCAGAGGTAATTCTCACGATTGACCGAGTTAAAATTAAACTACGAGATGAAATGCAACTCATTGTAGAATCTGTTCACAGGATTACAAGATAGAAGGGGCTGTTTGTACAGACGATAGCCATTGTCCAATGGGTGATTCCTTACCCGTTGGAAATGGAGTATTTACTGGGAAATGTGTTGATAGCACAAGATCTGCTAATAAAACTTGCGAAATATTCGCATGGTGTCCTGTGGAGCTGGATGATCCACCTCTGTAAGAAATTTATTACATATTCCCATTATACACCGAAGCAAAACGTTTTTAGTGTTCATACAGTAATTTTATAATATTAATTTCTTTTCAGACATGGGAAAAAAGCTTTGCTTGAAGGTTCCAAAAACTTTACTGTTTTAATTAAAAATGTGATTGAGTTTCCAAAGTTTGGGTCTAAATATAAGCGGAGGAACATATTAGAAAAGTCCAACACGAGTTATCTTCAGAGTTGCATATATAACACAGAAAGTGATCCTTTTTGTCCTGTTTTTCGTATTGGAGATATTGTTGAAGCGGCAGGACACAACTTTTCCCAGGTTGCAAAAAAAGGGGCAGTTGTTGAAGTAGAAATTTCGTGGAATTGTGATCTCGATTTTAGTTTCATGGAGTACTGCAGGCCAAAATACTCGTTTGAAAGAATGGACAGCCCAGAAGCTTTAATTAGTCCTGGTTGGAACTTTCGGTAATGCATTTGTTCATATATAATTCTCCCATTGCAAATTCCAATACATTTTGAATCTTTCCTTATTTTTACATATATGCAGAACTGCAGAGTATCATGAAGAGAATCGAAGAACTCTCTTCAAAAGATACGGAATAAAATTTCTAGTCAAAGTATCCGGTCAAGCTGGAAAGTTCAATTTAGTTCCTCTTTTAATAAATTTGGGATCCGGGTTGGCCTTACTTGGACTGGTGCGTTTTACACAAAGAAAAAATACATTTTTAACAGTAGTTAAGAATTAACACTAATTGCAATGTTATTTCTGATTTTAGGCAACAATTTTCTGTGATATTCTCGTATTGCGTTGTATGAAGAATCGTCGTTATTACCAAGATAAGAAATACCTAGTCATTCGTGCGCCTGACGCTTTTGATGTTCTTCCAGAAGATGGTCATGATAGTGAAAGTAATAATCATCGCGATTTACGCTCCGCCAACGACTTTATTGAGGGCAACGGTGACAATATCACGAGATAATAGGTTCTACCGGAAGTATTTAATTGTATTATAAATAATTGTTACGTTTGTAATCGCATTCAAACCTCGTACGTTGAGTTGATACGCTAATCATGTGATACTAAATTACTTTTAATATATCATCATTGCTATTAATTCTTTGTTATTAAGATTTGATCTATGATACCAGAATATTAAATTCCAGAAATTACAGGGTATCAAATAAAAGGTCAACCTAAGAAAGTGTTGAGCTGGTTTATGTTGTATGCAAATTATTGTTGACTTTGTCTTCGAATGCATTTCATCGTCACATTGCATATTGGATTCTTTGCACCCCAACTTACTTCGAACACTTGAATGGAACGATTCTACAACTGTTAGTTACCATACTAGCGATGGACTATGAAATGATTTTTTTAAAGCTTTACATATTTAGAAACACAATTTGCGACTACTAGCGAGCAGTCTTCATATACATGGAGGTTTCTTTGTCGTGGTTTTAAGAAATGGCATATTCCAGTAATAAGAAAGATCTGATTCACATGGTTCAGAAATGGGATGCATTAGACGAGCTGTGTCCGGATTTTTTGAATATAAAACCCCAAAAACACTTCGCATCAAGAGCAAAAAACTATCAATGATCCATTTACTTTTGCAGCTATTGATACTTTGCTACATAATAGGGTTAGTCAATTCCTGAATTTGGAATCGTTTGCTTATCTGCACACTACACATAATATTTAATGATTCTCTCAATGTCACAGGTACGTCATAGTTCAACAAAAAGGTTACCAAATTGATTCACCAATAACATTCGCGGTAACCACCAAGGTTAAAGGTGTAATTTTCACAAATTTCACGAGTGACGAACTGGGAGTACCTCCAGCCGACCTTCCTTTATATAACCGTATTTGGGATCCAACAGATTATATAATTCCACCATCAGGTGGAGCACATGGTGACTTCTTTATTTTAACGAACGTGGTAATCACTCCTGGTCAAGTTCGTGGGGTCTGTCCAGAAGTTAGTTAAATTAAATGTGACACTAGCGTCTCAAATAACCGCTCCTTCAAAATTGTTCTAAAACCGTAGGGTTTTAATGTAGGAAGAAGATTTAGAGGATGCCAGATGTACTCAAGACTCTGATTGTCCAGCAGGAAGTTCCCATCCTGTTGGAAATGGAATTTATACTGGAAAATGTGTACTAGGACCAACGAACAAGTTCAAAACATGCGAAGTTAGAGCTTGGTGTCCTGTTGAGGTGGACCAGTTGCCATTGTACGTGTTAAAATCAGTTGTTTAATTATGCATTTACATTTACATCTGTAAACTTCATTGTGGTTTGTTTCAGAGGTGGTAAACGGGCATTACTGGAGGGCTCTCGAAATTCTACTGTTCTTATTAAAAACTCGATTGAATTCCCATACTTTGGCCCAGAATATAAAAGACGAAACATTTTGGAATCTTCCTCAACACACGATCTAGAGAAATGCATACACCACCCCAAAGATGATCCATTTTGCCCCATTTTTCGTATCGGTGATATTGTGGAAGCTGCCGGTGAAAATTTCTCGCATGTAGCAATAAAGGTATAAGCTAATTCATATTATTATTATTTTACTAAATAAACAAATATTCATTTAAAGTATTTAAATATGAATATACCTTATGAATTAGGGTGGAGTTTTTCGAGTAGAAATAAATTGGGAATGTGATTTGGACGTATCGTTCGAAAAGCATTGCAAACCCGAATACAATTTTGAAAGAATGGACATTGCTAAAGCTGAGATAAGCCCTGGTTGGAACTTCAGGTAAAAAGAGGTATTCATAAAACCTACCTAATGTTGTAATGCTGAAATCCAAAATGTTTTAGGTCTGGAAAATATCATGAAGAGAATAGAAGAACCTTATACAAAAATTATGGAATCAAGTTCCTAGTTGAGGTGAGAGGATACGCTAGAAAGTTCAATATCATTCCACTGTTGGTTCATTTGGCATCCTGCATTGCGTTGCTGAAGTTTGTAAGCTAGTCTCATTTTGCCCCGACAAGTAGACACAACAACCCTATAGAAAACATTTTGTTCCTTTTTCTTCAGGCAACATATCTGTGTGACATTTTCCTCCTGAAGCTCATGACCCATCGCCAGTTCTATAAAGACAGTAAATTTGTAGATGTTGAAAGTCCGGAACCTGTTAACAAGGACAATCAGAGAAATGGTGATACCCCTCCAATTGCAACTGAAAGTGCCGGGGATACCGCTAACCATACTGATGTCAGCTCGGTTGAGATTCTAGCAGTTAAAGACTCACAGGTGCAAAACTAAAAGGTTTCAGTTAATGCTCAATATACTATAAAACTAAGAATAAACTTGACATTTCTCGGTATTAAAAAATAAACTTTAAAACTCCTTGAGTACTGAATGAGGTCGAGTTTATCTTGAACCGCCAAAATTTACAGTATTTAGAACCTGTGCAACTTTATTTCGATTAAAACCTAGTTATAAAGAGGCAAATTGCTTTATTAATTTGTAAAATGGAAATTTTTTGAAGAAAATGTTGCAGTATAGATAATAATACAGTGCTTCAAAGCATTTCGGTTCACCAATTCTAAATGTCATTACAATTTTATACAAAGGTGAAGTACGAGCGATATAATATATTTCCTACATCGTCTAAAGTTCATTTACAGCTAGCAGCATAAAGAGCAGTATCATTATATTAATTAATGTATTATTACATGAGATTAAAAGTCATTCTTAATACTTTCATCGATCCAAATGTTCACACATAACCCTTAAAAATAAAATGTCGTCGAAACGGATTCTACGACACTTTTGCACCTGCGCTTACAATTTTTTTGCAAGGTTTTTTAAGTAATACTCATCATTAGTCATTTTTATTGCAATGTAGCTAAATGTAAAGCTGGAGAATCCATTATAGCAAGACTCAAGTTGGAATATTCTTGATCCGTTGATACGTCGTATGACGGTGGTAGAAGGCAATTGCAATGATGATGCAGACAAAGAGAAATGCGGCCAAATATAGTGTCACCAAATACGGAGGTCTTCCGGATCCCACTGTATTCTCCCGGCCACTTGCGGCCAACCCTTGATAAGCACAATTATCTTCATCGATGGCAAAGGTCTCGGGAAATGCGCAATTAAAATGTTGATCGCAATTTAGAACGTGAGAAATGCATTTATCGCCACATTTAATTTGGTCCCCAAATGTGTCTAAAAGACATTCCGAGTAGGCCGTGAACACGATTTCTACAACGTGTCTCGACTGTTGTTGGCTGCTTGTCGCAGGCCGCTCACCGGAGTCTGCGTCTTCTCCTTTGTCAGAGTCGTAGACGATCTCTATTTTTCCTGACGGGCTATGGAACACACGTGGGCCAATGAGATTTTCTGGAATAAATGACTTGTTCTCTTTCTTCAGCTCTCCACAAATGTTTGGAGTTGACACTCCAGTGACTCCATCTGAAAACTGGTTACACACAAAATAAATCATTTTTACACACAGCTAGATACATAGTTGTCTGAATGCATCTCAATTTTACCTTTAGATAATCTTTGCAAACTAGGCTGCCAACATTGTCCGTCTCTGACCGCAAATTCAAGATTTGAATAACTGCCATGAGACCATGTCCCCTGGGTGCTCTCACTGTAAATCGTCCATTTTGTCGACCCAAGCTTGAGTCCGTCCAAGGCACATCATTTACGAGGAGGACGACAAGTGAGGGCGTTGAAGTCGAAGGTTCTCCCACTTGAAGCTCAGTTTTTGGGCTTTCACTGCCCCATGACATAAGCTCCATCGGAACTATGCGTAAATAAATTTACCAATTATAACTTGAATCATTTATTTTTTGGAGATGATTATATAATATGGGAATATTTTCTGTATAATTTTATACTTCTGCTTGTCTCATCTTGAGCCAAAACTGAAGGTATTGTATGTTGTTCCAAGGCTAAGACCACTATGAACAAGCAAACGCTACAACAAGCGTGCTTCACTTTACCGGAAATGCAAGCCATGTCTTGTCCCACTTTTCTTAAAAACTTTCCAACCAATTACTGAAAATAACCAATCCGTCCATACGGTATGGTATCCAAGCTTCTCACACTCAACCAAACCAAGCAACTGCGTCTTTTTCCAGTTTCATCTACTCTCTCCGTCTTTAACGTACGTAATTATTACTCAAACAAGCAACGCGACGAGCACACTTCACTCCTGCATAATACGGAATAGCTTTTGCAACCCTGCTGCTCGCGCTGATGATGAGGATGCTAATGTACAAACAAAACTTTTGTCAAGTGAAGCTGTTCTTGCTGCTGCTGCAAATGCCGGAGCGGAGAAGTCGTCTTCTTCTTCATCTGGAGTTTATCCATCCATCCATCCATCCATGTAGGTATATTTACCACGTTACATTAGCCAAAGAAAATGATGTTACCCATGAATGAAACATGAGCCCTTTTAACCTCACCTCTGTCTCGTCTCTCGAGCCAAGTAAGTGTGTTCGTTTTAGGTAATGTACACAAGAGCTACAGTCACACACACACACAAACTCTTCTTCTGTCACGTATCACATCTTTGGTGACAGTGACAACAACTTGGCGTGCGTTGAGTGACAGGTGTATATGAATAAAATAAATAACAAGCTACACACACTCGTATCAAAACAAGAGATCCGTTGTAGTTCTCTACAATATTATTTTTCTCCCCCCAAGAAAGTCAACTAAGCTTTTGCCACTTTTTGATTTTCTCGCAACTACATTCCGATTTCCTTGTTTATTCTCATTTCCAGACACTTGAGATGAGAGCTTCTCCGTTACTGCATTCCACCAGGTAACACTGTTTTTTGTAATGATGTCAGTGAAACCGAGAAGAGATGAGGGACGAGGAAAAGTGATACACTAGACTAGAGAGAGAGAGAGTTGGCACGGTAAACGATGATAAATGTGACGAAGGATGTGATGTCCTATCGCTATACTCCCAAAGATGCCATATAAACCCAACCACACGCATCAGAGCAACGCAATGACTGACTTTCCGTAAGCACACAGTCAGCAACTTCCTTCGCCTACTTTTTGTACTTAATTTGGCTGCTACAACTACAACCACACAACCACCATCACATTGTGTATACATTGTGCAGCCACTCAAATCAGCTTTTTAAACAAAAAAAAGTGCATTGCAATATGTAAAAGCAATCAACCCAGAAAAGACAGCCAAGCCTCACTAGTGAGTGAATGAGAGGGAAGCGAAATGCGAAGACATATTCGTGCAGATAGCGTTTTCTGTTTCTTCCTCTCGTTTTAATGTGTCTTCAGCCAGCACTCTATCATTATATTAATCATTCGCCTCATCCAATCCATCCGTCCTCAGAATACATACATTGCAATGCGCACATTAATATTATAGATACATGATATGCATGTGCACGTTATTGTTATATATGCTGTAATATTATAGTGCTAAAATATCATTCTGTTTGCAGCAGTTAACATGACGAAGAGTTTGAGTTAGTACACTCGTTCTGCAACCAAAACCAAAAATATCAAAGTCCGCACACCACTCCATATAAAACTGAATAGGGACGTGTGAAAAGGATTGCTGGTATAGGATTTTATGTGTATAAGAACATGACAAAAACATGACAACGGCAAAGCGGACACAATCAAGTTCGTATATCATGATGCTCGGCACTCATAAGCCTTTTTTATTATTCCTCTGGTGGTGGTACACCTGCCTTACCTGATTGTGAGTGCGGCAGTGGCATTCCCATTACATTATGCTTTATAAGCTAGAGAAAAACGGTATGATTTTTCGTCCTTTCCCCTCTATTTGCCCGATTCCCATTTACTTAGGGATATAATGTAGAATGCGTAATCATCTTGATCATCATGGTATAGCATAATAATCAGGAGGAGTAGTTTTTTTGGAGTTTTTAGGATGGAACAGGGCACCACCGCACTTATTGCTGAATTTGCCCTCAAGAACAGGAGCAAAGAGAGAGAGAAGGTAGTAGAAGTAGTTGTGCGGTGGTGGTAGTGTGGTGCTTGGGATGTCATCCATAATATTATGAATATGCCAGGAGAATGCTCAATGCGGTTTTACCTTTTCAGTTTTTATTTCACTCCACCTGTCTCCTTCCCTGGTTTTATGTGCTGACGTAGTTGTGTTCTTGTTACTAAATGGAAAATTAAATGGAAATGGAAAGCTGGGTAATGGGCTCTTTAAAAAAGGGAATACTGTACTTTTGCATGCAAGGAAGTGCTTACCTACATATAAAACATGTGCGACGGAACAAGTCGCTCAGTAGTTTACATAGGCACGCTGTTGTTAGTGTTGGCCCACCGTTTCCTCTCTCCCCATTCATTCAAGACGTTATGGAATGGACGTAAAAAAAGTAATAACAATGTACCTTTTGGCTTGTCTTAGTTACAGTTGTTTACTCACGATGATAATAATAATGATGCTAGTGGTCTGGTTGGTGGCTGCTAAAAAGCTAAAGGCTACTAGCCTGCTGGTATTATAATATTCTCCCTTTCTTTTCTTTCCTGTCAACCAACCGGAACCTCCTACTTCAAAATAATAGGAGAGTTATAGCTTGCCATTTCCTTACCATTTCTTCTTTTTCTCCACAAATGAGCCCCTTGTTTTCTTCGGCAAGAAAAGAAGAGCCTCTTCTTCATCTTGCTGATGATGTTATGTATGTTGGCTGGTTGTGTGCTATTGAATAAGTAAGGATGGATGATAAAATGATGATGAAATGAGCGAAAGGCAAAAGGCATGCCTATTTTCCTTTGATGATAATGATGGCCTGTAATGATATGATATTATGTGGGCTCGTTCAATCCACTTTTGTCCTTATGGATGCGGATGAACGTGTGGATGGAATGAAAAAAGATGAGAAAGAGAAGAAGAGCATACGCATTCTCATTCCATTCCTTCAACCTAGCAAGACAAGAAGAAGGAGTATTACTTTGGAATAATTACGTTCCATTTCCTTGAGCACGATTTGTAAATGTCAGAGTGGCGCATTATCTGCAGGCAACAACATTGCATAAAGCATTCTTCTTCTTGAATGTATAGGCAACCAGGTTAAAAACTTAAAACCAAGACTAAAAAGACAAAACGGAGCTTCTTCATCTTTTCCAATGCCAACCGCACTGCTCTCTGCTCTACCACCCGAGAATGAATCTTCAAGTGTTACGGAGCATGACGTATATTGTTCCAGTTGAGTTGATCTTTTGTTCAATTTTACTTCACAGGGAGAATTTGCAAGCTACTCTTCTTCGGCAGAGTCTGATAAAACGGAGGAGGAGGCGGTGAAGGAGAGAGGAGCAATGCCATTATTTCAATTTTCATGGTTTCTTATGCACAACTTTATCTCATTACTCATATTTTCAGTAGTCCTTGCATTCAAAGATAATAACATACATAATACAAACGCTAACTGAAAAACAATACAAGGAAAGCTTGTTGTTGACAAAACATCATAATCCCTATAGACTTGGCTTTGGCAAATTGCACATGTTCACACAGCTTTATATTTTACGCTGTTGTAAACTAATGAATGGTGCATTGTACTCAAGCCTTTATATATTAGCTCTCTGCCTCTAAGGAGTTTTGACGTTAATGGCAAAACGATGTGTCTTAAGAACTTTTAAATGGATAATATATTGCAGTATACTCCTCCATTGACGGTGGTGTGTGTAAAAGTCTGGTGGTGTCGAAAGACATTTTGCTTATGAGCTTACCCTCATAATACGCCACTCTTAAACACACATGAATTTTTCGCAGAGAGTCAAACGACCGTCACAAAAACTCAATTGCGGAATAAATCACGAAGCACTTAGCTAAATTGACAGTTTGGATGAGTTTAAAATGGTTCCTTTTAATTATCCCTTGTTCAAACAACATTATTTCTATGAAACATCATATATCAGTGTCACTCTCGTCTTGTCTCTCTATCTTTCTCAATCTTTTTTTCCTCAACCTGTGTGTGAATTAGCCTGGGAGGCACAAAAAGAGTTACGAAAGAGAAAAAGAATCATTTCATTAGGCTTTAGTTTATGATTCACGAGGATGATAAAGTTAGTAGATATACTATATTCCCCATAAAATATATTAACGCGTGATTTATCGAAGGTATTATCACTTTCCCTCTATAAAAACTGCGTGACTGTTTTATATGTAAAAGCTAGAGAGCCACGTGGATATGAATGGGCATTTGTGTTGATTACAGGGTACGGGTGATGGGTACATTTGTTAAACTTTTGTTTTAGTATGTAATAAAATTTCAAACACAGTACAAAAATGTTTGCCTTTTAATACTGAGCGTGGGAAAGATGTTTAGCAAACAACACCAAAAATGTTTATTACACCTTGTCATCGTGAGCTAGATAAGGGGCTATATATCGAACAAGCATGGCACGGCATGCTTGGATGGCATGATGAATGCACATAAAGAAACTTGAAACTAGGCATTACCTTAAGAAAAACTGCATCTTAAAGAGGGTGGAATAAAAAAAATAATGTGTTGGTATCGTGCAGAAAACCTAAATGATGAAAAAATCCGAAATGATCCAAGTACGTGAATGCTTGAAAGTCACAAAAATTTTATACAACTTTGTCCAAATGACATGCAGGGCAAGATTATAAAAAAGAAGATACCCAAATAATATGAAGAGTGAACACTGAGCACGCGCTTAATTGCTGAAAAATCACGTTATTTGAGTAGGCTGTGAGCTTAAAAGTAGGTAAGGCAGAGAGACACGGTTCGTGCTGCCGTTGACCTATTCAGCCGATTCAATGAACGAGGAAATTGGGCTAATGCAAAATCCAAGCAGCCTTTGAAAGTTTTTTTAAATCTTGCTTTACTAAAGATTTGTTAATATCAACAATAATATATATAATTTTATACACATGTGCTGTATTTGCTATAGTCGGTGTGACATCTCAGGTCATAATATTCTTAAATATTTTTTTAGAAATACTCTTGTTTATAAGCACATTTGGTAAAATTTCATAAATTGTTTTCTACCTTCGGGAGTTTAGGATTATCTTAGATATTTATGTACAGTAATGAGATCAGTTTGCATCATTGTCCCAAAAAAACAATTTACATTTCAGAACATAATAGTAGATATTTCTATGCATCTTATCATCCTCTACTTTGGTGGGAGTTGACTGGATGGATATAACATGTCGTATGACGGTGGAGGCCCGTCCAGCTGAAGCTGTCGCTCTTCAAATAAAAATCGTCTCGTTGAAGTTTCCATGTCTAGTCTTTGGAAATGCTCCCTGTTAATAAAAAATGTTAGCAGTGCCTTGGCAAAGTAGTTTATACCGTTTAAGTTTTGAGATTTTTTTGGACTATACCTCATTTGGGATGGATCGTTGTTTGTTGATGCATTTTCTTCAGGTTTTCTTCCCTTACCATCTTCTGGCAAGACTATTACATGCACAGCTTGCTGCTGACTGTTGTACTCACACCCTTCACATCTTTCCCCATCAACAACTTCCCCCTCATTTGAACTTTCTAAACCTTCCAGCCAGTGAAAACAACAAACACCAATTACACTGACACAAATGACCATGCCAGTGATCATGATCATGATAACAACAATGAGAAGTCCAATGTGGAAAAAGTCCCACGGTACTGACAAAAGTCCGAACATGATGATGACAAGCAAAACTTTGTTCTCTTATTCACATGAGAATCACACATAATCACAAAAATCAATGAAAAAAACACTTTGAATGGAATTGCGTTGGAGAGTTACATATATTATTTCTTATGTCTCCACGTGCATTGACTTGAGCGTCTGTACCCACTCACTAGCTCACTGTAATGACAATGACGTATGGAAATTTCGGCATCTCAACAAATCATAGCTCCTTTGTGGAAATTAAACATCAACAAAAGTCTTTAGTTAAATGCGACTACCCCGGAAATGGCACTTATTAATCATAAAACCTAAGCACATATCATACGCATATTATGTCCCTGGCGCTCGTAAGTAGTGTAATTTTTTACAACTTCACACAAAAGCTGCTCACCTTCAAGGACGTCAACAACAGCAGCAGCGGCGACGACGACCCTTTTTGCAACGTGCTTCGGCAACTCTGCTCAAAAGACGGAAGGAAGGAAGGAAGAGGATATATTCTTCAGTGAACATTCACCAACTAACTACAATGCTCAAACTTAAATGCAAACTAAACTGCTACTGGGCTTGTCAATTGTTGATGTTGATGCTTTCCATTATGAATGCATTAAAGCTCCACTCTGTTCATTCAGCAAGCAAAACTGTGTCTTGTTCTGAACTTGCACTTCCTATTCTACTAGCCGCTCACTATCTCCACCGACTACTGACAACTGGCCACTAAAATCCCTTGCGTCTTATCTTCCTTTTAAGTCTTCTAAATAATCTGAGCAGTAGTTAGTAGGAGAACACACTACAAAAAACATAATCTCCACTTTGTCATTTCGCTCAGATTTTTTTGTTACTGACAAAACAATTATCCGCATCTTGTGCGAGTATATACTTATAGAGGAGGTAGGCAGGTATGGTACCCTTGCCAAAAGACAGCACGTACGTATTTACGCTCCTTCATACGTAAGAACTCACTGAAACAATGCTCGAAAGAAGCTCGTAGGTGAATTGGCAAATAATAACTTTTAATGCAATTCCCATTCTCTACCATTAGTATTATATGATATGAAATGTATATGCACATGTATTGTAGGCCCGTGTTCATTTAATGGCAAATAACTAAGAATTATAATAAGGTTCACAGTAGTGTTTCCTCTGCACATCATATTATGCATTTTTTTTGCAGAAAAGGATGTTATTATTGTGTGGTTTGGTGTTGGTATGGGCCATGTCTTTATAATAGTATGCCTGCCTGATCACTGCTTATTCAGCGTGACCAGACGCAAAAGTGGCTTATCCCTTAAAACAGTAGAAGAGCGTAGTTTAGCATTTTATGTAATGCGAATGGGGTGTATTCTGTAGTGGTCGCTTGTTCGTACCTAAAAAAATAAACTCATAATATGGTCCACCAACACGTCTATCATCTGCTGCTACGTGCTTTGCCCCACTTGTCCTTAATATGTCATTTATATTCCAATTTTCCTGCAAATTATTTCGATTAAACCTGAGTTTTTTTCCTTTCTTTCTCTGTAGTCTTGGTCCTGCACCTGTTGTTTCAAACACAGGTATATATGACAAAGAAACAAACGTAATCATTTTTTTAAACCAGAAAAATATTATCTGAAGCAGAGTCGTTTCTTAATTTGAAGCCAAAGGCAAAAATTGGGGTTTTCTACTGATGATGGTATAATGAACGCCCATAAAAGGCTCATAATATACTGCTGTCGCAAAGAGCAAACGTGCAATATGACGGAACAAAAGTCACGAGGAAATATGAAATCATAGCTGATAATGTAGAAAACATATTTCTTTGTAGGATTGCGTATGTACTTTTGTGTAAAAAGCAATCAAAACTGAGGAGAATTAGATTTTATTACTCAAGAATAACAATATAAATACTAGCTTCAACTTCCATTTTCTAGAGTGGCATAATTTCGTTGTGAATTACATTCACATTGATGTTATATAATAACAACTACTAAAATAAACATTTTGATGGGTTGCGTACGAGCTAGTCTAATCTGTTTTCCACTTATTGTATTAAAGTGCCATTAGCGATTGATCAACCGTGAAGATCAAAGATCACTATCACTAGATCAAGACCAGACAGTACAATATAAATGATGTCCTTTGAGCAACAAAGATTCTTGGCGATGTGAATGCTTATGAACTTCATCTTTGCACAAGGTATGATGAGGATTTCATCAACAGTGTGTTTTGTGGAAAGGCGGAAATACGCGACTTAAGTTATTCCTTGAGCACGAGCTCCCATCTTCACTTTACCGTAAAGTGGCCCTGACAAACTCAAGAAGAAGAACGGTAGCAGTTGGCAGCTTATTTCAGCTTTGCTTTGTTGGTAATATTGAGTAATGGTGGTGATTAATGAATCTTACAATATGAACAATTCTTAGATAAGTGTATCAAGTTAGCTTTGTTGAAATAATTTCAATAGAAATACATAAGTTATACCATTGTTGTTTACATTGATGCAAATTTCAGATTGTGCGTGCTAAATTATAGTCCATTTGATTAATATTGATGACTCTTCATTATGTTTGCATTGTATTTTTATTGTTTGACTACACAACACAACCACAGTCTCTTTGTTGAAAGAATCAATAGCAATTTTTCTTGGGCATTTCCGGTTAAAATACATCAACGATCATTACTTTTATTCGTAGTCTTACATAACCCCAAAAGTAATATGTACCCTTTCCCTATTGCGTATGATATTGGTTCAACCAATATTACTCATCGGTCATCATTTCTTCCCTACCAGACTGACTAAATAGTTGCACTTCTTCCAACTCCATGGCTCTGAGTACTGCAGGAGCATTATTGTTGGTGACTTCCCGATTATTACCACCTGTTGAGCCCGATGAAGCTTGTTCAGATCCCGGGATTACGGAAGAAATTATTACAGATGTTGAATTGGAGGATGGAGGACGTGTATTTGTTATTCTATCAGTATTCAGGACGCTGTTATTATTGCAAGAGTCCAGTTCAGCCTGGCTTAAGTTACTCCTGTCATAATGGACTACAAAGTTTGGGCTTTTACCGGGTTGAGTCAGATCTTCGGTATTGTCAACGCCAACAACGAAATGTCTGGAAGCAAAATTATTGTTGTTCACAAGTAGATTCGTTTCTCGAGTGAATAATGTCAGAAATACAATGATAGAATCTCTGTATTTTGTAAGAATAGTTTTGTAATTACGCAAAGAGAAATGAGAGTTTAAAAAAATTCAAAAGTGTTCAGTTTACCTGCTTCCGTCGGCAACTTTTCGACCTCTACGCAGTATGCGACGGAAGTGCAATAGCTCGCTTACTCCCATTATTGTCGCCGTCCTCGTGTACTTCACTTTAATGCAATGAGGTTAACAAATTTCGAGGTTAAAACACTTTTACGATTTTAAAATTCGAGGCTATGCCATGTACCTTCTTCGCTATACTACTGAAGAGATTTTGGACTTTGAAATGAAATTGCAAGTTACATTAAAATATTGAGCTACAAAGGGTTGCGACCTTCTTCAATTGATGCACAATGGAAGTGAGCCATGAACATGGGCAATTGTCAGGACCTCATCTGCTGGGAGAGGAGATGAGTTTATTACAATTGAATGCTGAATCCAATTTTAAGATATTACGAAGCATGATGTACAGTCGTAGATTTACATTTTATTCATTTTCATACGCTTGGTAAACCTTTATGCGGAATTACGCCCAGAAATAATTATGCTTTGGGAGACCAACAACAATGGTCGCGAAATGATACTAATGGGAATGTGAACCTCAGAGATGTGCAGCAGCACTACACTACACCCTTAAACTTTGGTCTTACGCCCACCTCATTTTGCACACATGGAAGAACTTTTGGCAAATAGATCACTATTTTCCGCATTTAATGCATATGAAAACAATGTGTATTTATATACCGGCACTTTTCATTAAAATGATACTTTATTTATTTTTAAGGGCCTAATCAAGGTACCTGTACAAAGAAGAATGTGAGATTTCTGAATAGATGCAAGAATAACTGGAATCAACTGAAGTAGAATTCCAAGAGTCTCAATTTACTCATCAATCAAAATCATACCTAAACCGTACTTATATGGCTACACTACACGTTTTGTATTATTCATTGCATTCGTGCAAGGTTGAAGCAGTTGCAACTGAAATTTCTTCGAATCACGTCTTCAAACAAAGTAATTTAAGACGTATGTAAAGAAAGACGGAAAATATTTTTGATATAAAAAGCAAGTCCTTGAGCTACTCGAAAAGATTGGTTTGATGAGGAAAGAATCTTCAGGCAAAAAATGTCAAATTCCATGATGTTCACATCGGAATGTATTATACTGATTCTGAGCATCCCAAATACGGTCTAAGCACTGCAATCAAAGAACCATGTAGGAATCTCACCATCAAATACCAATTCCTTAAAACAAAGACGCCAAATGGAACAGTCAACTGTTCAAGCGTTCAAGCATCATCACTCATCATAAAAATATAAGCAGAAGTAAAGGATACATAGAAATACACAATTTAGTAATTGTGGATGTTACACGGTAACTTGGTGGAGCAAATCCATAAAAGCTCACTTTTAATTTCACATCTTCATTACTGCTTAGCTTCTTTGTAATAAATTATTAAAATATTTGTGAATTATAGCAATACATACATCAATTCAATATAGACATGTACATACAGATCGACAAATTTTCCTACAGGTTGACGTTCATCTTAGAGCCTGCATAATTCCTACTATATTTTAAAATATTAAAACCGACGTCGAGAAAACAATAAAAGGAATAATTAAATAATATATTCTCAAAGCTATTCAAAACCAAAGCGATTTGTTTTTTTAATAATGAACAATGACGATATCTCTAGTAGAGTTATTGCTTTATCCTTCATGTCAGCTTCTATGTGGTAAAACGGGAGATTTCCTATACACCTTGATACCAGAAAGGGCTTCCGTATCATCAATGGCTTTCTCTTTCCTTGTCCATTCCCCAAAAGGGTCTGCCAAACTGTTGGATGATTGGACATAACAACTCGTTTTATTTTTTGTCTTTGGTTTGATAAAAACTTCCCGAGGGTTAGGGGTGTATTGAGCATCACGCTCTTGTTTGCTTCCTTTTCTTTCAGGTTGAAGATTTTCACCCGGATATTGTCTGCAAATAAAACAGCACAAATGTATATAGTAAGTCAGAATATACTAAAGTGGGATAAGATATAAGTTTATTTACAATACCTAGAAATGACTTTTGTTCGGCTATTGACACTTTTCACTTCCTCATCGTCACCTTGTTGAGATTCTACATCGTCGCCACCGCCACTGCTTTTGCATAGCAAGTCCATACAAGCCACACTGAGAGGCATGCCACCAGCACCATGATACCAAGTCCAACTAAATGCTCCACTTCCATTATGCTTGTTTTTTAACAACAAAAAATGTAATATTCTAACCCAACTCCACCGTTCCAAACTAAAACGCCAGGGAAAGTTGCACAGTTGTGAAAAGTTGCATAGAATACAACAAAATTGAAGTCTTTTCGATTTCTAGAGTTCACTTTTCTTAGCACGCTCCACACAATGCAAATCCATGACCTGACGCAAGGCCATTGTTTTGTAAGGAACAATGTCGTGTATTTAGCAAACTCTTGCACTTGGATTCTTTCCTTTCATATGACCATGTAGTCGGTACGATGCTGAAACCAGAGTGCAAAAGTTGCAATGATGATTTACATCGACACTTTATGATGCTGCTGATAACATATGAAAACAAATAAATTTGAGCTGGATTGGATAATGATGAGCTGAGCTGATCCTCTCGCTGGTGATTCTGGTTGGGTTTGTTTGCGTGTTGCGTCGTACTTGATCCTATAATCATCATCACAAATGGACCAAACCTCTAAAAGTTGGTGGGAGGACCATGACCGTTGTTTTTACGGCGAACTAAATTGAATGATTAACAAGAAAATTCTATGAATCTTTTCGTTTGCACTGATGCTGATGATACTATTTATTATGTATTCTGTTTAACTTTCGGCATAGTAATTACGTTGAAAAAGTTTTGTCTGCACACTGCCGCTGGCCTGATGTTGTTGGTGGCAGGCAAATATTTTTGTTGCCAAATATCAACTGTGAGGATGATGGTAGCTCGTCCAATGACGCTGGGCTATAGTGTGGTCGGGCATCTTGACTTGACATCCTTATAAAAAATGACTATGATACAACTTCAACTATAATGATAAGAATTAGCTTTTTCCAGCTTCTATTCTGCTGTTACAATCTTCTACGGCAGCATCACCACCGCTAACACGATGATGATGGGCTGCGGAGATAATACTGGTTGGATCGGAGCTTGAGGACATCGCAAGATTATTTATGATTGTGCTCATATGTTATACACATGCTAGGGTATTGCTATCGCTGGAGAAAAAGGAGAGAAAAAAAACTCACGTTGTCCTATTATCGTTATGAATAAGATAGTGAATGAAAAAAATGAGTAAAGTCAAGTTAATCTAAAAAGTCAAGTCAGCTTCAGCTGGCGCCAGAAAGGTCTTTGCTCAATACAAAAACCAGACTGTTTACTCAAGCGAAAGCGACTTGATCCGTATGGTGAAGTGAATAATATTAATATTAATCGTTATGTACTCTCTATTACGTATACATACATAGTCGTGTGTGCATAATAATGACGCATTGTGAGAGTATAATGAAGGTTTCGGTTGTATTGATGCTATGTAGGTTAAAGAAGATACACTGATGAGGGACTCTATTCAAATGACAAGCTAAAATTGATGGAAACCAGTGACATACAGAAAGAAACTGATAAGAATGGTTCTATTATTATTATATAAACTCAAGAAACTCGACAAAATTCAAGGTTGAAATCTTCTCAAGATTGATTTTTGGGACGCAGGACTGAGTAGTTTCCCTATTAATAACTTTGACCTTGGTTTATTGGTTTAGTATGTGTTTCCTTCTTCAATCCATTTCGAGCTCCAGAGTGTGCAATCTTTAATTTCCACAAAACCATGTTCAAAATCAATCTCATGTGCATCTAATCCAAGTACAGCAGCTCGAGACCGTTCCTCATGAACATGTAACTGGAGATCGTCATTACGAAATAGATAAAGCAATATAACATCTGTATATAAAATGTACAAATATACGCAAAGAAACGAATATAATCCACATTGGTACAACGTAGAAGCATTAAAGTATAGTGACAATCCATTAACATACATATATTTATATTAAAAAGGTAGATAAAATTCGCAGCGTGCAAAGCGGCATGCAAACTTCATTAGCAAAAAAAGTTGTGTGCTCTTGTTGCATTTGCATAATAATAACATGGACACATCACAAACAGAGCCAGCATTGGTTGCAACGTGTGTAACTTATATTTTAACAGTGTAAAATTGTAATAACAAAGGAGCACCAAAAATTTCGGTACAACACACAAGATAACATTCACGCCAGCAGCCCATGCGTCTTCTCTGTCACACTAATAACGTAAAAGTTTGAAGAACATACTAATAATGCACAATGGAAACTCATACATTGCTCATCAATCAGCATCGGAATTTCTGCGAACTCTGCGTCTGCAGACTGCACGGGCATTTACGTTGATTACTTTGTACTTTGTAGTCATTACTAAAGTCCTCATGATTCAAAGGCTTAATGGATGCACATAATTGGGTAGAGCTCCATTCATATAGAGAGCCCCATGACATAACTCATACCCGCATGTAATTTAGTTGCAAGTAAGTAGAAAACGATTAGGCCCAAGAATGCCTTTGTATTTACCACTGGAAATTTTCCAGCTCGTCATAGTATAAGACATAACGCCCGATATTGCAGTGCAGTAAGCGCTGGAACAAACTCATTGCAGCTGCATTAATTTGTAAAAATGACATGTTAGCTAATCTGTTTCATTGTCAATCTTGCTTTATCACCCCTGATGTGAGGATTCCGTCTTCTCAATGACATCGTTTAAAGTTTTTTTTATATGTCTGCAACCAGTTATGGACTGTCAAACTCTCTTATCTTGGGTTTGAGTCTGATCTGATCTGATGGATAGAGAACTAGGGTGCATTGCTTCTGTAATCCACTTTAATCTGCTGGTCAACAGGCAAGCTCAATTCGTTGAAACAGAATAAAATAGTGCTTAGTTTGAACGAAACGTTGGAATAAAGTTATGGCTATGCTACTAGATCATATATATTATGACTCAATGTGACATTAACTTAGGTCAAAGACGGTTAATCTGCATACAATAGAACCATTCATTTTTTAAATCCATAATTCATATTGCACACATGATACTCACATGAGCTCCTGAGATTTACCAAGTAAAATTTTTATGAGGGAAAAGTGAAAAGCATTATAAGTATGAAATCAAGAAATTCATTAATGGTTTACCATTAGTATGCTTAGTCACAAACAAAATGGTTCATGGAAGATTTTTTTCCCGTAGGCTTCCATTGCAAACTTAAAATCTAGCTTGCTACTGAATTTTCAATCAGATAAAAAATGTTGCTAATGAGAAAAGTATGAGCTCATAAATAGTTTGCTTCATCTTTTCCGGGGGCTAAACATTATGAATCTGAAATAGGGCAAGATAAGGAAAAGTTTTTTCTTTTAGGAGGTAACTTGTCATATGATTTTTGTGCCTAATTTGCTACAGTATCTGTGACTAATGACAGTTTTAACAGCGTTTACCCTAGAAATTGGATCCCTCATTGGAAATAACTGGAAATGGAGCATAAATAGTTCCAATTTATGACATCTTTATATTTAGGTTTTTTTCCTCTTCTCGATTCCATTTTCTATACCGAGGATGGAGTAACAGATGCAACAAGTACTTAATTGTCTTCATTGTACTGTTTCCACGATTCCGCATTCCTATTCAAATTGCTTTCTGCTGTTTGACATGCATAGCATGGAAATTACAAATGAATCAAATTATTCTGCGGCATGTTCACAAAGATTAACGATGTACAAACAAGCCCACACCAAAGTGCATGAATTTAACATTTATAAATCATAATACTTTAAGTGTAGCTTGTTCTAAACCAAGCATTTCAATACAAATGTGTTGTAGTAGTGCAATCTATCGCTTGCTTCAAGAAAGTTGTTCTGACTTGTGGCTTAATAGAGATGATGTTGGGATGAGCTTGTAGATATCTCTGACCGTTGGATAGGTTAACGCGACTAAGATTCTAGCACATTTTTCATATATGCATTTTTTCATACTTGATTTATGCGTTAAAAGGGTTTTAAAATTAGTTCTTTTAAGTGGATAACATAAACAAAGTATTTATTTTCAGTGACGCTTTATAACATGAGAAACGAATACTGTTAACACATTATTCTAAATGGTATTTTATACCGACTTTTTTAATTCTTTGAGCTCTGACTCTTCGAAGCCCTCCTCCACATCCTCATCTTCATCTCCTCCTGTTCCTTCGGAAGTTGAAGTAGGAGCAGCTTCTGTGGCCTCTGTGGCTGGTGCCGTAATAGCTGCTGGTGTTGTACTGGTTACAATAGGGAAAACAATGGATCCTTTTGTAGGACCGACGTAATAAACATCTTCCTCATCCACGGTGTTGAGGAACAACCCATTAGAATTGAAAATTCCAGAAATTGAGCTGTCCGTATCCAAAGTATGAACTTTAGTGGGAGATTTAGCAGGACTGGCTTTAGTAGGAGTTTCTGGCTGTGGGTTTGTCTCTGGTGTTTTCTCAACAGCGACAGAGACAGAAGGCTGCTCTGACTGTGGCTTTGTAGCTGGCGTCTTTTCAACGTCGCTGGGGCGGCTTCCGTTTTACTGGTGCTGGAGTTGGGGGGCGTGGTGGTGGTAATGTTGGAGCTTCTGTATGAAAAAAGGTGCTGCCTAATGTGGGAATGGGTTTATTTGGTTGATATGCTGGTGCAGCAGGTATACGGTTTGGGGCCGGGTAAACATTTCCCAGGAGATAGTGCCCTATTATTGAATCTCCGAGGGAGGATGGTCTATACGGATCTGGTGGCGGTGTTGTAAAATTAAGGTAGGTTTGGAGACCGTAGTCTATTGTGTTTCGAATTAGGGATGCTACATTCTTAGGAATCTCGAGAATTCCTTGCTTGGCACTTGGTTTGGAAATATCTTGAGGAGAGATCACATTTTTATTACTTCCCGTGTCTGATACAGGCACAGCTCCACCTTGAGTCTAAAAAGGGGCAATGTGAGAAACAATGAAAAACTTAAATAAATCAATTACAAAAATAATCCTGATATGATTCATTGCTCGCTCACAACAATAAGAAATAGCAGGACTGCCGATGAGAGTTTTTGGTGAGGTGCCATTTCCCCTTTTGGATGGGGCGAACACACGACTGTAGGGTAAAAATTCACTCTGATAACAACCCAATAGAATCTGAATAGAATATTATGACTTCCGAACTCTTTTACGAGTTTTTATGCACATTTGATCTAGAGGACGAGATGATGAAACTATTATGTGTAAGTGTACTTTCCATGCAATTGTCTCACGTCATAGCCACCTGGAAATCTGTATGTGTAATAAAACAGCGATAATCCTGGCAGTAATCGCCAATCGTAATTATATAAGTATGTGTTAGGCTTGTTTATATAGAAATTAATGCATTGTAGCAATCAGTCAATAATATGAAAATCGGCAATAAATTCAGGAACATAATGAAAGTGCTCCAGAAAATCTCAATTTATTAAACAAACGCATTAATTACTAATATTACTAAACATAATAATATATAGGGCAAAAACACAATTTCCTAAGCTTGCAACTGTATACAAAGCACATATTATCCAATTTATTACAGCATTTGGGCATCTCACTTGACAGTGACAAATCAATGCAACGTGAAGACTCGTGTCAATGCACTGCAAACGAAATGTGGCATGCTTACTTTTCTGCCTTTAATTACTCTTGCATGCTTTTAATGTTGGTAACATTGGACCACTAACTTTTATTCGCTCACTGTAATTTACTTTAAAGTTGCTACTCTTTAAGTATCCTTGTTTCTCTTAGAGAATCATTGACCCGCGGACACGGTGACCAGCGAGGCTGGTAGGAATTATAAATTCTTGTCAATAACAGAAAAATGTGCACCATGCACATTTCATTCATTTATAAATATAGTTGACATTAAAAAATGAAAACAAAAACAAAGTTTCTCCTTATTATGCACCTTAAGAAAAAATGCAAAAAAGAAAACATAATAAAATGGGCTATGACTTTGGGCTACGAGAGTGCTATATGGAATTATAGGGGTGATATAGGGACACAATTGACCCAAATTGCTCCTATTTATTTTAGCAGTCAACCTTTTCATTGTCATCAAGGAATAGATTATCGCTACTAACTTTCGACTAAAAAGTGGTTTGGTTAGTCAACTTAGTCATACGTTGAGGGCGATTACCATACTACTCCACCAACACCATCGCACTGCATACATTGTTGCAGTTGACGCAATACCATCTTACAGGAAACAGAAATGTTGTTATGAACGAATTGATCATACTTGAACCAACTCCAAGAAGGGCCTTTGTTTTGTTGTTGTGAGTTGTCACATTTTCAGTCTCACTTTCAACTTCTTCATAGAATCTTAGTCAGTTTGTAAGTTTCGACTGATTTAAGGCCCACAGTTCAAAGAGCTACAGGACTTACTTCTTTATCATCGGTTCCATGAATTCGGCATCTGAGTTTTAACGATTACTTCAGCCATTCTTGTATTTACGGGAGGTTTTGCGATATTCGCAGAAGTGGTGCTTATCGGTCTTTCTTAACAACCATTCATCTATATAGATATATCAATCAGTCTATGACCTATTCAATTCAAGAATTTTTTCTCAACCATGTGGGTACTGAGTAGTGAGCCGGTATATAATGAAAATTGCATCCAGATAGAGGCATATAAACTGGATTTGATCGTAAAGGTATGAAATGACGTAACAAGCATCTCATACTTAAATACCTTGAGAAGAAGCTCAGAGATTCTCACAAGAGTCTAGTGATTCGCCAGAGTGATAGATTTCTATCCAGCCATCTCCAGTTAGCCATTGTCTACCAAGAAGTAGTTATCCTTCGCAGGACAAGCTACTATATATATAGGTTTCGTTATTAGATTTATTTTGTTATAAGTGTATTAATACCCCAGTCAAAATGATTGTTGGAACTTATATGCTCAATTTATTGTGCGCTATTGTGCCATGTCAAGCCACAATGAAGCCTCCTGAGGCTCACATTGCAAATTTTGCAGATAGTAATTTGCAACCGAAAAATAGTAGTGTTTTAGAATCAATTAATATCCTGGATCCGGTTTTGGCTTCAAATGACATTGAGCTGCAGCGGACAAAACGTCAAAATGAGACGACCACAGACAGGTACTCCACAACATCACCAAGACCAGCAACCCCACAGCAGCCATTCCCAAATCTTAGAAATCCGTTTAGAACGCTGATTAATGCTGTTTCAAAGGGAGTTGAGGCAGGAAGCGGTTTTACACACAATTTTGGGAACAGGTTAGTTCCATTCCCTGAATCAAACCGAGTGGGAGATGGAGGCAACGCAAAGAGGGATGTCAAAGACCAGAATGGTATTGACGCAAAGGAAACTTTGGTTTACTTACGAAATGGAGATGCTATTGAAGGAAACTATATGGGTACCATGAAAGGCCGCAGATTTATGGCGTTTCAAGGCATCCCGTATGCTGAGCCTCCCGTTGGCGCATTAAGATTCAGAGTGAGTTGCTTACGCAAATCCAAAAAATGCAATATTCATGCGAACCATCATTTGACGCAATTCATTTGACACTTGTTTGACATTGCTCTGCAGCCTCCAGTACCTAAACGGAGTTGGGGAGGTGTACTAAAAGCATTGAGACCTGGAAGTGTGTGCTTGCAAGGGCATCCTATAGGTATGTTCAAGGAATAAAGAATGTATATAGGAAATGCCGGAAACCATCTAACTAACTTTTTTTAAACTTTTAGATCTCTTCCGAGTTTCTGGAGATGAGAATTGCTTGTTTTTAAATATTTTTACGACGCAGGTAAAGATCGTTTTATCACAGTTGATTAATTGACCTAATATTTTTCATTTCGACACTTGATTTTGGACGATATTTTTGATTTTCTTCAAACTCGGATATGTGATAGCGGATATTAAATTACGTAGATGTGCCAAGTTTCAAATTTTTAAAACTACCCGTTTCGGAGAAATGGCGAATTTTAAAAAAATCGGTTTTATTCGGTTTTACCAATATTTCTCCGAAACGGGTAGTTTTAAAAATCTGAAACTTGGCACACCTACATAACTTGATACCCGCTATCACATATCAAAGTGAAAAATTTGGTCCAAAATCAAGTGTCGAAATGAAAAATATTAGGTATACTGTTTTGCTTACGTGCGCTTGGCTCTATACCGGTTATGAAAAGGAAAAGTTCATACTGATCACGATTATGCTAACATGATGATATAAACTTGGTCATGGCATGACAAGACTTCATAAATATGGAAATAATTGCTTTTTGTCTGGCTGACTCAATATGTTGCATAATGCAGTCCGAATTCTTTACAAACTAGCTGCTTGAACAAAACATTTCCAGACAAGTGTAAAAGTTTTTTGAACAAGCGGGGCTTCCAATTATAATGGTTTTATTGGGACAGCCACTCCAACACTCAAATTTCCCATGCTGTTTCTCCTATCTCCGTTGGTTGTAAAGTTAGGCACCTGTCTGAAGGCATGGATGAGTAACTTTTTATATAATAATTGTCAATTGTCTGGTAGAGGTGATGAGTTCATATTCATACTTGAGTTTGACAGTAACAAATGTGTCAATGTATGAAATAGTTACAGCTCAGTGAGGTGTTGTAATTCTAAGGTGCTTGTCTGTCATCTTCTCTGATGAACAACCAGTCAAAGCACATCAAATATGCATTCAGGTCCGTGAGAAAGTCACGGAGGTGAACTTCATTTCATTCCGATCATTCAAATTGCAAACTCGTGGAACCGGAAAAAAAAAGTTTCATAACTCGGTTTCTCCGCATATCCCAATTGTTCTTTTTTTTTTCTTGAGATAAAAAGAACCAAAAAAATTAGACACTTTTGCATTCTGCCCTTCAATTCTGATCTTAATAAAAAGTGTTTGCAAATAAACGCATAATGTCTAGTGTTCCATAGTCTAAGTCAACCTGTTTCGCTTTGAGACGGTCAAACTACTACTAAATCATTGACCGTTTTTTGCGCACTGGAACTAACTCACCCTAATATGCATTAGTCAGAAGATGGATGAGATTCTTGTAGGTAAATTATGTTCTTGAGAATCGGCTATAGGTCAAAGTTAGAAAGCAGCGTACACGTGCAAGTTTTTGTGACTATGCTCCTCTGGACACGTAGTCAAACTTGTGTAGTAATAGTAACTCTTCCAATCTCGCTAAAATCCTTCCAATATCATTATCATTTGTTGCATTCAACTTGAACAGCGTCCAGTTCATTATACCTACAGACAGGCTGGCAGCTGGAATTGGACATGTTCTTCTTGTATTATACATGATTTTAATGAAATTGATAAAGAGAGATGAGAGGACTGCTCTCTGTTTGACCGAACACGGCAAAAAAATTGGAAGGCCAATATAATGTGCTACGTTTCAAGACAGGTATTATAGAACCCAAAAATATATGTGTATATTTGGGAACGAATATTTTATCATCCCATTTTTATTGAAACTTTTATTTTTTCAAAAGTTTTTTTATATACTAGTCTTACTAGTTTTTTTTATTAGGGATAATAATAGCGGTTATGTACTATGATTGCTAGCTACTAGTTTGTAGCAAGTCATAAGTAGCAGTTTATTGTTAAACAAGCTGCCAATTCTAATTTTTAAGTAGTTGAAAGTTGAATGATCAATTTTCCTCTGAAATGGCTAACTGAGCAGATCAAATCCAAAAGGAGAATCCCATTATTTCAAACCAGGTCATAAAAATAGGGATCATTAAAAAGATTTTTCATAAACAAGGCCTAAACAAATATTTGCGTATCAAATACCAACTACTGGTATTATTATAGCAAATTTTCTTGACTAAAAAACTTTTTCCATGCCCCATTCTACTGGAATGAATTCCATGAACTGGGAGAAATGCAGTTTTTTGAATGAGAAACAGTTGTAATTGTCTCTCTAACAAGCTCTCGGATCGCCTGAGGTTTCAACACCTGCGCAATTTTAGGTAGTTGCAATCATGTAACGCTAATAATCATGTCATTTTGTCTGATGAACAGGGAATAAATTTGGTCAAGAATTTACAAAGAACTTGAAATCAGTTACATTTAGTCCCGTATCCAAATTAATCACTAACTGAGATTTTTTCTTTTCTTCTAATGAGTTCTATTTTTCTTAGTTTTTCTCGAAACCAATTTAAACTTCATCCTAAATTTTAAGGTCTGAAGTTGATTGCTGATTAGAATTTTCAGCTATGTATCTGAAACGCTGTACTGATTTTAAACGAAGCCAAAACTAGCTACGCTCAAATTTGATCTTGAGACGTGCAGTCGTCAGACAGTGCCAGGGTCGGCTAGCTGATTACCAGTCCAGCAGGTCCGTTTTTGTACCGTCGACTTTAGAACGCCCTGTCTGGAATGAAAATATGATCGATTAAGTTTGCTATCCATATCCATCCATCTTGTCGTATTCACAACATTTATAACAATTTCTGTATACATGTCTAATATTTACAAACATGGTCTTTAGTCAATTGTGTAATCACAAGCCTAATTATTATCCTGGCTGGAGTGAAGCAAAAACTTGAAATCAAGGATGAATGAATAACATTTTGATTTTAATTGTGTAGCTTTCATAATGCACTCAAGTATTATCACATTTTCTCATAAAGGTGATGATAGTGGACAGGTGAAAATTGCTACAAGATTCCTAGGGATTTTATCCAGTGTTTTCAGCAATAATTAATGAAATAAAATGTGGGAAAATTTCTCGTTCGAGCTCTACAAAAATACAAATTAATGCGTAGCTCAATATAAAACAATATTATACAAAATATTTTGTGGAGATGAGTTAATAGATACGTTGAAATGAAACAAGTCACTTTTTCATTGACAAGTTAGACCTGCTCTAAATTTTGCGTCAACTTCTGGTCTTCACATCTTCATCTGACAGTGACAGCAGAAGAGTTCTGTCAAGGTCGACCGCTTGCCATTCCTTTTCATTTTAATAGTTGTGGCTTCACTTGTCCATTTTTAGCACGTCCTCCTGCCAATTTCTCTGTGATTTGATAACTTTAAAGGTCTTGAGTGTAAAATTGATGAGATAATAATGTACTGAACTCTGCCTGCATAATTCTCACGTAAAACAATTAAAACAACGCGTGCACTGGAGGAAGTGATAAGCAAGATTCACATTCCCCCAACATATCCTTTTGCCATAAAATTTACCTGGTGTTTAAGAATTTTCATACAATCTTGTTTTCCGAGGTAATCTTTCTGAAAGAAAAACATACATATGAATCGTTTCCACCTAAAAACTTCAATGTCGAGAGTTATTCTTGGGTATGAGCTTTTCTCACAAAGAGATTCAGGCATTATTGACCATCGAAATACTGGTGGCTTAATGCTCAAAGAGTTATGCTCTTCTGTATATTCAATCGATGCACCTTTGTTGTGTATGCATGGCCGTTTTTGAACTAAATAACCCTGTGTCTGGGTGCCCTGCTGACCAGAATTTTTAATATGAGAAACAAGGAGCAAAAACGATAATAATCTTGCTAAACATGTTTTGTTCACTTTGGCCATGTAGCTTAATCAAAATGACGCATATGCCTAAATATTTACGCGCACGCTTTTGTATCTACAAATATATATTGTACTTTAATTGTACAGGTTATGTTATGAATGAATGGATTATCTTTTTTCATGATTTTCATTTTTCCATGATTTTGGTTTTCCAGACTTCCTCGTCTGCTAAAAAACGAGAGCTGTTGCCAGTAATTTTTTTCATACATGGTGGCTCATTTATGTATGGAAGTGGTGCCGAATATGGCCCAGCATATATTATGGATCAAGATGTGGTTTTGGTAACCATAAATTACCGACTGGGTGCGCTTGGCTTTTTATCAACTGGGGACGAAGCAAGTTCCGGAAATTATGGGTTAAAGGTAAATTTTGATACAAAAACTATGTGGACTAAATTGTGATGCTATTTTATGCCACTTAATGCCACTTAATGCCGTTTTCCAGGACCAAGCCTTATCTTTGCGTTGGGTCTATGACCATATTGAACAGTTTGGAGGAAACAAGGAAGAAATTGTATTGCTTGGTCAAAGTGCTGGAGGGGTTGCAGCTCATTTGCATCTTTTAGCGAATAAAACGACACATCTCTTTAAAAGAGGAATAAGTTTGAGTGGAACATCATTCGGATTCTGGCCTGTTGTTCAGAAGCAGAGGGCCCTTAATTTTACTCGTCGTTTAGCAAAAAGTGTCCGTTGTCCCGAAGAAAATTCGGAAAAATTGATGACATGTTTGAGAAACATGAGACCAAATTTTATTATTGGAGCGCAACTTCATTTCTTTGTAAGTATATATTATATGATTATCTTCTTTCTAATATAATTCAATATATCACGAACCAATAATTGGTTTGGTTTCAGAACTGGATTCCCTTCCACCCTCTAATTGTGTTTGCTCCAGTAGTAGAACCAGAAGGTCTAGACTCTTTCTTTACAAAATCTCCCGAAGAAATATACAATTCGGGGAAAGTGGAAAAGAAACCTTGGATCTTTGGGCAGACGTTGCAGGAGGGGCATTTTGAGACATACAGTAAGAATCAATACTAATTTGGTTTGTTTTCACATTTCAGTTAGAAAATTGACTTAAACTTTAATGCCTCTATGTTTGATTGCTTTTAGTGATTAATCTGTTCATGCAAACACCTATTGTCACTCCAAGGGTGAAAAATTTCCTGCCAGTAATTCTTGATTATCAAGACTTTATTCAAGAGCCAAAGAGGTCTGAAGTTAGCAAGAAAGTCATTGACTTTTATGGAGCAAAATCATCAGATCCCAAGTTGATGGATGTGATAAGTGATGTAAGGATCCAATAATTGAATGGGTCAAGAACAAGTATTACGATAAGCTTAAATTAATATAATTCTCTTCTTCCAAAACAGATGTACACTGACAGAATCTTTACCAATGGAATCCAGCAAGCTATAAGGAGTCATGGATCTATTGCTCCAACATATGCCTACATTTTTAGTTACAAGGGACAAAATTACAATTTAGGAGAAGTTTTTGGCGCTGCCAAGTCAGAGTGGGGAGTTGTTCACACGGAAGACCTGTTTTACATGTTTAACTCATCAGTTTTCCATCACGGATTCAAAAGAAAAGACCCTGAATACAAAATGTCAGAGATCATGACAAATTTAATCGGCAATTTTGCTAAAAATGGGTAAGAGAGAAATATTCCGATTTAAAAGTGAATGCTAAAAGTTATTGTTCGAAAGCAGCATATATTTGACATGTATTTTTCAACCACCTAGGGAGCCAATGTACACAGATGCTACTGGAACTGCAGTAAAACTTTGGGATCCAGCAATTCAAAATGTTACGATAGAAGTTGAACCTTTATCAAATACGACTGAAACTAAGAGAGTGAGCAACCTTCCTATTCACTATCTTCAACTGAATACAGTTATCGAAATGATTGATGACCCTTACGTGGAAAGAAATCAGTTTTGGAAGTCGCTAGGAATTCCAATATAAAGCTTTAATTGTAATCTAATTTTATTTAAACCAAACCTTTCTCAGCTTAATGTATGTATTTATGTTACCTCGCCAGTTTTTAGTTTGTAAGATGTTTATGTATTAATGACATCCCAGAATGCAGTATTTTTTATCACTTGCACGCTTTGTACTCCTTTTCCATTCTTATATAATATTTCGTCATGAAGTGGAAACGGAAACTGTGCCAAAAGTACAAATATATAACTTCATATAATGACGTTGGAAGCCAAATTCAAAAGTTGTTTCTTTATTCACAGATCATTTTTCATTGTGCATAAAATCATATATAAGGTGATCTTTGATTGATTAAATATTCATTGGAGCTGATATGACGTAAGCAAACTCTAACGCAATCAAGAACTAAAGGTTCATTACCTCGCTGTGGAATGCTACAACTGTACCTAAAACAACGAACCACTGTAAATACACTAGTTAATATTCCAGGATGCAATGAGCATTTGTGTACTCAATTGAATGCATCATCATCATCTCAATCTGGTTTGTAGCTGCTCATTAGAAACCTGTCACGTCTAATGATTGAGTTATGAACTCCAGCACATTATCTAGTGACTTGCCTTCAATATAAGGGTAGTCAGAGCCAGAGCAAATAATAATAATAATTTAGACATCACCGGTCCCTAATATGAACTCCCTATATACCTATGATATATAGGCTTTTTGGGCAGTTTGATAAGTTTAGTTGTTAGTGTATCTTCGAAAAGATATTATATGATTCATTTGTTTGTACCTTATGTTACAGCATAATATTTGCTCACTATACACTCAAATTAAGAATGCAAACTAATTCGAGCTGACTTTTTTTTCTTATTCGTCTCTTTTGATTAAAATGTTTGGATAATAAGATATCGGTAAATGCATGGTTGGCAGATGTTGAACACAATCAGTACTAGACTCTAAAAAATGCTTCTTATTCTGCATAATTTGAAAGATATTGCTATTATTTCCATTGACGCATTGTTGGTAGAAACGTCACATTCTCAGAATGTACTAATTATCAAGCTATGACGAGTTAAATATGCTCAAGAACATGTGAGACTTAAGTATATGTTCACTTTTCAGGTATTTATTCGGAGCTCATAATATCAATTAAATAAATAAATTAAATGAATAAATTAGATACAGAAGTTGACATCAAAGTTGACATTGTTGGGGCAGTTGTGGAGACCAGCCTCGTCATCATAAGAGTAGGAGTAGGCAGTTGGGCAATCCCTGTGGATGAGCTTGACGTACTCAGTCTCAATAACAACGTTTTGACGGCATTGCTCAGGGGAGATTGGTGGAGTTGGGCAGCAGTACCAGAGTCCGTTACCCTCATTTTCTGGGCGACCAAGTCCGAATGGTCTACATTGACATAAAAACATTTGTAAAAATCAAAATAATCTAAGGCTGCTTTACTAATATTTAAGCAATTTTTACTATGCTTACGGTGGGTAGTTCCATTTCTTGCATGGAGACAAGCATTGAACGGTACGTCCGTTCTTGATAACACGGAGATCTCCAACTTCCCTCTCGTTGGGGCAAGCGTCAAGAGACATGGCACAACGGGTGTGAGTGCAAGATCCTTGGATGCTGCTGGGAATGATTTCAGAAGAGATACTGTATCCATCGACCAAACTGACATCGTACCACACATCACCTCCGGCGTTAAGTTGGGGGAAGAAGAACTCGACCTTGGTTTCTGCTGGGGGATCGCAACCGGTTGGCAGACATGGAGGCATGGATTGACCTACTTCGCAATTTTGACCACTTCCATCACAGCCTAGGTACATAAAGCTTTATTAGCTCCTGCTCATCATCGTGCCAAAATGAAAGAGATCAATGAATAGTTAAATTGTCACATTACCCATCTTTGGCCAAAATCTACCACCCCAACCAGAATCGGGAATTTGGTAGGTAAAGTCGGCGCCTTGTCCAAGTTTGACAATGCCAGGGGCAAGTATGGGTCCCTCAGCGTTGGTCAGAGGAGAAATCCAAATATCTTGGTTACATCTGTTGGCGAACTTGATTGTTCTCCCAGAAACGAGAGCTGCTAGAGAGCAGAGGAGCACGGTGCTGAAAACACGCATCTTGACCTGTTCAGAAGACGCGTTCGATTTGTTTTAGCAACGTTTTCGGGAAATTAGTTTCCTATAAAGTGACATATATTGATGGTTAAAGAAAGTTACCTGTTGTGTAATGACCAGTCTATACCGAAAGTCTAATTTCAGTGAGGTGTATTTGTCTGGGACTTCCTTTTATAATAGTAGACTGTTTGCGGGACGTGAGCATGCTATCTGATGCCTGTCACTTATGTTTTTGGAACACTGGGCCATGACAGTTGATACTGTCAAAAATGATTGAAGTTGATGTATTATATCGTCTGTTGTGATTCTTGGTGGAAATACATTTTGCTATCTTGACAGTAATTGTACCAAAAATATTTTCACTTGAATGTTTGAATACAGTATCACTTCTGTCAAACTTTTTGTGTTAATGCATTATCCGAGGTATGTGTTATGAAAGCTTGAGTATTCGATTCGGCATAAAATAACTTTTGAGAACAACTTTTTAAAAATTCACATGATGAGTACAATTAAATTTATGTAAAATGTGGGCACGTGGTCAGTGGTCGGCATATGATTTAATAATATGAAAAATTTGCTTCCAGAAAGGTGAAAGAATTTGAAGGCATTATTCACACTGCACTAATTTTGGTTACGGTTTATCTGACATAATTATCATTTATGTCAATCATCGAATCATTGATCATCTGAAAAAACGTAATATGTTAATCACATGCTACTCTTTGCTGCACCCAGCTTCAAACATCCTAGAAAATAAATCCGCGTATGGATTAGTCTGCTTTCTTCACAAGGTGAAAAAGAATAAAAATCATTTAAATTTGCTTATTCATGAATTCCGTCAAGTTGTAGTTAGAGTACGCTTTCCATATTAATTATCAAATTTGCTAGTTGTTTGAGGTGTCTGGATTGACAGCAACTTTGATTTGTATATTTATAGATGATGTACTTTTGTATAATGTGCTTTTAACATAGCAATCAATCATGCTGGTGGTCAACAATATGTCACGGGATTATCTTGTTGTTTCCATCATTTTTGACAGGTTACATTTGAACTCAAAATCAATATGTATTATTATCAAAGACAACCCGGGATATAAGTAATGTTATTCCAAAAAACAACACACTGGATGATGTTATAAATGAATACGAGATAGCAATCCACGAAACTTTGCATTCATTATGCCCTGCTATAAATATGTATCAAATGGAACGGGTATATGACAAAGAAGGGAGCCAAGTTGGATTCAGAATTTAAAATTTTTTGTCATTTCTGACGCCGAAACTGCACCACTTCCTTCACATTGTTGCTTTACACAAAAAACCTATTGACGCTTTAGCTACAAGTCTAACCTGTATTATAATTATAGAAAATTAATAAATAATTAAAATGTAAACCTTTTAATAGGTATTTGTCCACTAAACTTATCCAGTTGTGATAAAAAGAACTGCGCAGACGATGCTATTTTGGATTATTGAAGGCGAGCAAGACCTTTTATTATAGGTATTTATGCAGCTTACAAACAAACGCATTTTTACGCAAATGAGGATGACCATGAAAGATCACTAATCTGCATGTGACCATATCTCCGATCTTTCAGTGTCAATTAATCGAGTTGTTAATAATAAATCGATCTTATCTTATAAAAGGGACAATCAACAATATTTAGAGTTTCTCATTATGCAGGGGACACTAACACCATCATATATTTGATAACCTTGGTTGGATTGAAGTTTCTGGATGGTTGATGTGGGAGGAGAGTGTTTCAATAGATGACATTTCTCATTTATTTCAAGAGTTTACTTGCGTAATTCAATCTTTCATCATGCCATCCATCCGTATATAAGCTCAGGTTAAGCTGCACAAAAATGTAACCATATTTCATTTTTACTCGATTCGGTTATTTATAGCTGGAAAGATGTACGCTCGTAACTTGGCAGTGTTTGTAATTTTGGGCGCTTTGGCCTTTGTCCAAGGAGCTCCTTCTTTGGAAGGAAATGCTACGACAAACGCTTTAGTTTTCAAGGCAGATTTTTCAAAGCCCACTTTATCCCAAGCATTTGGTGGTGCTGGAATCAGCTACGGAAACCAGAATGTGATTCTTTGGGCTAGTGGTGGTGGCATTGATGTCAATTACCCTGCTGGCAGCTATGTTCCTTCTGGTCCGATTGTTGGAGGTTTTGGAATCTGGACCAATCATCCAGTTAGCGCAAACACTGCAGTTTTCAAGTATGGTGTCTACTTTCCTGACAACTTTAACTTTGTTAAAGGAGGTTAGCATAAAATCGACTTCATCACGTCATTAAAATCTACTAAAGTGTTTCTAAAGGAGACTCGAATGACTCGAATATGTCTTAGGTAAGCTTCCTGGCCTTTATGGAGGACGCAAATCATGTTCTGGAGGAGATCCAGCTAATGATTGCTTCTCAACGAGAATGATGTGGCGTGAAGATGGGAAAGGAGAATTGTACTTGTACGCCAATCGCGACGCCCAAGATCCAGCCATTTGCCAGATGCCCAACAACTACTGCAGTCCTACTTATGGATGGTCACTTAACACTGGCTCATTCACGTTTCAAAGAGGTGCTTGGACTGATATTGAAGAAACCATTACATTAAATACTCCCGGACAAAGAAATGGAGTTCTTGCCATTAAGGTTAATGGGCGTGAGGTTATTCGGTACAACAACATTGTTTTCAGAATTGCACAATATCCCAATATCAAGGTGGAAGGGGTACGTGTATTGCAGGCGCTTAACACATTTTTTAAAAAAAATTTAAATTTTAAATTTTAAATTTAATTTTTATTAATTTCTTTTTTTTGATGGTGTGGTGGTTCAGCTTGACGTCGAAACTTTCTTTGGAGGAAATGGTAAGAATGTTTTAAAAGAATTGGACGTTATTTTATCTTGTGTTACCAAATGTGTATGAAATGAACCCAAATTGTTTAATTTCAGGACCAGAATGGGCATCTCCAACCAGACAAACCACAAAATTCAGGGAGTTCATTCTTGAAAGCAACTAAAACAAATTTTCTCAAGCTGAAAAAATACTTTGGTACAAAATTATGCAATAAACGCCCCCGCAATTAAGATAATCTTATCGTGTCAAATAAATAAGTTTTATAACTGTCATCAGAGATAAAGCATGAACTACATATACTTAAGGATGATGAAGACTCTGCATCATTTGTTATTTTGGTATCAGGCATAACACATTAAAAACCGTCTATCACAATGGATATAAAAACTCAATACTGCGTAATTGCAACAATTGTTGCTTTACTGTGCACCTTTGCGAATGCAGACTCTCAATCAGAGTTTCAGCCAAAGGCTTTAGTGTTCAAGGCAAACTTTTCCAAACCAACGATTTCAGAAGCATTCGGTGGGGCAAGAATTAGCTACGGAGAACAAAATGTGATTCTTTGGGCAAGCGGAGGTGGAATAGAAGTTCATTATCCCGCTGGAAGCTATTCTCCTGAAGGTCCCATTATAGGAGGCTTTGGGGTTTGGACTGACCACCGAGTTCCAACTGACACTGCTAGTTTGAAGTATTCCGTATTTTTTCCAGCTGGATTTAATTTCGTAAAAGGAGGTAATTATTATCCAGCATAGTAACTACAAATACAAAGTTTTTATACTAAAATGCATGAATAATTTGACAGGAAAGCTACCGGGTCTTTATGGAGGAAAGAAGCAATGCGCTGGAGGTGACCCCGCAGTTGACTGTTTCTCGACCCGCGTAATGTGGCGTGAGAATGGTAAAGGAGAGTTGTATTTGTATGCAAATAGAGAAGCTCAAGATCCTGCAATTTGCCAAATGCCAAATAATTATTGTGCCCCATACTACGGTTGGTCACTTAACACTGGAGCATTTACATTTAAAACCGGAGAATGGACTGATATCCAAGAAATCATTCGGTTGAACACACCCGGACAAAGAAATGGACTTTTAAGTATCAGTGTCAATGGAAAAGAGGTTATTCGCTATGATAACATTGTTTTTAGGATTGCCGATTATCCAAACATGAAGATTGAAGGTAAAATTTACTTTGGGGGGTTATTCTTATTATAACGTTTATTTACGTTAGTACTCGCTCTTATTATTGCATTTATTTCCTGTTAATTGGCAAAAAGGGCTTGACTTTGATACATTCTTCGGTGGAACTGGAACCGAGTGGGCAACTCCAACTCATCAGCTCACAAAATTTAGAGAGATTATCTTGGAAACCGTTTAAATGCATAACTTTTTTCTGCTCTCTTATAAAAGAAATGGATAAATTGCTCTTGCTAGCATAAATGCCAGCAAGCTAAATAAATTGGATTCAAGTAATAGCAAAATATCGTGAGAATTCATTTATGCGAAATTGCAACTGTCAATATAAATTGCGTGCAAAACGACGAGCTAAACAGCAAGCGATAAATTCGATTCGATGTCCATACACGCACAAAATTCACATATTATTATAGATAAATCCCGTGATGGAAGGTCTGGTTTGTCCAAAACAATGGCACAATGGAAAAAATCCTGGACTTTTATCCTATGATTTTCATGAATTTATTTTTCATATTTTAATCTACATATTATTCAATATTCATGCGATTTCCGAGCTTCGTCCCTGTTCCATCAACACACATTTCTTGCTGTGGATATAATCTAGTCACTAGTGTTTGGGGCAATGTTTAAATATTATGATTGTAAAGTTTCCGTCTACAATTTGAGTGAACTTTACCAAAAAGTCAAAGTCAATGTCATCCAGTGCAGGATGATGATGGTATCAGTGGTGAACAAGTGGTTTTTTCTGATAAGAACCATTCAGAAAGAGTCGGAACTTGTGGTTGTCGTCGTGTTTACATTAATATTAAGTAACATCTCTCATCACACTAACGCAACGAATCTTTTGCATATAAAAGCATAACCCAAAGTCATCCCACGCAACAAATTTTTGATAAGAGTTCAAAAGTAATTTACACTGTGACTGAGTTTTGTACTTTAATATTATTTTGATTGGTCAACAAATGACCAGGAAGATGAAGATTCATAATACTCACAACATGAAAGATAAGGTGAGTCCAGGTCAATAAACAACTCGTTGCAGATGTAAAGAAGTATAAAAACGTCGCATCTTCCTCAGAAGGGCATCATGGGTCAGGTTGAAAGCTAGTCTTTATTATTCCGTGCCAAAAAATGTCCATTTGTGTTTTCCTGTAAGTTAGAATATTTATTCCAAGTTCAGTAAAGAGGTTCATCAGCAAAGACAATTTCTAGTGTTTCAATTACAATCATGCTTGAAATTTTCATGGTAAAAAGTGCCATTTTGGCGGGTGTCGTCGCAGCAATTTCATTTCTGCTCACAGCTTCCGGATTTATTACATATTCGTCACCAATTGTGATTATTGAAGATGGACATCTTCAGGGTAGAGTGGCCTATTCAAGAAATGGATCTGAATATTTTGAGTTTCTTGGAATACCTTTCGCAGAACCGCCGATTAACGAACTGAGATTCCAGGTTTGATTCTGCGATACAGTGTTACAAAATTAACGAATAATGATTAGCAAATTGTGATAAATAAATAAATGCAATATATAGCCTCCAGTGCCAGTAAAACCATGGACAGGACTAAAACAAGTGGTTAGTTACCCACCTTGGTGTGTTCAAGTTGATGCAATGGTCAGAGGAAGGGTAAGAAAGAAGTGCCATAAAATTTCACCATTAGACAACTTTTTTTAGCGTGATTTCTATCCAACAGGCTCAATCAACTATTTTAAATATGTTTTATAGGTTTATGGAAAAGGTTTATATTGTATGTGAAAATTGTCTAAATTATTATTTTTTATACATATTATTTAATATAATAATTATTATTTAAAATATGTTTTATAAAAATAAATTTATATTTATATAGTGAACGTGTTCACGCATTCAAAAGAGAAATTTCTATCATCCCAAAACAATTGTAGAGTTTGCTAAATTACGGAATTCTCAAGTAGCCCCCTTTTTACTTTCTAGCCAGATGCAAAGAAACCCACGCTTGTATACATCCATGGAGGAGCCTTCTTTTCTGGAGCTTCTGCCATGTACGGTCCCAAGTATTTTATGGACCAAGACGTGGTTCTGGTGACACTCAACTATAGATTAGGTCCATTGGGCTTTTTAAACTCTGGCACTTCCCTCATCAGGTTACTGTGAAATAGACTTTGAAAAGCATTTTCATGCTTCACATGTCTACCTAATACTGATACTTATTTTTTAGGGGAAATATGGGACTAAAAGACCAGCAGTTAAGTTTGCAGTGGGTAAAGAAGAACATAGAAAAATTCGGTGGTGACCCCAATCAGGTAAACTTAAAACAATCAATTAATTTGTTAATTTGTTACATTCTCCAATAATTAACCGGTAATGAACTGTTCAGGTACTTTGTTTGGAGAGTCGGCTGGAGCTGCTTCAGTTGGATATCATATTCTATCGCCATTATCTAATGGGCTTTTTCAAAAAGCGATAGCACAATCGGGCTATGTCACATGTCCTTGGTCTTTCAATTCAAAACCTACAAGAGTATTTTTGGAATATGGAAAATTGCTCAACTGCCCAACGGAAAATACCACAGCGATTGTGGAGTGTATGCAGAAAATGGATGCGTATGATTTGGTCAAACCACAACTGCAGTATATGGTATGTCAATATAATATAAATCTTGGAAACAGGAAGTACGATCTAGTGAAATAAAACCATGAATATTTTAGGATCCTTTAAGCGGGTTTGAGATGATTGTGCCATCAGTGGAAGTTTTTAAAACAAATGACACGTTTTTAGCTGAAAATCCAAAAGACATTCTGAAATCTGGAAATTTCGCAAAAGTTCCTTTAATGATTGGGGTTAGTTATCAGGAAACTTTTTCATTGTAATAATGTCTATTCCTGTGACTTATGAACTTATTTATATTTAGGTAACGAGCGGCGAAGGCGGACTCAAAACAGCACGTGAGATAACTTTCCAAATGCATATAATTTTCTGCTTTAAAAATTAAACTAATGGTTTTAGTTTTGCTTTTTCAAAGGATTTGATGCAATGCCCGAGCAGATTACAAAGCTCGATAAGAATTGGGATTCCCTCTCCCCCGAACTCATCTGCTTTGACAAGAGTAGAGCTGCAACTGCTCAAAAAATTCGCAACTACTATTTCGGCACTCACTCCTTCACCGACAATGAGTTTGAGTTCAAACGCAATTTCACCCTGCTCAACTCTGACGGACTGTTTTATGAGCCCATTCGAAGAGCTGCTATGCTTCATGCAAAACAAGGACCACCAACATATATGTATCTGTACAACTACGATTCTTCCATGCTACCACGATCTTACTCAGTATTTCGAGCTGTGAGAAACGATGACTGGATATTTTCCGAGGCAAAAATGGCCATTGCAGTTATATGGGACTGGCTAAAGGAAAACGTCTTTGGAGGAGATGGCCCTCACCAATTTGGTAACTAAAATTGACTCATAAAACATCATAAAAATCATATGAATTTTTAGCATTCATTTCTAATTATTTTTATAGGAGCCACACACGCTGACGATTTGTTTCAACTTTGGAACATTGAGTGGATTGTTGAACTGTTTTCTGGACGTGACTACGAGTTTTCTCGTAACTTTGTCCAACTCTTTGTTGACTTTGCACGAAATGTGTACGTTGACTCAAGTTTCTTCCTCATTACAGCCTCAACTTTTATTATAATCATAATCATATCTTCATTAAAATTCTTGCAGACAACCACTAAAGTTTAATGGCGTCCCATGGCCACCCATCGAAATAGCGGGTAGCACACCAGAAGCACCCACACCACCCCTCAACTACATGCTCATTGACAGAGAGCCCCAAATAGTTGCTGAGCCATTTGCTGAGCGGATGCACTTCTGGGAGTCTTTAGGCATCAGGGATTAAACACCACACTCAATAAAACAAAACTTCAAGCTAGTCTCCAAATTCTCTTTAATCAAAAACTACCTTTTTGTGTGATGAGATGAATTTAAGAATATATGAAAGGGTTTATCTAGTTAAAATTCACAATAAACTGTGACTGTACACTCTGTGATGCTCCATGTGATGAACAACAAGTTTTATCAATGGAAACCAATAAATAAATAAATGAAACGGTTTATGCAATGAAACTTGTTAGTGTAATGTACACTCATTAATTAATCCTTGAACCCACAACACCAACACTATACATCTACAAGGAAGTAAATGCTTGAACACTCATTGTCACCAATCTAAAAAGGCACAAGACAAACTAACTCAAATATGTACTTGAATCAAACTTTAAACACTGGCCATGTCCTTGCCATTCAGTTCAGAATCATATCTAATTAATCCAGCTTCCACTTGCCACCATCAACAACAACCCTTTTGGAGATGATAATGGCGTTTGTTTGCAGTGCGATGCAATGGGCGCAAGTCATGCATTCATAGAAGAAAAACCTAGGACAATAAGCTCGCTGTAATAATAATGGGAATATAATACTACTTTGTCTTGCTTACTTCAATATTTTGAATTTTTGACCGATAAGAAATCTTTCGTGTTTGGTTCATATATTCCTGAGTAATCTATTTCAGTAGAGCAACTATTCTATTTTTGTTGTGTGTGTCAACTCTAAAATGGCATCAGCATTGGGTGCAATTTCCTACATTTTTGCTGGTTTTGGACTTCTGACTGCTAATGCACCTGTTGTGGAAATTAGCAGTGGAAAAGTTCAGGGGAAGGTGGCCATTTCAAGGGGAGGGAGGGAGTACTATGAATACTTGGGTATTCCATACGCGAAAAAACCCGTTGGAGATCTTCGATTTGAAGTAAATAACCTTATGACGTTTATTTAAATGAGTTTGAGTAATAATATTTACTTTCTCCTAATTTTTTATAGCCTCCAGTACCCCCTGAGAGATGGAAAGGGATCTATAAAGCTATTGAGTATGGACCAGAATGTATGCAGTTTGATGCTTTGGTGTACGGGAGACTGATTGGCGAAGAAGATTGTTTGTAAGTTTAAAAATTTTAAAATGTAATTTTGTATTAATATTTTTTCTGAAAATAAATAATTTCAATTTTTTTTAATTTTAAGGTATTTGAATGTATTTGTCCCAAAAGTTCCAAAGGTATTACTAATACTAATTTGATTTGATATTCATAGGTTTACATAATTTAGTTTTATAAAAAATTTCAATACCACAGGCTACTGGTCGGCTTCCGGTGCTTGTAAAAATTCATGGAGGCGCATTCATAACTGGAAATTCTGCATTTTACGGTCCAAAGTATTGGATGGATGAGGACATAATCGTTATCACAATGAATTATAGAGTGAGCTCTTTGGGTACGTTATCAACAAACATGTTAGTAGATTTATAGACTTGTTTGGCTTTAAATGTTGGTAAATAATGTTGAATACAAAAACAATGGCTTAATTGAAGGTTTTCTGAATACTGGGGACGATTTAATCCGGGGCAACATGGGGTACGGTTACAATACTGTTTAGAAATCCGAATTATTTCCAAAGGTTGACCTAATCTTAAACTGATTTAATTCTAGGTTTAAGGATCAATCTATGGTGTTAAGGTACAGATATAAATCTTTCTCTAAATGCACTGTTTTCGAATGCTCGTAGGGTAGTTCAAATTGACTTGACGCCATTTGACTCCATGTATCGGAGTTTCCCCATGCCTAAATGCACAATTAATTGACGCGCTTCACTTAACTATTGTTCTTCACTTAATGATTTCAAATTGTTGTTTTCTAAATGGTTGTGTTAATTAATGCATGGAACATTTCTTTAAGATTCTGCCAAGAAAATATTCGAAGGTTTGGCGGAGATCCGGACAGGTATGGGAGAAATACATATATTTCAAATATGTATTTTGAGTTGGAACAATTTATTAGCAATTGATTTCCAAATCCGGATAGAATCACGCTTTTTGGAGAAGATTCTGGTGCAGTTGCTGTCCATTTTCACATTTTATCCCCTCTTTCAAAAGGTATTTCCTTTTATATTCTGGCTCGATATTTTTATTCTTTGCCGTTAATTGAGGGCACACATTTGAATAAATTAGGACTTTTCAGCAAGGCTGTTTTACAGTCCGGCACAGCAGCAATGCCCGGTGCCTTTGTAACAGACCCAAAGAGTCAGTCAAAGCGATTTGGAAAGCGTGTTGGTTGTTTAACAAAAAATACCACAGCCCTTGTAATGTGCCTGAAACGAAAACGAGCCAAAGTTCTTATCCTTCCAACCTCCGACGTAATGTCGCCCATTCATGATCCCAGTGATGTGTTTGCTGCCACCTTAGAAGCTGTTCGCAGAGAGGACACATTTCTTTCCGAACATCCAATGACAATTTTAGAGCAAGGAAATTTTAACGCTGTTCCTGTCATCATGGGAGTCACCTCTGCCGAAGGATGTCTCAAAACTGCTCGCGTAGCAGCCTACCCAGAAGTCCAAGAGAATATGGGCTATCACTGGAAAGATTGGGCTCCCCGTTTTCTCAACTATGACCCTGAATATACTGACGTTTCTGAACGAATACGTCAGTATTATTTTGGCGACGGTAGAACGCCAAATCCTGGAGATGACTTGGAAAGTTTCACCCAAATGATTTCGGATGGAATGTATTATCACCCGTTAAAATACTCAGCAGTTCGGCATGCTCGTTTCGCTCCAGTTTACTTGTACTTTTATACATATGAGTCAAAGGCACTTCCAAACATGTACAGTTTAGTAAGGGCTGTTCGACCTACTGACTGGACTCCTTCGGAATTTCAAGTGGCAACAGCGGTAACACATGATATGATGAAGAAGAGGTCAAGATCCACGGGAGCACACGAATGGGGTAACTTGAGAATGAGACACTTACTGCTAGTTTTATCATGGGTTTGGGATATAATTGACTTTGTAAACTATTAAATTTAGGAGTATGTCATGGAGAGGATGAGCTTCTCTTGTGGCATTTTAATTGGATGAGTGAAATATGGAAAACAAGTCCAGATTATAGATTCTCCAGACTACTGCTCACAACCTTTGTTGACTTTGCAGAGAAAGAGTAAGGATTAAGAGTTAAGAGTATTTATAAAAATAAATTTTGACAAAAATGATACAGATTTCTTTTTTTATAGTGGTTACAGAATGAAGTTTGAAGGAATTCCTTGGCCAGCTATTGATCCAAAGGAAGAACCTTTGCCTTACATGCAATTTGATGAACCAGCTCGAATCATTGATGAACCTTTTACAAAATACCTGCAATTTTGGGATGATCTCGAAGTTAGAAACCCAAACTCTACCGAGGATGATTATGTTTAAGATTTTTAAATATTTTATTTCTTAAATTTATTTTAACTTGTTACAATTTATATAAAAATAAAAGTTTTAAAATAAAATTTCCCATAACTTTACTCAAACGTGGGTGAGCATGTTTTGTATACGTGTACCTTCTTATTGTTAGTTTAAAAAGAGTTTTTGAGGTACCTCTAATACTGGATACGTTATGGTTTTGTGTCAATTCTTGTACCCCATAAACCCTTGCCAAGCTAAGAAAACGTAGGGATAAAAAGTTTTCCATGTTTTTTATACTTTGGGTTCAGTTACCCTAAAAATAGAAGCAAATTAGGTGTTGTACATACAGCACTGCATTACAAGTCCTCAAACAATATTTGACAACTGCAGGAATGAAGTTGTAGTGACAATAAACATAGGACCACCTAGTTTGTGTACATCTCTACACAGATAATTCTGTCAATAATTGAAACAGCAGATACTTTTGTAGTAATTGACCCAGTTAGCTCACATACGTAACCTCCAAAATCATAAAAATATTGCATGCATTTGCACTATTTGCTACAAAATATTGTTGACAATATTCCTCCTACTAGAATTCATTGATCGATTTATTACCTTTAGCAGATCATTCTGAATAATTTACCAATCTGTCTTGTTGAAGGTGTAGTATTACAGTTTTCGTGATTTTTCCATTAACTTCATGGCATGAGTTGATTGGAATTGAAAGTTGCACATACATTGTTGGGCTCATTTTTAGCCCTTGCTTCTTTATTGTGAAATTTCACGCAATCAAACATTTTACAGTTAACAATCGGCAGAAATCATGCACAAACATTTCGGAAGCGTCTACACATTTGTGACCTATTGCTGTCCCTTCTTAATTGGAATAGTGAGCCCCTGTCTGTCCACATTCAACATAATGTATGCACCAGTTGTGAACACGACCTTGGGTCGAGTTCGTGGCACAGTGGATAGCTCCAGACTGCTTCAAAGATATTACCAATATTTAGGTATGTGTTAATCATGTTATTATCTTCATGTCTCTTTAATAAACACAGCAATACTACGCAATTTAATAGGTATTCCATTTGCGGAACCACCAATCAACGAGCTCAGGTTTGAAGCACCTGTTCCAATACAACCGTGGTCTGGCATTCTTCAAGCCACATCATATTCCTCTCCATGCCTCCAGTTTGATGCAATTTTGCGAGGGAGGGTGCTCGGGAATGAAGATTGCCTTTATTTGGTATATTTATTTTATTTGGTATTCCATAAATTTTAAATTTAATAACTAAAATTAATAAATGTTAATTTATGTTAATAAGTTTAATTACTGCCAAAATTTGCATAATAATAATAATTAATAAATTTTAATATAAAATTAGAATATTTTCACCAAGAATGTGAATCCACGAACGCTATATCCAACTCTTGTATGGATACATGGCGGAGGATTTGTGGCCGGAAGTGCGGACATGTATGATCCAAAGTACTTCATGGACCACGACCTAGTTTTGGTGTCCATGAACTATAGATTGGCATCTTTAGGCTTTTTGAATACGGGAGACGATTTAATTCGGGGCAACATGGGACTCAAAGACCAAAACCTCGTACTTCGATTTATCAAAGACAACATTCAAAATTTTGGAGGTAACTAAAAATTTCTAAATTATACATAATAAAGATAATATTATGTAATATAGTACTGTTCAAAATAGGCGACCCGAATTCTGTAAGCCTACTAGGAGAATCTGCAGGCGCTGCGGCCGTACATTACCACGTGATATCACCCCTTTCCCATGGATTGTTCCATAGGGCAATTATGCAGTCTGGAAACCTTTTCTGTCCATGGTCACACACCAGAAGCCCAATGAAACAAGCCATGAGGTTTGGGAAATCATTGGGATGTCCAACAGATAATACAACAGCTCTTGTTGACTGTCTTCGGAACATGGATGGCAAAACAATTGTGAAACAACATGCTAACATTTTGGTACTGCTTGAAATTTTCCAAAAATCACAAGCCTCATTAAAATCCATGCTCAAACTTTCTTTCATTTCCTTCTCAACAGTCGCCAGTTCACACTCAAGATGATTTCTTTCCAGGCTCAGTTGAAGCAGTTATTCGAAACGATACATTTCTTGCTGAAAATCCATTCATGATGCTAAAGCGTGGAGATTTTAATCACGTTCCAGTCATGTTTGGAATGAACTCTGGGGAAGGAGCTTTGAAAACAGCAAGTATATTACGCCAACTCCCACACTATATTCCGTGATGTGGACTTTTGATTTTAACTTGATTTCTTGCTTCTTTTAGGAATGGAAGCTCATAGAGACGTTTTGGGCACGCTGGATTCAAAGTGGCACGATCATGTTTCAATTTTGCTTCATTATAACACAGAAATGAAAAACGTATCACAGAAACTGAGGGACTTTTACTGTCCTCAATGTATTTTCCCAACTGGTAATAGCAGTGAGGGTGCGCTATATAACAATTCATCCGAGCTGGGAGTAGATTCTGAAGGATTTGATGTAGTTCCGCCACAAGAAGCGCTGGGAAATGTGACCGAGATGGTGTCAGACGGTGTTTGGTTTCTCGCGACCAAAGAGGCTGCCATTCATCACGCTAAATATGCTCCCGTTTACCTAAACTACTTTTCATACATTTCTACCGTGCTTCCAAGCTCGTATACTTTTATTAAAAGTGCCAGAGTACGGAACAATGTTCCAGCGGAATGGTCCTGGCCTAGATATATGGCTGAGGCATATCTTCAGCAACATTTGTTTCGGAGCAATAATCCAAAGAGATTCGGTATGCTAAAAGGATTAAATCCCTATAAAATTCATTCATACCATCATCAATTTATAAAATATGGCTTTTAATTTGAAACTTTGTAGGTGCTTGTCACGGGGATGACTTGATATACTATTTTGCCACTAATCCCATAATGCAAATCAGACCAATCTCCCAAGACTATTCCTTTTCCAAAAATCTTGTCTCTGCATTCTACCATTTCGTCAATGAAATGTAAGCCTTTTTAAATACAATTTTCATGGCATAAAAACACATTCAAGTAAAATCATTAGTTCTGTTGTATTCAAGGCCGGTTTTAAAATTTGGAAATGTCATTTGGGATCCCGTAAATGACACCAACAATCTGAGATACATGCGGCTAGACTCCAAACCAGAAATGATTGATCAACCTCATCGTGAAAGAATCGAGTTTATTGAGTCATTAGATATTAGAGATCCACTGGATCCCAACAACTGGTAATAATTATTATTGTGATGTCTAAGCCATGTTAAATGTTAAATATTTATGTTTACAACTTGTACATGCTATTTTTGCATATTTGTAATTAAGACAATATAAACTCAAAGATACACAGCACTTTATGTTGTTGGCCATTAGCCTTTACTGATTGCCAATTTTTTTGTACAAAAATTGCATCTCCTGCTTGTTGTGCAAAATGCATTAGTACGGTGTGTGTGTGATTGATAAATGACGCAAGGGTACGCGAGCTCATTACTTGATTTTCGTATGCCACGCTGGGAGCTCGCATATTGTTTCATGGTTGTGGTATTGCTGTAAATACGTAGGGAATGCACAAATTAGATGTGACGATGATGACATATGAGAGATGCAATTTGCCATAAAATTTGTGAAGCACGCATGTGGACATGACGGTAATCAAAATTCTGATGACAGCTATGATATGACGGGACAAGACTAAAAACCAACAAAACTCTTTTTATGAGTTTGCACCTTACTACCTGTAATTGCTGCAATGCAACGGAGCTGTGTGTGCAAATCTTCAATTTGCTTCAAATCTCATACTCTGTCACACATGACGATGAAGGCGTGCGTACTTGCATTTAAAAAGGTTGCTGTAATAATCCCCCTGCTACCGGCTCTTGTTGCGTAAAATTACTTGAAACAAAAGAAATAAACATGCTTTCAAATACATGTTTTGCTTGCGAGATGATGATGATGAGTAGGAGTTGTGCGTGTAAATCCCTTCATGGGTTTTTCTGATTTGTAAGAAGACGAGGCTCAAGAAAGGCTCACTTTTTTGTATTTTTACCTTCTCATTTAAGGACAATTTGTACCGGCCTTGAGACCCACTTTAAACCAAAATTAAGCCCACGTAATTAAAATGCCTTTCTTCTTCTTTCATATAAATTTAGTCATTAGTCATCATTAAAATGGTAGTTAAAAAGCATAAACTATGTGATTACAAATTTTATAGTTGGTCATTGCCAACCTCAAATTGTAAACAACTAATATGACATAAGTAGGAATTCAGATTGATTATAATAACGGAACCAATTATTGTTGTTGTCACAAACAAATTTTTGATGCTGCATATAAACTTGCTTACCTTGATCAACTAAAGATACGATTGCTATACAGTTGTTAATAAATATAAGTTTGGAAATGCAATAATCTATATTAAATGCACCTAGCAAAGTTACCTCAATAAATTTGCCAACTTCAATGAAAAATCAATCTATTGCTAAAACCAAAGAATGCATTTCTTCAACTGATATGCAAGAGCAGCGAAAGCATTTATAAAATTTAAAAAAAAAGTTACATAAAATAATAATCTACCCACCACAAGTTCATTGTCTGATTGCGACATTTACTACTATTACCCAAAAATTGTTTTGGTAAAACCAAAATGTAAGATTTCATGAAAATATATATATTTCAAAACAAATTGCCTTGTTAATTGAACCATTACTTGGCTTCAAGTTAAAAAACAAGGAATATCTAAGAGAGATTTCTTCGGATGACTATGCTGTTTTTTAATTGCTTTCCTTACTACAATTAAAATCTCTTTTATTACTTTCCTCATGTTTTTAAACACATTTTCCTTAAATAACATCAATGTAAAACAAGATTTGCTAAAACTTTTGATAAAATTTGAATAATATCTTTAATCGCTGAGGAGAAGCTCAGCGAACACGAACCGAGGGACAAACACGGTAAAGAAAATCAGATAGGTTTGCCTCGAATGAATTAAATTTATCAAAATTCTGGTATAGGAATTGTGAGAGGACCTTAAAATAAGCAAGAGAGTTATCTCTACTATAATAAAAGTGTGATAATCACGTGACCATATTGCCTATCTCTTTATATTTTGTTTGGGGAAATGTAGGCTATAGACTTGCTTAAAAGCACTGGGAACGTATATGAGGACTCTCCTGTTGTATGACCTGAATTTAAAAATCACGACGAGTGTGCACAGCAGCGCAAGTATTTTGCATGAATGAGTGACAATAATACTCTAAAGTAGTACATCATCAGCAACAACAGAGCAATGCCTTTGAAGTGTAAATGAAAATGGGTGTATGAAAAAAACTGTACGCATTTTGTTAACTTCAGCAAGGAACTGTTGTTTGTTGAGTGTCCTGCATGCAAAAAAATACAGTTCAATATCGTCAAGTTCATGTGGATTATGCATATATAGCGTGCGGCTTGAGGTGTGTTTTATGCGGCCGTTGGTTGTCTGATGACATGTCATAGATATTATTCGCTGCGGCTGTTGCCGTTTTGCCGTTGTTGTTGCTTTGTGCATGAACTTGAAGGAAGCAAAAGGCGAGTCCTCTTCAGAAAGCAATTTTGAATCAAGTGAAGCGACAATGATGTGAGTGAATGGTAGGAAAAGGAAATTTACCTCTTTCTTTGTTGACTCACCACCATGTAGGGAGGTGGATTTTTATCGGTTCTGCGTATACATAGTGTTTCTAATTGCAAAATGGTTCTCATCTCGAAATACACAAAGTCCTCTGTGCAACATCTTCACCATCCGTCATCGGTTGCAGTGATGGCTGTTGCACTGAGCTTCGCGACGTACATTTACAACTCATACTTGAGACATGGGTCAACGGGTACGGATCCAATTGTGCAAACCACGACTGGACTTCTCCAGGGAAATGTGGCAGTGTCAAGGGATGGACGGCAGTATTTCGAGTTCTTGGGAGTGCCATACGCCCAAAAACCTATTGGAGATCTTCGATTCGAAGTTTGTGGCCTGGAAATTTAGTATTATCAATCTTGTGGAAAAATGGATACTCATAGTTTCAATCATTCTTTTATAGCGACCCCTTCCTGTAGAACCTTGGAAGGGAATTCGAATGGCCAAGAATTTCGGTCATGTTTGCATGCAGTTGGAAGTGATGGTCACCGCGAGGTGCTCCCAAGAAGATTGTTTGGTTTTAAATATTTTCACCCCACAAGTTAGTGGTCAAGCATTACGAAAGCATCATTTAATTCGGGGACGATGACATTATAGCAGCGTAGTACAAAAACAAGATCCTTCATAATATTGTTTTCTTGGCAGGTGCATGATGCAAGACAATCATCAACAAGTGGTGGTGGTGGGAGCAAATCAGCCAAGCGCCTTGCAACACTAGTTTTCCTTCATGGAGGCTGTGAGTTTTTATCATAAATCACACCTTGTGTCATTGCCTATTGAATTGATCTTTTCAAGTGTTTATGAGTGGAAGCTCGAACATGTATCGTGGGAAATACTTTATGGATGAGGATGTCATTCTCGTAACGTTGAATTACCGTCTCTCTGCACTTGGTATATTATGAACCAACTTTCCTCAAATGCGAATTATTGTAGCTTACTCAACTGTAGCAATTTACATAAATGCCAATTTCATTTCTTCAAGGATTTTTGAACACGGGCGATGGATATATTAGAGGGAATATGGGATTATGGGACCAAAACCAGGCTTTTCGCTGGCTAAAAAACAATATAGAACAGTTTGGAGGTGATCCAGAAAATCTCGTTATATTTGGCGAGAGCGCAGGCGCCTCTTCAGTTCACTATCACATGCTCTCCCCATACTCAGCAGGTTGCATAAATATTAATGAATAAACTCTTTATGTGTTATCTTATCTAAAATCTAACTTCCTGTTTGTATGTTACAGGCCTTATGAGTAAAGCCGTGTCACAGAGTGGCACAGCGTTACAAATATGGGCTTTGAGTAAACACCCAGAAAAACAATCCAGAGAGTTGGCACGGGCAATGAAATGTCCTCTGCACAACTCCACCATCATGATCTCTTGTTTACGAGCTGTGGATGCAAGGAAGTTGGTACAGTATCATATTTCAAGCATGTCAGCGATTCGTGAAAATACAGATCTATTTGTACCCACTGTGGATGGGGATTTTATTCCTGGGAATCCAATGGATCTTTTAAGAAACGGGAGTTTTGCAAAGATTCCATGGATGACTGGGGTAAATGCTGGAGAAGGTCTTCTCAACACCGGAAGTATGTACTATATGCGGTTTTATTGCAAAAACAATCTATTTCATTTAAGAAATTACTGTGTGCAAAGTTAAAATTTGGTAATTCAAATACAACAGGAATATTGGCAAGCCGGAAAATTACAGAAAATATCTGGCAAAACTGGAATAAATGGATTCCTTTAATGTTGGACTACGATCCAAAGCGATATGACATTTCATGGAAAATCAAACAGTATTATTTTAGCCAACTAGCAGATAAGCCTATTGGTGACGAAGCTATTGCCAATTTCACAGCAATGTATTCGGATAGGGTTTACTTTTTGGATTCGAAAAAGGCAGCAATGTTGCATGCAAAACATGCACCCGTCTACCTCTACTATTATTCTTATCCTGGAGAAGTGAGCTTTTTCAGATTATTCAAAGCTGTCATGCCTTCACTTGGCGACATCATGGCACCAGAATTGAAGATTGCAATGGATGTCACCAAAGATTTCATACGAAAGTATTTGCTGCGACAGCCCATGAAATATTTAGGTAAATGTCATACCTTGGGTGATCGCATACATTACAAAAAGTGTGAACAGTCAAAATATAATGTTTATTTTTTACTTCAAATTTGTCAGACATACCATGTCATGCAGACGAACTCATCCTGCAGTTTAATACACACAGACTGATCGAAATCAACAAGAATTCGAGGGATTACCCAGTTTCCAAAGCTCTAGTCAAGAGTTGGGCAGATTTCGCCAACTCAAAGTAATTTTTTTAAAATTATAACTTGCGACAAGGTCTGCCAACAATTTTATCATGTTTTGAAGCTAATTTTACCTGTTTTATTTCAGTTGGACACTAACGCATCAAAATTCCCAGTGGCCACCGGTTTCTTTAACTAATTCAGACAAATTAAATTATATGCAGATTAACATAAATGGTCATATGATTCCAGAACCATTTACAGAGTCTACCAGATTCTGGGAAAGTATGGGTTTTTGACCAATTTACTGATTACCGTTATAAACATTACCTCATTTTTGTGATAAAACTGGACAAAATAGTATTTTTGTACCAAACTAACCACCTTTTTATCTATAAAATAAAGTTATGGGACAAGTACCATCTTCATCGTAATATATTTTTTTAGCTTCTGGCTTATATGCTATTGGCGTTTTAGTTGTCTTTACATTCTCTTTTTGCCCCAATCAACACGTTTAGTTGAATGACCTTGAACCTTAGTAAGGGGCTAATTGAGAAAAACCAGATATTCACAGTCCACAAACCATTTCTGCATTATCTTTCTTCAAACTTTTCCACAAAAACTCGATCTACACAATTCTATGAGCAAATAATATGATGATTATTATCGCTGTTTGAATATTTACTTTTCTTATTCCCAGTAGCAGCTTTTGTTCCAGACAATATGTCTAAGTTGGTGCTGTGCTGGGTCGTCTACTATTGCAGACACTCATTGCATAAGCTTGGGAATTATGCCACTGCTTCCTTCTCAAAACACTAATATACGCTGCTCTAAAAGATTTTCCAAAGGAACAGTAAATGATGATATTCACTGCAGCGTTCACATTCCAGCAGATGAGGTTAAGATAGCCCATTTCCCTGTACGCTACCCTGTTTAACACAAAGTAAATTCCTACTATTATTGGCACAATCTGACACAAAATCAAAACGACAACAACCCAGCGGAACATTCTAGCTGCAGTTACTTCATTTTGAAGTGGACATCCCGTTTCAGAGTTGGTAATCGATAAAGTGCTAAAGTGTCTCCTGAATTTGTTGGATTCCTTGATCTACAATAAATTTTCAAAAAAAACTCGTGTTCCTTTTAAACAATCATTTTCCAATTTCACTACTTCTATTTATTTTTTTAATACTCACCCCTCTGTAAAGCAGCGAGTTGAATATGAGCAGCATGATGACTGGAAAAATATAATTTAGTACAAAATACACTGGCCCAATCACTTCATAATAAAAATGTCCAAACGGGGTAAACTCCAATATGTACGGAAATCCTTCCAGTGGAGGAATTCTATGAGCTGGTTCTATTTTTCTCCATTTCGTTTCAAACCATCTTGGAGCATGAACAATGATTACCAGTCCAACCGCTATGGCACAAAAGAGTTTGGTCTTTCTCACGGTAAACCATCGTTTAGCGTGGAGTGGCTTCATAACAACAAAGTATCTTTCCACTGTAATTAGCAGGGTAATGCAAACTGATGATTCTTGAGCTAGGTAAGCTACACATCCCATATAATAGTTTACTGCTTGCACCCCAAGCCCTCTCATTTTCCCATGCATCATCAGAGCTGCAATTACGCTCAAACCTGCACCGAAATTGGTCAAGAAATCACAGATAGCTAAGGGAATCAAGAGGGCTGTGAGTGAAGGTCCACAACATGTTCTTGTTCGAAGAACTATCACATTCAAAATATTGGTCACTAGTCCAAACACACCAATGAAAGCTGATAAACTTCCCAAAATATAAATGATTAGAAATCCTACTGAATGCGAAAAATCGTCTCCTTCCTGGTCAAACAAATTGACCGCTGTAAAGTGGCAACTGTAGCAAACTTGATGTTCATAGCTATACGAAAGATATTCGGAGTCGTTTGACTCATGATGATGAACGTATCTAGTGATTTTTGTACACCAAGTTTCATTAATCGGTATATCGGTGAAAACACAAGTGTTTTGATGGACTTGAACGTGCTCCATTTTGAAAAATGAACTGAAAAGAAGCGTCCATCAAAAGACACTGAAATCATGATTAAAGGTGTAAACAGGAGTCTCAAATATATACTCATTTAGTCATTTCGTAACAAACAAAGGAATCTGCGTACTCCTCTAAAGCGTGCAAAATTGGAAATTCCCATGTGATTTTCATGTATTAAGAAAATTCCATTCCAGAATACTGGATTTTGAGATGTAAACATACATACCCAGGGATACACGTTGTTTTGCAGAAAAACCAGTTTTACGCTTTACTACATACGTGTATGTACCTAAAATTTAATAATATTTTGAAGTCTTTATGCAATAGTTATTGAAACACGCAACTACAAGAGTATAGTGTTTAATAATCTGTCGTTGCTTGTAATGGTTCGAATAGCTTGAAGAAACTACTTAATATTTATTATTATTACTGGCCATATAAAATTCTGCCGGCATTTATACCTGAAGAAGTCCTTTTTTTGATGATATGAATTTTTCTTTTTCTTATATGAATCAATAACGAACATTGAACAGGTATTAGAAATTGTATAATAACAATTCACAATTACCAATTTGTGAATTTAAATTAATATAAGTAATAAAGACCTTATTATTCATCCAATGCAACCTTTTGCTCAGATATGCAGAATGGCAAGTAAAGGTATCAAATGCTTCCGTCCTTCAACTAAAAAGGTTATTTTATTGTATTCTGTTGCTTATGATAATGGAGTTTAAAAAGATAATACTAACATCCTTGTACTGCCCAATTTATGTATTATAGCATGAAAACTGTAATCAGCATCTTCTTCAATCTTTCCATACAATCAATTCTACTGCAATATATTCCCAATGTTCGACAATGTAGAGCTTTTATTATGTATCCTACCTAGTATTGGATTGATAACGCATACCCTCGCTTCATTTTTTCATGAAAAGAGATAAGAATGCGCATGTGACACACGGACAACATTACATAATATCTATGTTTTTATTCTCTGTTATTGTTATTGGTTTTGATGCAGTTTAACATTTAAAACGAAGAAATAACAGAGGTGCATAAATGCACTCACATGAATTGGCAGTTCAAAAGAATTTATAAAAGTGATAAAATCGGTATTAAAAAACAAGTGGAAGGAGTTTACAAACGTTTTACAGTTCGCAAGAAATTTTATATCTGATTTATAATTTTAAAAAATGAACACGCATCAAAAAGAAAGAGAGAAACAACCTCTACTAGCATTGGAAAAGAAATGTAACGACAATGATAATCTTCAACAAGATCACAATAAAGGGAATGATGGATACACGTCCAGGTAAAACCTACTGTGATTATGAATCATTAAAATTTCAATGCAGAACCAGCTTACATAATTCGAATCCAAAAACTACAATTTTACTTGCAGGAAATCTGGTCATGGCTGCAGTCATTTAGACGCTAAACAAAACTGGGCATCCGATTATGGAACGGTAATTGTTTTTCTAAACCATGTATTTGCAGAAAAGAAGTAACCTTCAACTATTTTCTCATTTTCTTTGGTTGACTTAACTCCAAACCAGTCTTATCTGGTAATGTAGTGTTTGTTTACACATCTTTTGTAGATGCTCTTAATGAGTGCATTTCTGACTTGCCTTACATATTGCTGGAGTCAATTAGTATGCAGACATAATATTAGACTATGCAATAGCAGAATGCGTGCAAGTGTCAGTAGGATTTGAAAAGGTGCCTTTGTTACTGAGCTGTTGGGATAAATTCGAAAAAATTTGGAGATGCATTTACGTTCACCTTAAACTGTAATAGTTGACAGTAATGTGCGTGAATATAATTAAGCTTAAGTCGTTACTGCACTGGGATGTACTTTTCATATGCATCGATATTTCCAGTTTCAATGTAACTCGTCAATAGTCAGATCTAAAACCTTCATTTCATTCACTTCAGCCTTTCATTTCAGATGCAAACTCACGTTGTAATTGAAGTAGTAAGTAAATAGTTCATTGAGGATTCCGTGCCTCTTATTTTAGACACATGTGGCGAACTTGTGTACAAGTAAGTTGAAGGTTGCCAATTTTCTATCACCGGTTGAATGATATTCCAAATCAAAATATTTTGTTTGTGAATGTAATTTGCATCTTAATTTTCCACCTATTTGCAAGTATTCACCTGCCAACATGACTGAACCAAATGATGACGAAGGTGATATCTTGCAACAACAGAATGGAAAGGAAAACCATTGCGAGGAACATTCACAGAGCACGATGATGATGGCACGGTTTAAGGAGTTTCAGATTCATTCAAAAATCTCCCAGTTTATCGTTTACTCCCTCATCTCACCTTTGATTTGGGTTGTTTTGCTAGTCATTGTTGGCAAAGATGATTTGCCAGGTGGAACCGTTTTTGTTTTGGTGCTATTGGAGTGTGGCGGAAGACTATTAGGTAGTAAAATTCAATAAAAATATGTTTGTACAACTCGGCTTAAAATCTTATAGGAAAAAATCTTTACATAGGACATCTTGTGAGTCTCATTCATGTGCCACCAATGGTTGGAATGCTTGGCTTAGGAATAGCTATCGGCAACATTTCCTTTCTAGATCTTACTCAGCGATGGAATCCAGCATTGTCATCGCCCATCCGGCAAGTATGTTTTGTCAGGAAGTATGTTTAGGCATTATAAGTAAATTGTGTAAGTAATCTTGATATTGGTTTTGTAATGAATAGATTGCATTGGCAGTAATATTGACGCGAGCCGGATTTGGCTTGGACTTGAATACACTGATAAAGTTCAAATGGCTCGTTTTAAGATTGGCCGTTGTTCCTACCGTCATTGAATCTCTGACCATTGCATTTCTCACACATTTCCTTTTAGGATTTCCTTGGATGTGGGGTATATTAGTGGGGTAAATTTTATCTAAATGAAAGAGGTAACACCAATAAAAATGACGCTTGTTCTGATCAGTTTTGCTTCGATAGTTTTGTAGTGGCAGCTGTATCTCCCGCTGTAATTGTTCCACGTATTTTGGAACTAAAAGCTCAGGGTTATGGCGAAAAGAAAGGAGTTCCTACAGTGGTACTGGCATCCGCAAGTTTGGACAATGTTGTTGCTATCTCTTTCTTTGGAGTTGCATTAGGATTCATTTTCTCTTCCAAAGGAACCCTGGAAATGCTTTTACAATGTCCACTGGAAGTTGTTTCAGGATGTGGCTTTGGATTTATTTGGGGAGCTATGAATGCAGTCATTTTCAATCCGTCCGGAAATACGCCAGATGCTGATGAAAGTGTCGCAAAAGGAATATTTGTGCTTGGCGGTGGAATAATTTCCATTCTCGGTTTTAAACTTTTGGACTACTCTGGAGCCGGAGCTTTAGGCTGTATCATTTCTGCATTTGTTACTAGTACAATTTGGAAATATCGAGGGTTTTCTGAAAATGAAATTGTAACTCAACTTTCATAAAGCTCAAATGGCATTTGAATACCTTGTTCTCAGTACTCATGTAAATATGCATGCTGTTTTCATTATAGAATCAAATCAAGTGGGGGTTTACATTTTTATGGAAATTTTTTGAGCCTCTATTGTTTGGCGTGATTGGACTTCAAATTGTGATTGCTGACCTAGACGGGAAAACTGTTTTGCTGTCAGTCGGCTGCCTTATAGCTGGAGCATTTGTAAGTTCGTTATAATATGTTTGGGGTTACATGATACATTTTCATAATTTACTATAAATATGCTCGTGTATAAAAGTGTGTTATTTAATTTCATAGGTTCGCTTCATCACAACCTATTTGACAGTATGTTCAGCCGGTCTAAGCACCAGAGAAAAGCTATTTATTGCAATTTCCTGGGTACCAAAAGCAACTGTTCAGGTGAGTTCATCATAAAAGCAGACAACGTGGATTGCAGACATATTCTTGGAACAGATATTATGCAAAACATTTTTATGTAGCACGAAATCAAATTGTTTGTCCCTTTTAAAAAATCGATTTTTTCTAATATCTAGGCCGCCATCGGGCCGATAGCTTTGGATTACGTTAAAAACATGCAAAGTGGGGTTGACACGCAATTGGAACAACTAGCAACTCAAGTATTGACGATAGCCGTTGTCGTGATACTGCTCACCGCTCCAATCGGAGAATTTGCTGTGATATTCAGTGGACCGAGGCTTTTATCCAAAGATAAAAGTTCGGAAGCCAGAGTAACTCAGTCACGAGATGATCCTCCCACTACGTCTGCATGAAAGTGTTTCAAATTTTTGAAGGTTTTCATTACTCCACAACTAAACAAAGTTTAGTTTTATCTCAGGAATGTTTTTTTTACAAATTGATAGTCATACTTTTTAAGCTGATTACCTGTAAGCTCTCCGAAATATGCAGTAAACGTTTCTACTCGAATTAAATTGGTATATCTGCCAACTAGAACGCAATGTTATGTCGTAATGTGGAAAACTCATTAAATCATTGGCAATATTGGCATCAGAAATATTTTAACCTTGAATCCTAAAACTAGCTCATTATGCCCCAACCAATCAGCACCTGTTGGCACATGGCGAAATAGCTCATATAATTAACTGCGTCACTATTTATTTCAGATTAGTTGAACTAGAACTAGGCTGCAAAAACATTCCCATCGTTTATAAATATGCATTGCGTACTTGTAAAACAAGTTTTACTATTTAATCTGATTTTTTAACAGGTGTAAGATGACGATTCGTCGTTTATTACTGGCTGCTTCCTTTTCTAATTATATATAGCGAATATAGCCACATTAATATTATATTAAAAAGAGTTTTAGTTAATCTTAAGCATACTCATTTTATAACACAATGAAAATTAAAAGATTTCTCTGTTTTCATGAATTCTATTAATAACGCGTATGACTAATATTTGATAAACAAGATGAAGGCGAAATCATAAAAGATTAAAGAAACTCACTATGTATAGCTCACCAAAGTCTCTTAGATAGAAATATTCTTTTAATAGTGTTAAGTAGTATGCATACACAGCAGAAAACTGAAGCTTCGTTTGCTAACGTTGGATTGCATATACTTTGTATACCTCTACAAAGTAGAAAGTGAATTACGATGGAAGGACACAGCTAAATGTATTAAATCAATGCGTCCATAATATGCATATCCCAATGCGCATATACATATATAAACTACAAAAGTACAGGTTATAGTAGCGTTATATGTGAACAAGTGGCAATGAAAAGCATTAGTCTTTAGTCTGCATCAAAAAAAGGAAAACTGAATCTCACATGAATGATTGAAGTAGTATATATGGACGGAGTACTCCAAAGGAAAGGAATATACTACATGTGATACATATACATATATAAAAATGACTTACATATGTTTTTGTCAGCAAGAAAAAGAAGTCAGCATGTGTTCCATTTGTACTTACTTGCTAGAATTTGTGTATTTATGTAGGGGTTATGAGGAGGATCCAGTAAAATGATAGGTTGCAAGTATAAAGTACTTTGTAGTGATCGGATGATGATGCATCCGTGGTTAAAAGCAATTATTTGCTTGTATGCTTACGCTTACTCATCGTCACCAGGATGTACATAAAGCAAAGTTGAAAGTATCCAATCCACAATGGACGAGACTATAAACCACTGGAACTTCAATAAAATAATATTCCACCTTTTGTAACAAAATAAAATGACCACAAAAGACAAAGGTGGCTCAGTACATCCAAAGCTAGTTGGTGGGAGTGGGTCTGGATTTTAAAGTAAATTCTGACCATTGGAAAATTGATTAAAATGGTACAGATACAGAACCCGAGCATGAAGATGACAATGTGAATCCGTTGGGTGTGTAAACATTGCATTGGCCATGTCTGGAACATACATTTAGTGAAGTTCATGTGATGTTGTTTGTGAGGAATTATTAATGTAAATGATGATGGCTGGATGATTTGATGATAAACTGTTTCAATAGAGGGGCAAAAAAATACAGCTGGAATACTGATCTCAATTGTGTTTAGAGCTAGGTTTGGCTGTGAAAAGGGTTTACTTAACTCAATGTGGGAAGTTTACTGAGATTTTACTAATCCTTCATCCTTGATCATGAAGAAACATGAACTTTAAATCTTGAATAATTGATAAGGCGTAAAGTTAGTTCTTGAATGTACTTACTTAATCTTATTTTATAAAAACTCCCAATTATGAGACATCAACTCCGAATAAGAACGACTGCGTTTTAATTGTGAAGCAGTGAGCAGTTCGGGAGGAGGAACGGAGGAGAGTTGAGACTGATAATAGAGTAAGTATACCGTAACTATTTATTTTATTTTTTAGCTAGCAACACCTTTAAACTTGCCGAGTAGACAGTAGAAGGATGAGTAACCAACTTAATCTCCACAAATGTAAACGTTTAGTAAAAATGCAGATCTGATCTTCTTTCGCAGGCACATTCCTGTTTGAGTAATGCAATATTAATTTTTGCCATTTAAGATGAGATGGTGATCTCATTTGGTTTAAATCAAAGATTAATGCATAAATCATTAATGGGTGAAGACAGCTTGGAGACATTTGTGCGAATTCTTTTCGCAGTTAGCTACCTTAACCCTGGATTTATGCAGTATCACTTGTATCCTTCAACAATTCTACTCGGTAGGACGCTATTACATCATACTTTGTAAGAAGACTTACTACTTTGCCTGAGCACTAATTAGATTAGCAGGTGCTCGTCATTAGCTGTACTCTTTGTGACTCTTTTGCTGGGTGTTGTTCAAAAACGACATAGTTCTTTGTAGTTGCATCAGGATATTAACCTTTTCCAAGGGATATTGTCCATCCCTTTCAAGACGTCACTTGTCGTGTGTATGGGTTCACTACGACATTGACACGAGCAGCTATATACACTTATCCAATAAAAGGATTGTAGTATTTTGCAGTGAATAATATAACTCACGTTTCATTTACCATCTTCATCACCTCCGAGTTTATTTGCGTGTATTGCAGTAAGTTTTGGTACAGAAAAGCATTTATTTATCTGTTTTGGTCGCCTGACCTCTCTAATTCAGCAAATTAGCCCTTCCAGTTTGTTGAAGTACGTAACTAAACTTTGTTGGAAAAAAAATTTACTCGTGCATACTAGAAATTAAGGTTTTAGCAGAGCACCAGCGGAAATACAATTTGCTATTAAAATACAGTTGAACCAGAATATTCATTCAATCTCATTCGAATTTGCATGTTTTCAATCGATAAAAATCATATGCGTGTGATTTAGGAGAACTGCGACTTTATCAATGTCAATAGTTTTTGTTTCGTGCTTTGATTCTTGTATTTTTGCTGAGCAAGGATATTTTACTAACTCCAACCAAAATAGATTTGTTATTTTCTCTCATATGAGTCATTTGAAACACAGAAACATTATGTCATTCATACAACAAACAACGTCATATTATAGATAGTTTTTAGGGTTTCAGACAGATAAACTGAATTTAGTAAATTTCACAACGCCAATAAAAAAGGCACATCACTTTGAGCTTACGTGTAAAATTTAGTAGGAGATTATGACATGACACGGCGTTTAATGCGAAAGAGTTGGATGATAATAATCAAAATCGGAACTCAAAATTCTATAGTTAACATGAAATGCAGATTTCATGACAAGATACTGCTCAACCACTGTATCCAAACTTTTTCCATTAACATTTAGTTTTTTTCGATGCGAAGTTAATGATGGGATTGGAAATGCTCTCATTCAAATATTGATTTCACCTACGAGAGAATATATATAGACTTGAAATCCTTTGTATCACCTTCCCATGCATCGGAAGCCCAGTAAGTGCCAAGCCAATTAACTTTCACAATACGATATCTGCATGGAAAACGCAAAAAACACATTTTTCTCGGATTTTCTTGCACACGATCCCCGAGCTACTCCTTCAAGTTAAGTGATGCCGTGGTGGCCATCAAAACTTCTTAACCCAACACGTTTCGCAGTCATGTTATTTCCTTGAAAGTTATAACAGGTTAGATGGTCATGATGATGCGTGATTTTGGCTACCTACCTAGAGTGGTATTTAGTTGAAAGTCTGGAGAAAGTTGGTTCACATTTCCTCTCCAGATTCTAACGTTGGCAAATGTCCAAGACCTGAACGCAGCTAGTCCTTCGAGTGCTTCATGAAAATGGATTTCTAAACTAAAACCCGGTCGTTATTTTTCAAACAAATAACTTCTTTGCTTCTTTTACACAGAATCATTTGCATTTAAACCTCAGAAACATTTTATTTGTTTCTTGAAACAAGATGCAAGTCGAAACGAAGCTGGAAATTCCTCAACCAAAAAGTTTTCTCCAAACAAAACTAGTGACAGTTTGTGAAAGTACGATAAATAAAATTCGGTGCAAACTGACTGCTCATTAGTAAATAGTATGTAGTGTTGGTTCACGTAGCATTAAACCATCCTTTTAGTGATTATCTTCATTGTGAAACATAGACATCTCTTACAAGATACTTAAAGTCCCAATACGTTTTTGAAAGTTTTTATATTCTAAATTTGTGCAATGTTCATACTGAATGGGTTTTTATAATACTATTTTTTCAGGTAAGATAAGCAGTAGTCGGATAACACCTCAGGGGATTCACTCAACTGTAGGGAAAAGTACTCCTACAAAACTTTTCCAATTTTATTGACCACGACCATCGCAACTACTGGCTCTCAACTTAGGCAAAGTGAAAGTAGTTCGTTACACCTGAGATTTTCACCCAAGCGACTTTACTTTCTCCTTACAACATTATTTATTTAATTCCTGGAACTTTTAAAAAGCGAAAATGACTGCCCGTCAAAGTGCTGCAGCCATTGCTGCTACAGTGGCTGGAGTTGTATTCTCCGTCTTTGGTACATTCATGTATGTGTTGTGGCCATCAATTTTTAACAGCGTTCTCAACTCGGTAAGAAAATTATATATTTTGTGTAGAATTTTCAAATAAAAAATACAATAAATCAGAAAATAATTATTTCGCTTGGGGGTTTATGCAGAGATTAATATTAGCACCTGGCTCGTCGAGTTTCGGCCTATGGGAAGTCACGCCGATTCCCATGTACATAGAATTTTACTTATTCAACTGGACCAATGCAGATGATGTTTACGATGTCGACAGAAACATTTCAAAGCCTAAACTTGTGGAATTGGGACCTTTTGTTTTTAGGTACAGAATTCTCCATATTGAGCTCGTTATCTCAACATTTCCTACTTACAAATTAACTAATCTGATTGGAATTTTTATTAATTAGGGAGCATCGAAAGAAGGTAATCAAGGAGTGGTGTGATGACAATAGTACGATAACATTTTTGCAAAATCGTACATGGTATTTCGAACCAGAATTATCCAAAGGTTCCTTAGATGATTTAGTCACCACGGTCAACGTTCCTGGCATTGTAAGTATACAGACAGACTCCAAATTTGTTCTAAAGGACACAAACACGCGTTCAAGTTTTCAATTGTTGGATTTTCTTTACAGACTGCGGCATTTGCTTTGCGAGATGCTGGAATATTTTATAAATTTGCGCTGGCCGCAGCGATGGCGGCTTTGCGCACCAAAGTTCACACAACCAAGACTGTTAGGGAATTTATTTTTGATGGGTACTCGGATCCGTTGCTTAATTTAGCATCCATTGTGCCTGCCAGTGTTGTGCCTGTGAGTATTCCTTTCGACAAGTTTGGATGGTTCTATTCAGTAAGTAACTCTTAAACGAATTATAAGTTTCTAAAATAGGATAAATTTTATTATTTAATGATTAAATGAAAAAATTTACAGAGAAATGGATCTGCAACATACGATGGAGTATTTAATATGTATACGGGAGTCAGTGACATTAGTAAATTCGGCAAAATTGGCGAATGGAACTACATGAACCATACCCACTTTTATGACTCATATTGTGGGAAAGTTAATGGTTCTGCTGGAGAATTTTTCAACCCTTATCAGGATAAAAGTCCCATTTCCCTGTTTAGCTCGGATGTTTGTAGAACGCTAACATTAAGCTACAAGGAGCCTACAGTTATGGATGGAATTAGTGGCTCCAGGTATTGGGGCGATGATACCATGTTTGATAACAAGACTACGAAGCCAGATAACTGGTGCTTTTGTCCGTCAGGAGATTGTCCCCCAAATGGTGCGATTGATGTTTCATCTTGCAAGTGAGTATTTTGGTTATCCAGTCTCATTCTTCCACATCCCACCACATTTTTAGTAAAAATAATTTTTATTTTATTCAGGTTCGGAGCACCTGCCTTCATTTCATTTCCTCACTTTTTTCACGGAGATCCTTCATATCGGGAAGCAGTAGATGGAATGCACCCGAATCCCAGCTTTCATCAACTTTTCATTGACATTGAGCCGGTGAGTAAACCGTCACGATGTGAAATTAATTATGTTACTTAATTTTGCTTAATCAAATAAATATTCCTCTTCTCAGAGATCTGGAATTCCTCTACAAGTTTCCGCAGCTCTGCAAATCAACATTTTAGTGGAACGACGCCATGAATATGGGTAAGTGGTTCTCAAAACTGCTCATACTTTCTTCAGGCCATACCCTGTTTAATATATTCCTTTCGTTTCCAGATTTTTGAAAAATCTTCCTTTTGAGAAAATCTACTTTCCCTGCATTTGGTTCAGGCAGACAGCTCAAATCGACGAGTCCATTGGACCAATGGTTCGCATGGTCAGCAACCTGCCATCCATCGGCTCCATTGCTTCCTTAGTCATTCTCAGCACGGGTCTCTCCATCATTGTCATTCTTGGGATTTGTATAATGACTCGAGTATGCAAACGAGATGAAGACTCAGTGGTCCTGGTAAATTCTTGATCCAACTTTCGGACTAGAAGCTGGCTCGCTTGTTCCAGTATCGTGGTTATATTTAGTTTGGGTAGTCAATCATCTTGCATTACCCAACTGTAACCAGCTCACCGCAAAATTTTTACAGTTTCGCAGTCACCAGCAAAACATTATGTTCCTTTATAGTAGAAACACCCGTACAACTAGCGCTGATTGTATTGGTATTTTAGTTTAGCTTCGGTTTGTACTTTTAATTTACGATAGGAAGGATACGTTTTATTTATAACTGTTTTATTGGCTTACCATTTTTAGCAACATTTTGAATGCGCTTATACTTAACGTAAGTTTTATGAGTTTGATGATTTTTGCTCATGTATACTTTTATTGTACCTAACTACACCACACCGAGCAAGTTTTATTGGATTTGCTCGTATAAACAAGACTGTCTTTTAACCCAAATAGAGAACGCCCGTGTCTTACATACGGTAATAGTTTTTTATTAATGTATGGTTTCCTTCGCATCTCTCGTTTACAATAACTTTATCCTTTTAGCAAACTAACAACACACTGGCGATACCGCAGAATCCTTGCAAGTTTCACTGTAGCACTCTTGAATCCATATATAAATGCATTTTTTCTTGTGCCAACGTTATTCCAGAACGCAAGCCCAACCCCCATTCCCACTTCAGCTGGAATCAATAATGCAAGAACGAGATCCATGAAATCCCTTCTTCACGCTTACTTTTGGAGACAAAAGGTTTTACCTTGTGATGAAGAAAGGGTTGTAAAAACGATGAGTAATGGCAATAGTGCCAGTGCTAAAAAGAGCATGATAAATAGTTACAATGGAAAAATTCAATCTGTGGTCATTACACCAATCACACTTTCATCAGAGTATTCTTACGATAGTGCTGCGGCTTTGGTTCAGAATACTATTCGAAGTCGGAGATCCTCACAGATCTCGAACAAGGGTGAGGAAATGGCACCGCTCTGTATTGACCAGGATGTGAAATCAGGAGTGGCTGATTATATGTGACCTCAAAATACAAAATCTGGCTCAATTTAAATATGCTTTTTCTTGGCACTATTCATGGTAGTTTGTCTAGTAGAAGAGCTACTACTGTCTTGTGTTTCTCTATAGTTTTTCGTTTGCTTCAGGTTCTTTTTTATGCCGATGTAATTGCGAATTCGGGAGAAAACTGCAAGATCAGAACAATGAGTATTTAAGTGTATGACTTTCACAAGTTGATTAAATAAACTTGGGATTTCTTGAGAACTTTTGAACATTTTTATTTCTTTACTTTCTTTGTGCAAACTCTTGCCAGTCAATGTCTAGTTTTTTTCCAGCATGCTGCATTTATGGTGTATGACACTAGTTAAATGTTAGACACGCAATAGCAATCACTTTATTTTCGTCAAGTTTAATTCACAGTTGCACCCGACATATTTTAATGTACTTAAAGGGAGAGGGGTTCCATTTTTAACTAGTGATTATTTTCGTTTCTTTCTCCAGTCACATTCGCGATGAGTATAGGTATTACCAACAAAGTAGTTGAACTTTACTCAGCTGTGATATCAAATATTTTTAGGATAACATGCCATATAAGCGTAAAACTGATAGATTAATCAGTTTCATGTTAATAACTTACGGTTATCAGTTAAAAACTAGATGTACAGTCCATCATGTTCACGATGTAAAACGAGATCTTATCAAATGCATACATGAATGTGTTTTAATGTATATAACAATAAAGGAATAGGATAATATGTAGAGATAAGCGTTTGAAGAGAAAGATGTTATGCTAATAAATCAAAAAACCCTGATATCCGTTCAGAAATATAACATAAAAGTAGTGAAATTGTAGCACTTTATTCACTGAAAACCAAAACGCATATATATTGCACAATAAAATTCACCGGGGTTCATTATAACTTTCTCCAGAATTATATAATATATCTGGTTCCGGGGTAGATGTGAAAAGCACTGTTAAATTTGTCGAAAATGAAGGTTGCTCGAAATTCACGCAATCCACAGTTCCGACAAAGTTACAGTGCTTTCATTAGTTTTTCATTTCTTGGGGGTTACCTGAGATTCACCCACTTCTAGATCTCTTCTTCGGATTGTCTTCCTCAACAGCGTTTGAAAGCTCAACAACTGGAAAGCTGAAACTGTATTGAATTGTTAGCCGAATTTAGAAACCACAATTTTATATGCTTAATAAAATTTACGTTGATTGAGAATAATTAAAATTCGACAATCAAATTAATTTTATTTAAACGAAAACGCTGAAATCATTGTAAATTCCTTCTGTTCTATGAGATTAGAAACCTAGAATCCTATTCTATATCATACTAATACGGACACGATGCAAACGATTTCCCATGCGATGACATTTAATTACAGATGTTAACACAGGAGAAGAAATCAAACAGCTTCCGTTCACTTTTTGTAGTCTGGGGCCGGTGACTCGACACCCTTATCCCAATCTCGCCCAATTCCAAAAAACTGAAACAAACCCAGATTAATATTACATTGAATTACCACAAACAGGATAGGTAAGATCCACATGAAATTTAATTTGGAATACTTTGTATTGCTTGGCTCGATAGTCATTCCATGGTTCGGGGTTGCCTTTCCGATTAAAACTGACTTCAGGGTTCTTGATGAGTGTTCGAGTGACTGCACCAGCGGCTAATACCACACCAGCAGCCAGCATAACATAAAGGGGGATAATCTACATAATTATGGAATGGAAAAGGATGAGATTATCTATGTCTAGCTACAGCCTTATTGTTACAAATGGAATGGAATTTTTAAAACTTAAATCTCTAACCGCTGGGTACTTTTTAATGCTCGAAAGAGTCAACCCACTCAGTCCCTTAATTGGAGGCATTTTGAATGTTATCAAATAAAATTTCTTATTTCGTCAGCAATGTATTGTTTTAATGATGAATTAACAGAACAGTAAAAGTATTTGAAAGATGGATCGTGGTCACAGCCTAGTGAAGTGTAAAACACGGAAAAGTACGAGTGAGTTTCATAAACCACTCTGAGAAAGAATGAAAGATAAGGTCGATTTTTTCCTGCGAAAAAGTAGGTACTGGGTAAATACGTCGTTCATATCGTCCTATAGTGGATAAATATATAAAGCAAAGGCAAAGTGGCTTTCTGTAAAAATTATACCCCCAACCCAGAGCTACTAATTATTACCAATGTCACATGCTAAAATCTGCAGACATTTACAGCTCGGAAGAGATCACGTAGTCCTAGTGTTACTAGCACCGGCTGCAAAACATTTAGGGATGTAAAATATTATAGAAAAGATAGTTTTTGAGGAGATGGTTTAACGCAAATGCAACTTTGTTTGCTCAACTCAGTCCAATCCCCTGCCTGTATCCACCTCTCATGTCCTCATCTCAATATTGCTATCTGGTAAACGATGATGATAGTTTTATTGTGTCCATCAAACATCTCAACTTTCAACCTTTCAAAGAAGCTTATTTGTGCATCGACGACTACTACATAAATATGAGCGAGCACGAATGCATTCCCCGAATTAGAACGATGCATGCAAACGGTTATGATGGATGTCGGTATCATCGGTACAAATATAACGTATACGAATTTGCAAAGCCTGTATGGATTTCTGAGGTCTCGTCACATTTTACACGTAATACATAAAATGAGATTGGAAGGAGTACAAATGGTAACATTGATGAACTGATAATAATGATAATGCATGATCTTTTCACGCCTGTGGAAATGCATTATGTGCACTGTGCATAGAAACAACACGGAGGTAGTAATAGGGTGTTACGGATGTCTAGATGGTCCGGTTCCAAATGTTCAGCAATATATCCATCAGTCCATCACCAAACTGATAATAAGTGCACATATAAGATCTCGAGACGAGAAATCTCAATATTATACTTTTGGAATCGGAATGATGAATGAGCGAACTGATGATGATTTGCATGCACTATTTTCAAAAAGATACGGACTCGGGCCAACCGTGGCCTGCTTGGAAAGATTAGGTGCTAAAAATCTCATTATCTCTTTCAACACTTGCATTTTTGCCAAACATGCTTAACAATGCAGTTGTATGCTTCTCATTTGAGGGTTGACTCATCTCATCACGGGTTACGCTACGCTTTTACTAATGTACTGACCTAGTACATTGATGTAGGTAAACACTCCTCCAGCTCGCTAAAGAGTTACCTACCGCTGTCGATCATAATATATTGAACATTTACAACAGGCAAAAATAAACCAAGACTTCAATTTAGAAGACCACATGACAGTATGACATGACTGAAGTTATTACTCATTATACAAAATATGTTGGTGCTAATGACATTTGGAAAATTGTTGAGTTTAGCAGATTCGACATTTCCGGAAAAGTAAACTCAACCAAATCATGATGCTGTAAATAAGTTTTCATGCTTGTCCTTGGTTGGTTAAGTATACGCTACAGAAACGATGAAAAACTTCATATGCATATTGTCACATCAATACACCAAGTCTTTCTTATAGGAAATCCTTTACAGATCCGAATGGCTGGCTCTGTTTGTAGTATTTAATAATGTTTATAATAACAAGGTCAACTTTTTTTTATATTACTTGTGATTGAGAAACTTTTGTTAGGGTAATTCTAGTTTGTAATAAATACACTGAAAAATATGTTTTAATGACAGAATACGGTCTTACAATAAAAACTAGAAACGTTTTCGAAATTTGAAAAAAAAAACATTTAGTTATAAACCTGATAAATTTACTGTGTAACCATTTTGATTCACGGTAAGGTTCGAAAAACAGACTGAAAAGGAGATTTTGCCTCAAACGTTATTATAACTCGTTTATGCTGCCTTCAAATAAATGATTGTCAAATAGGGTGAAACTAATGTTGTATGTAAAGTAGAACTGAAACTGAATGCATCCAAGAAAAATGAGCAAAGAAGCATGCTAAAGACAACGCAAATTGATTTGTAGCTGAAACTTTACTACAAACATAGACAATAAGGTGACAACGACAGAGGATACGAATGTTAAGAACAGAACATTGAGTATATTGAACAGTAAGTTACGATCCACAACAGGATCGTAAAAGTCGGTCATCCTTCCAGAAAGTCCCACTTAGGTCCACTCCATGAGGCCAGTTCAAAGAAAATGAAGAAGTCGGCTCAGTTTGGGGCTGGCTTTGCCCGCATAGGAGAGTCCAGTTAGGAAGGCAGCTTGTGGGCGTACTGGCAGGGTGCTGGAACGGCGATGGTTCCAGACCAGTTGTAGTACATGTGGCAGAGTTTGTAAGTGATGAGCTGGATCCGGTCTGCGTCAAAGTTGTTTTCATCCTGGAGCACGTTGTAGGAACACGGAGAGACAGTCCCTTGTCTGGCAGCACAGGAAATCAAGTAGAAGTCGTACCTTTGAAAAAGAAAGCAACAACAAAGCAAGTTTAGTGTGTTAATTTCTGTGGAAAAGAAAGCAATATAGCAGAAAATGTTATATGTTGATTTGGCATACCGTTCCGGGAGAGTGACAACTTCATCAACAATTGTTCCCGGTGGAGGATTTGGAGGTTCATCTTCATCATCATGAGTCGAGTGTTGACCCGTTTGGATACGACGATGAAAGTGAGGAGTGGGGGTGACCTTCCTCCGTTTGCGTACATCTTCATGAGTCCCTCCTGAAATCAGAGCCAAGGAAATCATACGCTGCATTACTATTTTAGTACGCATAATATTTAACGTAAGAATTGATTAGTTGAACGTACCGTGAGTATAGTCAGCTCGGTATTGTAAACTGCCTTGAGTTGACCTTCGCCCACACCGTCACGATACATGATGATTCGCTCCGGAAGCTCGCCGTTGACCTCTTGGAAATTGTGGCAGCACTCTGGAAAAGAGAATTAAAACACATTTTAAAATGAAGCAAGCACAGATGCATAACACTAACAGATCAGCAATATATCAACTACAACTTACTAATGAGGTCAGCTAGCATGGTTTCGCAAAGTTCATCGTTGTTCTTGAACAGGGAGGTTGTGCTGAAGTACTTTGTGAAGTTTGCTGAGAATGTGGCGACCATCGCACCTACACTGCCTCCTTTACTTCCCTTGGCTCCGTGGTAAACGTCGAATCCCACGAACATGCAGCTTTTGAGCGGAAGCTTCAGAGTCCAGGGCTCTCCTCCCAGCTTGGCATTCATCTGAACGACGACCTTGGTGGCGATGGACATGAGTCCCTTGGAGGTGACATTCTTGGCCAGGAAGCACTGACTTGGCACTAAAAAAAAATATAAAAAAAATACATTACATCAGTTTGAAGAAAGTTTCAAGCTGCAATAAAAAATTAAAGGTTCAGTTTGCAACAAACCTCCTTTATCAACGGCCAGTCGTTTTTTCACCACGTTGTAGAGCTCCGCCTTGTTGTTGGGAAGAATGACAAAGATCATTTGCGGCTTCAGGTTTAGGGCATCCTCCATGGCCGACAGGTAGCTTCCACTTCGTGCATCTGGCACCTTGATTCTGGAACAAATCAAAAGCACAAAAATTAGTGGCATTCACAGAGACCTTCAATTCAAATGCAGAGCAAGTTCCTGCAAAAGTAATTTACTTACATTTGTTTTGGATTGCCAATAGCCATGCTGAGAGGAGCAGCCACCTTGGTCATTGTTCGGACCAGGTTGTCCACGCCAGCGAAATCCGTTGTGGTACAATGATGACCCATGTTGTTAAGTTCACGCTGGTGAGCATTTGCTGGGCTGAAACAAATAAAAAACAAACAAAATTCGCATCAAACCTGTGATTAGGCAAAATTGAACCAAAATAATAAATAAATTCAACTTACATCTGAACGCCATTGTAAAGTCGCCTTTGTCGTCCACTTGGTGAGTTCCCTTTGCAAACGAGACGACTTCCTTTGCGAGAATGCGACCCTTGAGCTCCACCAGCTTCCCGTCCAACTCCATCCCCCAGTTGACCAGCTCCGACTTGATCTGGAAGAACAAAGGAAATTATCACATAAATGTATATTTTGAATTCTCTACTACATGATGATTGGCTAAAATTCTAGTAAACCGTACCTCTGGGTGCTCCCGCATGCGCTTGTTAAATCCATCGAGACGGGGCCTTTCTCCTGCGGTGCCTGATGCAAATACTTGCTCAGCTCCTTCATCAGCGAAAAGTTGGCCCGCATGTTGTCCGTGAGTCCAGTGGATTGGCAGAGTTCGGGAACGAGAAGAATGTCGCCCGGGTCAGCAGCCTTTCCAGCATGCAAGTCCCTCTTGCTTGCTTTTGCTTTGAGCAGCGGCTGCTTCAGGTCCTTGATGGTCAGGCTATGCGACACGGTAGTAGTCCACCAACGTCTGCTGCTCGCCCTTCCGCTCGAACATGGATTGTGGACTTTTGTCGAACTCGATATCATCGATGTGGTAGGTCTTCCTGTTGTAAGTCGTCATCACAATCGTGCCGTTCAGCTCCTTCTTCACTGCTTCCCTGAACGCGTTCTGGTTGGCTCCAAAGGACCTCTCCAAGCCTTTGATTACAGGAGCACAGAGTCCATACGAAGAACTTTGTGAGTCGTCTCCACACACAGGAGCATCTTGTCTTCGTGGTGACGAATGGAGTCACGTACCCTGCAAATCATTGAAAAACACATTCTCTATTAAGTAACTTGGAGGTACAGACGATAAGATCAATTAAAATGTGCAAATTATGAAACACATACCGGGCCAGAGAGTAAGGCGATGAGCGGGTATGTCAATGGCAGCTACTGGATCAAAGAAATTGCGTCCCATTTCCAGCAACCCCAGCTGGAACATGCATTTCCGGAGAAGCAGGTTGTAGATGGCCACGTAGGCAGGACTTCCACTGTCGAGCGCCGTCACCAACTTGACGACGACTTGGCGTGGAATTTTCGCCCACCGTGTCCTCGACGACCATGGTGAATGCTGCCTCGGCCGTCCCAAGTACTTTTGGGGTGTAGAGCACAGTCCCGTCAAAGACGTAGCCAAACTGCATGTCAGCTCCAGCTATGCTCTCTTGAAGAGCGTCTTCTTGAGAGTAGTCCGATCCACCTCTGGCAGCACGTCCACTCGGTACTCGTACAAAGCCCATCCTGGCGCTGTCCGCACTTCGTAGTAGTTGGACTTCATGGAGATGACAGTTCCTTTCTTGCCCCTCTTGTCCTTCCCTTCTGGTCGGCTGGTGACGTAGTCCACGTCAGTGCGGAGTCCTCTTGCCGCCCCTCGTTGGGATGCTCCTTCTGCTGAGTCATCAGCAGCCAAAGGCGGAATGCTTCCCCCACGGACCCGGCAGTCTGGGATGACGACGATGATGACGATGTCCGCACGGCAAGAGTTTCCAAGCCCCTCTCCACACCAGTTGTACTCCCGCTGGATGTTGTGGTGGTGCTGGATTCTCTGTCTGGACTTCGGGATCGAGTTGGAGACCTCCTTCCCGCATTGATGGTTCTGGTTGGGGAGCGTGCACGAGCTCGTCCACGGCCACGTCCCATTGGCATTGGGCGTCCTGTATCTTCCATCTTTTCGGTTGATCGGTACGGTTGGCGAATCTTAACCGTCAAAAACAAGAGAAAAAATATTTGAATTAAAATTGGAACGAAGAAAACATACATCAGTATTACACAACATGAGTGAAAATACCAAACTTACCACAGAGAAAGAGAAAGTTAGTTGATTTTTTGCTCGTCTTGGTTTGGCTTTCCTTCTTGGAGCTGAGGTTGGTTTGTACTCAGAGCTAGAAAACAACAAGGAAAAACGTTTTTAATTTAAACTGAAAAGAGAAGAGTGCACAATTAAAAGCGAAGCACAGACAATAATGTTGGAGAAAGTTCACTCACCGGATATGCTGCTGAGCAGAGAGTTTCCTGGTTCAGTGGAATTGGTTTCGGTTTCCTGTTGAAGGCTTCCTTCCCCACGGGGAGTCTGAGTAGGCCAACACTGAAAAATACACAAAACACACATTTCACGAATTAGAGTTGGAATATAAAACGGGGCAACTTGAGAAAGCTCAACCAAATCAAAGATAATCAAATGAAATTTTCCTTGAAAACTATACTACTTCAGGACAGAAGAAATTTTCATTGAAATTAAAAGAAATCTACCAGTTGAAGAAGAAAGAGGAAAAGTTTACGTACCGGAAATGTTGTAGAACAAAGAGTTTAGGATTTCCTTGGTTGGAGTAGGTTGCTTGTTGAGGGTTTCCCAATACAAGGTTGATTAGGTCACTCTGAAACAATAAAATAAATTACACACCACAATTAGAATTGAAACAAATCAAAAGTTGAAAACATTCCCATTTCCACATAAAGCTCTCAATGTTTTCAAAAACATTTGGAAAGCTAGATAATTTCCTGGGGAAAATTTCAATGTGGGAATAATCAGAAAGCAAATGTGTTAGGAAGCATTTGAGCTTTCTGGTGAAATATTCGTACTGAGAACGCTCAAGTAGAAAGTTCCCAATGTTTCCAGAATCTTATAAACAGCCCCTATGAACTTTCTGTTGGAAAAATAGCCCAAGTTGCTGAGGTTGTTTTAAGTTTCCAGGACAACAACGCTCAGTTAGAAGTTACACAAGTTTCTGGGAACATTGGGAACTTTCTACTTGACAACTCTCAAGTTTGAAGTTCCCAATGTTTCGGAAACAAATGGAAGTTTTTCACTAGCTACTTAACCAGGACTCTCAATCGACAGAAATTTTTCTGATTAGAGAAAGGTACTGTTTACCGGTCAAAAGCAAACTTTCGAATGATTTCCCTCTGCCAGTCAGCCCTTTTATACCTCTTCAAATACATGGGAAACTGCAAACTGAATGAGCGTAAATGCATTCCTTTGTCTCCGTGCAACGTTTCGCATGTAAATTGAAATTCTCCTTACCAACATTAAAATAACTCATTCGAAATCTGCACCTGAACAAAGAAACTTTGTTCTGTTTTTTGTTTTTTGTTCAAAAGATTACGGAAATTTTCGTATTGACCTTTTGAAATTGTTCATTAACATTACGAAATGTAATATTCGTTTTGACCATGACCTTCTGTAATATATTCTAATGCTTTAAATTAAGAAATGAACCAGTTAGTGAATACAACATGCAAATTAATACATTTATGTGCATTTATGATAAATATTATAATATTATATTATAATTCGAATCTACATCTTTACTTTGTTGTTGCTTTCTTGTTCTTCAACTAGAGATTAAATATTTAGTTTGAATTTTCAAACTTTTGCATTCCTTTGTGTCCTTCCAATACGTTTCGCATCGCAAATTAATGCGTTTCCCTTTGCATCTGTCAATATTTGATAACGTGAAATTAAATTAATGCAACAACATGCACATTAACACATTATGTAAAAATTCGAAATCTACATCTGGCAAACAAATAAATCTCTTCATTCGCCAACAAGAGATTACGTGGTGAGATTTTCGTATTTGACCATGACCTCTTCGTAGAATATGCATGTCTATGCATTGAATTAAGAACAAAGAAAACAAATAACTTAATGAAACGTTTAATTTCGAATTCTCAAAGCGTCACAGTCATAACCCTTTTATTAAAAAGTATGATTAAAATATACTTTAACTCGCGTGATTCAGTAGTAAATTGAATGCAGAAATAATGGATGCGGTAATTAATAAGAAACGAAGTCCCAATTGACGATTAAATGAATATAATCGCTTATTTCATCAGCATTGCATTATCAGATAATATTGAATATCATGAGGAAATGGAGATTTCCTGTCAATTAATTACTTCAAGCATGCATCAAACACAGTACTCGTTTTTATTGGTGTGCCGAAAAAGTTCATGAACTACTGTGTTTCTTAGTTAATGCCATGCTTAGCAAAGTGCATAGAATGAAATTAATCAGTTTATAGGAAAAACGATGGAACTATAATCAAACACTAAAAGTGAATCTAAACTGGACGTTCCTCATAATCATATAAAGGAAGTTTTAAAAATCCGAACCAAATAGTTTAAGCTTCAAAAGCTGAACTATAAGCCAGCCGTATTAATTGGTTACTTTAAATGCGATTATTATTGGGGTTCTCCACATTATGCACTCATACAACATGCAAACAAAATGATGGTACAGCAAGCATGCGTTATAAGGAAACTGAACCTAAGCAGTAAAATTTAAGTTTATCTCAAATTCAAATCGGCATCAAATTGTCTAGTGCATCAAACAAGTTCAAGTTTTAATCATACTTTTTAATAAAAGAGTTAAGACTTTTGACGATTTCAAAATTCCAAATTAAACGTTTTATTCAGCGATTCGTTTCCTTTGTTCATAATTTAATGCATGGCATGCATATTTTGTTATAGAGATCATTGTCAAATACGAAAATCTCACCATGTAATCTCTTGTGGAAAAATGAAGAAATGTAATTTCTTTGTCCAGGTGTAGATTTCGAATTTTAGCATAATATGTACAAAAATGTAATAATTTGCATGTTGTTGTATTCATTAATTCGTTTTCTTAATTCGGGTTCTTAATATAAAACATTAGCATGTATTACAAAGGGGTCATGGTCAAAACGAAAATTTCTCCAGCTAATCTCCTGTTGAAGAACAAAGAAAATGGACAATGACGCTTTGTCCAGATGCAGATTTTGAATTTCAGCATAATATGCCAAAAATATATTAATTTGCATGTTGTATTCAGGAATTGGTTCCTTTGTTCTTAATGTGAAGCATTAGCATATATTACATATGAGGTCATGGTCAAAACGAATGTTTCATTTGGTGGTCTCATGTTAATGAACAACTACAATGAAAACAAAGAAGCAGACCAAAGTTAATTTGTCCAGGTGCAGATTCGAAATTTTAGCATAATATGTAAATGTGTGAATTTGTTTGTTGCATCAAGGCTTATTTTCACGTCACCAAATAATGACCTGCAACGTATGGAGCATCAATTTCAATTTACATGCGAAACGTCTTGCACGGAGACAAAGGAATGCATTTACGCTCATTCAGTTTGCACAGTTTCCCATGTATTTGAAGAGGTATAAAAGGGGGCCGACTGGCAGAGGGGAAATCATTCGAAAGTTTGCTTTTGACCGGTAAACAGTACCTTTCTCTAATCAGAAATTTCTGTCGATTGAGACTGTCCTGGTAAGTAGCTAGTGAAAACTTTCCATTGGTTTTCGGAAACATTGGGAACTTTCAATTTGAGAGTTGTCAAGTAGAAAGTTCCCAAAGTTCCCTACCTAAACCTTATTAAGTTGAAAGTTTCCTGGAAAAAAACCTCAGGAACTTTTGACTTGGGCTATTTCCAACAGAAAGTTCATAGGGGCTGTTTATAAGATTCTGGAAACATTGGGAACTTTCCACTTGAGCGTTCTCAGTACGAATATTTCCACAGAAAGCTCCAAATGCTTCCTATCACATTAGGAACTTTCTACCTGATTATTCCCACATTGAAATTTTCCCCTGGAAATTATCTAGCTTTCCAACTGTTTTTGAAAACATTGAGAGCTTTGTGGGGAATGTTTTAAACTTTTGATTTGTTTCAATTCCAATTGTGGTGTGTAATTTGTTTTTATTTCAGAGTGACCTAATCAACCTTGTATTGGGAAACCCTCAACAAGCAACCTACTCCAACCAAGGAAATCCTAAACTCTTTGTTCTACAACATTTCCGGTACGTAAACTTGATTTTTGACTTTATTTTTGTGTTAATTTGTATCAACCAAAAATCTGGCTTTCCTACATATAAACAGTAATTCACATAATAGATTAAGGTATTTCACATTATTTAGACAGGTCATAAAAGGATGTCCGAAATTGCTACCATAACACTGAAAGCTTCACAGAATTGGGCTTAGTAATACGTAACTACGCCCCATATTCCATGAAACCATTCAGTTGTTATGGTACAATAATATAAAAATTGAACTTCTTTGATCTAATAAATAATTCATAAATCGTTGCAAAGATTCTTTGCTAAGTCATCATCAAAAATAATTACACTTTTATTGAACAAGTTTGTTCATTCATTTATAGTCATTTTACGAATAGTATAGAGCAACTGCATTATGGGTAACTTTTCCTCTTTCTTCTTCAACTGGTAGATTTCTTTTAATTTCAATGAAAATTTTGCTTGGTTATCTTTGGTTTGGAAGGTTTCTCACGTTGCCCCGTTTTATGTTCCAACTCTAATTCGTGAAATGTGTGTTTTGTGTATTTTTCAGTGTTGGCCTACTCAGACTCCCCGTGGGGAAGGAAGCCTTCAACAGGAAACCGAAACCAATTCCACTGAACCAGGAAACTCTCTGGCTCAGCAGCATATTCGGTGAGTGAACTTTCTCCAAAATTTTGTCTGTGCTTCGCTTTTAATTGTGCACTCTTCTCTTTTCAGTTTAAATTAAAAACGTTTCCTTGTTGTTTTCTAGCTCTGAGTAAGAAAACCAACCTCAGCTCCAAGAAGGAAAGCCAAACGCAAGGACGAGCAAAAAAAATCAACTAACTTTCTCTTCTCTGGTGTTTGGTATTTTCAACTCATGTTGTGTAATACTGATGTATTTTTCTTCGTTCCAATTTTAATTCAAAATTTTTGTTCTCATGTTTTTTGACGGTTAAGATTCGCCCAACCGTACCGATCAACCGCGAAAAGATGGAAGATACAAGGACGCCCAATGCCAATGGGACGTGGCCGTGGACGAGCTCGGCACGCTCAGGAAGACCTCGAACCAGAACCATCAATATGCGGGAAGGAGGTCTCACAAACCGTGCGAGTCCGAGAAGATCCCGGAGCAGAGATATCAGCCCTGTGGACCACAACAATCCAGCGGGACTTAAAAAGCTGGTGTGGGGGGCTTGGAAAGCCCTTGCCCCGTGCGGACATCGTCATCATGAGACGGAGAGAAGGTCGGTCACTATCACCAAGAGACATGGCCGGAGATCCACGTGTGGAGCATTCCGGCCTATTGGCAATAGGCATGATGACAGTCAGCAGAAAGGAGGGCATCCCAACGAGGGGCGGACAAAGAAGACTCCGCACTGAACGTGGACTACGTCAGCGGCAGCACGACGAGAAGAGATAAGAGGAAGGGACAAGACGGGCCAGAAGAGAAGAGTGGAACAGTCGAATGATACCATAGCGAAGGACCAACTAACATACGAAGTGGCGGACAGCAGCCAGGATGGGCCCTTTGTACGAAGTACCTTGAGTGGACGTGCGTAGGCCGAAGAGGCGCTCGAATCAGGGACTATCTCCGGCTACAAGGAAGAAAGAAGACAGGAAGAAACGCGTTCTACAAAAACGCAGAGGCATAGCTGAGCGTGACATGCAGGTTTTGGCTACGTCCTTTGGACAGGGACATGGCGAGGTGCTGCTCCAGGTAAGATCAGCCCAAACAGTAACTATGGACGAGCGCCAGGAGGGCAGCATTCACCCATAGAGGTGACAGTAACGAGGACACGGTGGCGAAAAATTCCCCGCCAATCCGTCGTCCAAGTTGGTGAGGCGCTCGACAGTGGAAGTCTGCCTACGTGGGCCATCTACAACCTGCTTCTCCGGAAATGCATGTTCCAGCTGGGGGTTGCTGGAAATGGGACGCAATTTCTTTGATCCAGTAGCTGCCATTGACATACCGCTCATCGCCTTACTCTTTGGCCCGGTATGTGTTTCATAATTTTCCACATTTTTAATTGATCTTATCGTGTGTCTCCAAGTTACTTAATAGAGAATATGTTTTTCAATGATTTGCAGGGTACGTGACTTCCATTCGTCACCACGAAGACAAGATGCTCCTGTGTGTGGAGACGACTCACAAAGTTCTTCGTATGGACTCTGTGCTCCTGGTAATCAAAGGCTTGGAGGAGGTCTTTTGGAGCCAACCAGAACGCGTTCAGGGAAGCAGTGAAGAAGGAGCTGAACGGCACGATTGTGATGACGACTTACAACAGGAAGACCTACACACATCGATGATATCGAGTTCGACAAAAGTCCACAATCCATGTTCGAGCGGAAGGGCGAGCAGCAGACGTTGGTGGACTACTACCGTGTGCCGCATAGTCTGACCATCAAGGACCTGAAGCAGCCGCTGCTCAAAGCAAAAGCAGCAAGAGGGACTTGCATGCTGGAAAGGCTGCTGACCCGGGCGACATTCTTCTCGTTCCCGAACTCTGCCAATCCACTGGACTCACGGACAACATGCGGGCCAACTTTTCGCTGATGAAGGAGCTGAGCAAGTATTTGCATGGCACCGCAGGAGAAAGGCCCCCGTCTCGATGGATTTAACAAGCGCATGCGGGAGCACCCAGAGGTACGTTGCTAGAGTTTACTAGAATTTTAGCCAATCATCATGTAGTAGAGAATTCAAAATATACATTTATGTGATAATTTCCTTTGTTCTTCCAGATCAAGTCGGAGCTGGTCAACTGGGGGATGGAGTTGGACGGGAAGCTGGTGGAGCTCAAGGGTCGCATTCTCGCAAAGGAAGTCGTCTCGTTTGCAAAGGGAACTCACCAAGTGGATGACAAAAGGCGACTTTACAATGGGCGTTCAGATGTAAGTTGAATTTATTTATTATTATTGGTTCGAATTTGCCTAATCACAGGTTTGATGCGAATTTTGTTTGTTTAATTTGTTTCAGCCCAGCAAATGCTCACCAGCGTGAACTTAACAACATGGGTCATCATTGTACCACAACGGGATTTCGCTGGCGTGGACAACCTGGTCCGAACAATGACCAAGGTGGCTGCTCCTCTCAGCATGGCTATTGGCAATCCAAAACAAATGTAAGTAAATTACTTTTGCAGGAACTTGCTGCTGCATTTGAATTGAAGGTCCTGTGAATGCCACTAATTTTTGTGCTTTTGATTTGTTCCAGAATCAAGGTGCCAGATGCACGAAGTGGAAGCTACCTGTCGGCCATGGAGGATGCCCTAAACCTGAAGCCGCAAATGATCTTTGTCATTCTTCCCAACAACAAGGCGGAGCTCTACAACGTGGTGAAAAAACGACTGGCCGTTGATAAAGGAGGTTTGTTGCAAACTGAACCATTTTTTATTTGCAGCTTGAAACTTTCTTCAAACTGCTGCAATGTATTCTTTTATATTTTATTTTTTAGTGCCAAGTCAGTGCTTCCTGGCCAAGAATGTCACCTCCAAGGACTCATGTCCATCGCCACCAAGGTCGTCGTTCAGATGAATGCCAAGCTGGGAGGAGAGCCCTGGACTCTGAAGCTTCCGCTCAAAAGCTGCATGTTCGTGGGATTCGACGTTTACCACGGAGCCAAGGGAAGTAAAGGAGGCAGTGTAGGTGCGATGGTCGCCACATTCTCAGCAAACTTCACAAAGTACTTCAGCACAACCTCCTGTTCAAGAACAACGATGAACTTTGCGAAACCATGCTAGCTGACCTCATTAGTAAGTTGTAGTTGATATATTGCTGATTGTTAGTGTTATGCATCTGTGCTTGCTTCATTTTAAAATGTGTTTTAATTCTCTTTTCCAGAGTGCTGCCACAACTTCCAAGAGGTCAACGGCGAGCTTCCGGAGCGAATCATCATGTATCGTGACGGTGTGGGCGAAGGTCAACTCAAGGCAGTTTACAATACCGAGCTGACTATACTCACGGTACGTTCAACTAATCAATTCTTTACGTTAAATATTATGCGTACTAAAATGTATGATTTACTTGTGCTCTGATTTCAGGAGGGACTCATGAAGATGTACGCAAACGGAGGAAGGTCACCCCCACTCCTCACTTTCATCGTCGTATCCAAACGGGTCAACACTCGACTCATGATGATGAAGATGAACCTCCAAAATCCTCCGCCGGGAACAATTGTTGATGAAGTTGTCACTCTCCCCGGAACGGTATGCCAAATCAACATAACATGTTCTGCTATATTACTTCTCCTTTCTCTTCCACAGGAATTAACACATTTGCTTTGCTGTTGCTTTCTTTTCAAAGGTACGACTTCTACTTGATTTCCTGTGCTGCCAGACAAGGGACTGTCTCTCCGTGTTCCTACAACGTGCTCCAGGATGAAAACAACTTTGACGCTGACCGGATCCAGCTCATCACCTACAAACTCTGCCACATGTACTACAACTGGTCTGGAACCATCGCCGTGCCAGCACCCTGCCAGTACGCCCACAAGCTAGCCTTCCTAACTGGACTCTCCTATGCGGGCAAAGCCAGCCCCAAACTGAGCCGACTTCTTCATTTTCTTTGAACTGGACTCATGGAGTGGACCTAAGTGGGACTTTCTGGAAGGATGACCCGACTTTTACGATCCTGTTGTGGATCGTAACTTACTGTTCAATATACTCAATGTTCTGTTCTTAACATTCGTATCCTCTGTCGTTGTCACCTTATTGTCTATGTTTGTAGTAAAGTTTCAGCTACAAATTAGTTTGCGTTGTCTTTAGCATGTTTCTTTGCTCATTTTCTTAGATGCATTTTCAGTTCTTTGCATACAACTTAAGTTTCACCCTATTTGACAATCATTTATTTGAAGGCAAACGTAACTATTAGGCAAGTCAAAACCTCTTCGCATATGCATGCAGCGTTTGCTGTTTCATTTTGCATCAAAGGGTTTTCTTTAGAACCCATCATCAATTCCAAACCTTTAAACAAAAGCATACAAAATGAATTTGGTCATTGGTTTAATTTATTAGGCTAACTAAATATTTACTTACTTCTTTAGTTTCGCCATGCAATTGCTCTAGCTAGAACTGCAAGCATACCCACAACTAACTTGCAATAAATCAGTTTGTGCTTCTAGTTATTTCTAGTTTTGTGGTTATTCATCCGATTATATATTATATTAATGCTTAAGAATTGTATTTACAAACATCAGCGATCAGTATCTGTACTTAATTTTATTTAGAATGCTGTTGAATATTTTGGGGCAACGTGGGATCCAAATTTTTTTGTTTGGTTCCACCTTCCACCCTCTACCTGCTGTGAATGTGGCCTGACTAGTGTTTCCAGTACTCTGAATTTCGTGCAGGCATTCATATTTGAGCTAGTAATTCTTAAGCCAAAAGATAACTGCTAATAAGATGACATCAGAAGGAAAGTTAGCATCATGTAATAAATAGCTAACGACGAGTAATGATTACTATTGGATTTATATAATATATTTATTCAATTTATTGTATTCAAATTTCTTTGGTTGTGACAAAAATTGCATGATTAATATGATATGATACATTAGATACTCAATCAACATCGATTTGATTGGTTAAATCCATAAGGTTAAGGGAAGTGACAATATCAGCAGCAAGCTCAATAGGTCCTTCAAATGCGCTAAAATGACCACCAGTCTTAGCTCTTGTAAATCTCACAAGGTTTTGGAACTTATCCATCAGTGCAAACTTGGGCTGGGCAAGCAGCTCCTTCGGATAATTTCTGCAGCTGACAGGAACGGAAGTGGGGACGGAGTCAAGGGATAACTGAGTAGATGTTAATGGATTCAGTGTTTCAGCATAGATTCGAAGGAAACTAGTTGTTGATTTGCCAACCCAATGTACCATCACGTTATCGAGGAGGGTGTCCAAATCATATTTGTTTGAAATTCCACCATCTTCCTTCGACAATAGTTTCTCATCAGTCCAAAACGAAAACTTTTCCAGAATATATGAAGCCAGTCCACTTGGAGAGTATGATAAGGCTACTCCCACAGTTTCCGGTTTTGTTGCTTGAAGATGAATATATCCAGTTTCTCTAATATGATTCGTAATGATACGAAGTAATGGAGAAAATTGGGGTCTCTCTTCATCATCCAAAAGAAACTTTGGTAGGGCTAATGCAGCTCCAAACTTGAGGATGGACCTTGGATGGAAACTGAAACACATTGTCATGTGTGCTCCCAAAATACTACGAAATAAAAATGAAACGATCAATTAAACAGTTTATGACTAATTCCACTTCTGTACAAGGCTGTACTTCTCTTATATCATTAGCTCTCTCATCTTACTTGTCCTTGTACATGGTAGCCATATCCCCAGCTATCATGCTTCCCCAATCTCCCCCTTGCACGTAAAATTTTTGATGGCCTAGTCTCAGCATTAATGTCCTCATAATTTGGGCTATTTCCGGAGGTCCTAACCCAGCCTGGCTGGAAGCTTCTGAGAATCCAAATCCAGGTAGAGAAGGAATGACAAGCTATCATTTTTAATGAGAAATAAAAAGTTTATTAAAGTTCCGACTCATTATAATAAAAAGGCTTCATATATCCTATAGACAAGATGTCTTTACTTTTCTTCATTTATTGGTATTAACAACAAACCTCAAAATTGATGTCGGAATTCTCCGGCTCAACAAGTTGAGGGATTAGTTTCTGGTACTCAACAAATGATCCCGGCCATCCATGCAAAAGCAAAAGTGCTCTCGTCCCCTTCTTCCCTTTCTTTTGAGGTTTCACATGTTGGAAGTGTATTTCAATGCCAGAAATTGTCGTCTTAAAGTGTGGATACTTGTTCAGCCACGCTTCCCTAGTTCTCCAGTCATACTTGTGAAGCCAGTGGTCTTGAACTTTTGTCAGAAAATTTTTGTGGACGCCCCATTGAAAGCCGACGCGTTCAAGTGGATCCGCAACTCTCTCATCTACAGTCGCAAATTCCAACTTAAGCCGAGTTTTGAGATCTGTCAAAACTTTCTCTGAGATATTGATTTTAAAACTTTTGATGGAAGTGTCCTCCTTCGCATCTCTGCGGGATGTTGGACCCCAAAATTGATTTTCTTGAAGAGTAGGCAACTCTCCATCTTTGAGAAGCACGTAACCAACAAGACCGACGCTAACTGCGGCTACAAGAGTTACTACTGGAGCCCATGTTAAAAGGCCCATGTTGTATTATTTTAGAAGTGACTTTACTTTAACTTTTAATGCCGGCTGTGACACGCAAATACTGGCCAGTTGTATACACACTTGACAGTCCGCAGGAAGTAGAGAATGAGTTGTTGGATGGTTGGTTGGAGTTTTTTGTTAATCTCCACACAATCCTTATCCTACACACATGAAGTTGTTTTATGTATGGACAAGTAAAACCTGATGGGAGATGAGATGATCTTCTTCATGCCTTGTGGTTTTACTGTGCAGGTATAGAGATAGTAGCCAGCAAAGGTATGTGAACCTGGATATTAGAATCTTCAGGCTGTAGCTTCACTTTTCAACTCCACAATCCAGTTTTCCTTTGAATCAAGTAACTCGGTACATGATTATTCCATTTCGTACTATACGTCTTGAGGCAGGTGCATGAAGATTTTTATAGCTATATACTGACTTGTGCAGAAACTATCTTCGTTTTGTAGATAATCGCTAAGAACACTGTTTGTGCATAGGTAGCTTACACCTTAATATGGCATATCATTTTTAGGATTTCAATGTCGAAAAACTTATGATGTAGCCAAAGTATTTGGCCATGCCTACATACACAATGGTGTATATTTGTAATCTTGAGTTGATCTTCATAAAATATAGAAATTCTTCTCCGTATATAGTGTGTTGGCACTGGAAGTAGAAGTTTTAATTCAGAGAGAATTAAGCCAGGAGTTTCGGTATTACAACTAAAGCATGAGCTGTTTATTTTCCTTATGATATGCTGATTTGTGTTCAAATGGTTATGTGGAAAGCATTCAGTATCGTGAAAAAATTTGCAATGGTAGTTAGTTACACTCGTGAAATGATGAAATGTTATACTAACAGTGGTTTTCCCAAACTTTACAAACATCCAGAATTAAATTGACTGTAACGTGCTTACAAATAAGGAAAACCTGTCGATCGCGCAATAAACCACCTTCAACCTTCTTTTTCCTTAATATTTCATAAACAAATGGTTTCTACATAGTGTCAAGAAATGCTAACATGACTCACTGTAAAAACTAAAGCATGTAAAACGCTAGGAACGGAATCAATCTACTCACGATTGTGAAACAATTTATTTGGTTCTCATATTAAAGTTGTTTTCAGATGTCAAAAAATTTAAACGTTCATTATTTATTATATACGCTTTTATTGACTAAATTATTAAGTCATCCAGACTTCCATCAAAATGATTCTCCATTTTTGAGCCATTGGAAAGCCTAGCATCCTACAACATCCTTTCGTAAAGTTTGATGAAAAAATAAACCCGGCAAACCCGGTGGAAAGAAGTGGTGCATTAGAGGTTTGGAAAATATTAAGCTGAACGTAAATGATGGAAAGTTGAAGTGAATCATAATATTAGCGATGTAAACCTTAGACTTAAGTTGGAACTATATAACCACTCAAATATAGTCGTATCCGTTAAAAATGTCGTCATTTTTCGAAACTTATTGTTGATTTGACGGTAAAGATAACACAAACGTTTGTTTAAACGAGAAAAGGAACACATTTTTAAATATAAGAGAAAATAGAAGAGAGAAGTATGAAAACAGTTGTGTCCCATTAATAAAAACCTCAATTGTTATACTGCAATATCTTATCCTCCTCAATTATCAGTTAGTCTCCTCCACTTGACACTTCTTTCTGTGGTTTTCCACAATCAAAGATGAATTTTAAATTGTGTGGTTCTAAATGGGGGCACTGTGAGACTTTGTTGCAACGCATTAAAGAATGTACTAAAATGTCGTAAGACAAACGTAAAAAGTTCGTGACGGACAAAGTGATTCTTATAAAGTGGCTGCACCACTTAATAAATGTAGAGCAAGAGCAAACGTACTTACTTTGAAATAAAGTTGCATCGCTTCCAGTACACGAATAAGGTTTATATCTTCAGCATCAGGTATACAAAATGAGCATCCGCATGTAAAGAAAAAGTTCCATTATGCATGCGATTCTATTGGAGAAAACAGAAACAGTAAGTTTGGAAAGCAAAGAGTTTCTCAGTTGGACACAAGTGCACAGGGCTTTTATTCAACTTGTTCATTTTCTCTTACAAAGTAGAAACTTTTTGAACTTTGCAATTTCCGTCTTGTTTTTACCCGTCCCTCACATCACTCAGTCACTATTTCCAGAGAAGGAGAAGTCAGTCCACATTTTGTGAAATCTGTACAACATGATTCATGCAAGTCTCTTGCTATTTTATCATGCATTGACGTTGATGAGTAGGGAGCTTGATCTTCCCGTTGTTTTGTATAGTATTTATAAGGCATCACATTATAATCTACGGACATAACGATATAAAGCTACAAGGATCAGAGATCAATGACATTTCCAGAAGTCTACCACCAAAAACCATGGGCTTATTCATTGAAATCCATCTATTTCAATTCATGTCAGTCACGATCAAGATACGGTGTGGCATGTAGAGCTGAATGATGATGATTAACGTATCGCCCCGAGTCAAATTTATTCCGTACAATTTTCTGTGCCGTCGCTTGTTTGAAATCGATTTCTATAAATCTAAAATTCAATTTCATCCGATTCAACAAAACACAAACAGTTCTTAACATATCCTTTAGAAAATGGTATGGCATCAACTGAAATTCAATGAAAAGGTAATGAGATCTTCAGCCTTGAGTATTATGCTTCCAGATCAAAAAAGGTTTACGTATGCGAATGCATTTATGACTTCCAAATGTAAAAAACAAACAGCTTCCACACAATCCATCAATTTCTACTTTTTTGGCCGCCAACCTGGAACAACTAGAAATTTATTGCCGAAACTTGTATTATATAAATCATAACACAATTTTAGAATCAGTTACACGCAAAAAAACTAGATAATATAATATATTTTTATGTGCCGTAAGCCCCAAAACCTGTAGAGAAAAAAACTGTCAACAAAATACAAACCTAAAGTGTTACAAACAATGTACCAAACTACATTGCAAAAATTCATAACGTATTTTTTTGGTAAGCACACTACATTATTATACGGAATCCGAGTGAGTTACGTATTAATAATAATTTCACATTTTGCAACAAAAAACTACAATTTAAAGGAAACTTTTCACCTGGAACATGAGGCAGTCGTTGCGTTTGTGTAAATCAATAATTATATAGTTGCAATAAATCTCAAAACAAGTAAACATAGAAAACACAGGGTCTTTTTTTAGATAATTTTCGCGTATATGAGTACAATGATAATACTACGTATATGTACTAAAAATTAATCACAATAAAACAAAACATTTTGCATAGATAATATATCATTTCAAACATATCAACATACAAAGACACAGGATTATATTTTCTGACAAAATAGTTTATGTTGCTGCGGCCAAAACTCCACGATCGAGAACGCTTCAATATCTTTATCTTTTTTGTCTTATTGTTATTCGTAAGGTTACATTACAGAACAACATTTTTCTTGATATTATAATTCCGTTTTAACGCACACTATATAATGTACACACTATTATATTACCATCATCTCACAGAACCTACATGAAAGGAGGTAAATTAGCAATACTTAATTGACTGAATGAAACAACGTACATGGCTCGCTCTAGGTAGGGGGTTTCTTTCTCCAAAATATTTAAGATGAAAGAGATGGTAAATTATAATGAGGAAGAAATTCAGCCGCCCACTCACCCCGTTCCAGAAGTACAACTTTTGATTACGCTGAACTTATCTTCATTTCTAAGGCCATTATATCTAGTGATCTTTGATGTTTAATGAGATTGTACCTACCAATTTTTTTTATACATAAGGTATTTTTTTTGGGGGAAAACAGCCGAAAACATTTATATTTTCAGCATCTCCGTACTGTGCACATTACCTGTTAATGTTTACTTATGCAAACTAACACGTCCATTAAACACTAAGCCATGATGAATAAATACATATATCTCCAGTTCATATTAGCATAGTTTTAACAATATTATGGAGACGAAATATAATGGCAAGGAAGAAAAGTAGCACTTTCACAATACAATGCAAGTAAGGTGTGTGGCATGAGGAAGCAGATTGCACATTATTTTCTGTTAGAAATAGATATGACTTTTTTTAGTTTAATAGTACTACTACTATCTCTCACAAAATATTGACAACTACATATTTCCCCCGGTCATTGAATGCCAAACAAGCAATTATTCTTGATGTATGGTAGTGGATTATGTTACATACGTAAGGATTATATTAATCAGGTTGGTTATAATAATGCACAAGGAAATCTGACAATTCAATATCCATTACAAATATATTTTAGCTTCCACGATGACAAGTCTAATAATTTCTTGGCAGGTTTGAGTAATACAGTAATTATTATATTTTTTTATGTAAGACGACAACCCAGGCGAGAAATATTGGACTTCTTGGTTATGTGTTATATTATTTATATAATTTACTATATTATAGGGTACACAGTAATTGATAATAAATTACATCACAAATCACAAGCATTGCCTTTTCAGATTGAGAATCTCAACAGCGTGGAATAATCCAATATAAGAAAAATTATTATCAGAAGCGAAGAGTACTAAACGATGGTTCAAAAGGTACTTGACATTGATTTGATTATTTTATTTAAAAACTCATCAAACAGCCAATTTCAGGTGTTGGCTGTGGTAGAGTGTGATTACTGATTAGCATTCATGTTGGGCAATGAGCAAAGGACTGAACAACATTTAAAGCAATTTTTTTGGAGAAAGTTGATAGTAGTTTAGTTGGTTTTAATTTGAGAAAAGTATTGTGTTTTGAAAGTTCTTCACATATACAAGATACAGTCTCCGACTCCATCAAATACACTATAAAGTCCCTAATGGATCGTAGTCAGTGGAATCTGATCTGATCTACCCTGAGGTGACAAAGGACTCTTCTAATTTTTTTACATCTATGTATTTACCTTTTCCTAAATTCCTTTTATATTTTTATGGAGTAAGTCAATATATAGATAGCATCATATCAGTTCGTCTGGACTATATGGTTTCTCATGCATCATCAATAATTTAATAATACAAATATTATTGTATGATTTCGATTTCTTCTTTGCCATAATTAAGGTTTTTTATGATAATGAATTTTCCATAATATTGTTATGAAATGTAGTTTAGCATCATCTGTCTTAAATATTTTTAAAATAGTGATTTTCTTCCAATTATTATTGTTTGATTATATATTTTCTCTTCAGTGATGAAAGTAACTCAGGGCACATTTTCTAATAATATTATTACATTTCTTACTAATAACTCGATTCAAACATTAGATCTGACCCTATACATAATAATGTATGTACGCTTAATTGGTCAATTAAAGCCAATTAAAGGGTGACACTCTAGTTGAATTAAATAAAAACAGAAAAGGAAAAAAGGTAAAGCTATAGATTATATCTCTCAATGGGTTTCATGTTTTCTCTTCTTTGAATCTACTCAACTTTCGAGGAGCAATGTGGTGTGTGATCAGGGAAAACTTAAAATGATGATGAAACGTGACAGAGCCCTGTTTTTTCACATTGTAGTTTCAATCAATGTTTCCTGTTGACAGTGTTTAGTTGCTGTAATGAATATTTGTATATAAATGTATTGATGTTTTCCTGGTGTAAATCCGGAGAATGTTGATGTATATAACGTGTGCCTCTTGTCGGAGAAAAATTATGAGATGGGCTTGTCTTCTACGCTGGGAGTGGTAGCAGTGGGTGTTCCATTAGGTCGGTTAGATCCGTCTGGATTATTAGCACCTGCTGCTGCAGCCTGATTTGCTGTCGCTTCACGCAGAGCCTCGTCAAAACTCTGGACTGACCCCGATCGAGAGCCACCCATTCTTGTCTGCAATTAAATGTAACAAACATAGCATCTGAGAGTGAGTTGTACACAGGCACAATTACTTTTAACACTTGCATCATCTTCACCACTGAGATAGAGCAAGCTATAGGCAAGAACAAGGGAAGCAGAGAAACAACATGTTAAAGGGAAATAACAGATGCTCATCATGCTCCAGTTCCTTACATAAAGTACGTCATATAAACTGCCGTTGTAGACTATCTATATTTCCCCCAAGGCTTTCCACAATTTCCTTCCACACGAAGACTAGCGAGTTTTTAAGCTCAGAAAATTGCTCTGTGTAGACAATCTAGCCCTAGCGTTACCGTCATCATAATCTTCGTTCCAACATAACATCAAAGAAAAGAACCTTCAGAGCTTTATTTCATTCGACACCAGTATTCTATTACATTGATGTAAATGCATTATAAGTCCTGACAAGAATGGAAAAGAAATTTTGTTGTAGCCGACTGTCAAGCTCTAACTTAAGCCGTGGACCAGCCGGCCGGATCTCTTACACGAAGAGGGTTAATAGTCTAAAAATTGAGCAGAGATTGCGATAAATCTCAAAGGTGCACTTTGAGAGCAAAGCTGACACGAAAAACAATGAGTCTGCTTCTTTTCCTTACCTACATTCTAACATCGTAACAATCGATTTTAGTGGAGATAAAACAGTCTTGTAATGGCATACTGTAAACAATTTGAATTGAAATCCGATACTGTAATACAAGTTGCATTAAACCCACGCAACGGAAATAACTGCAGGCTGCCTGATTGATAGCATAAATGTGAGCACATGCATAGAAAGCCTGAATTTACTTGAGCTGAGTGATAAAGTTCAGGATCGAATTGATTACAAGTTGACACTACAAATGCAATTCGCAGCATTAAGGAAATTCTCACCGCCTAAAGTAACAGTTCATGGAAATGGAATGCTATGCATATAACAGTATATGTTTGGGTCGTAAAAAGTACTAAAAAGGACAGACATATATTGATCGAAGAAAACGATCGTCTTCTGTTACCTATTATTACCTACCTAAGTAAAAGGGTCCTTTTGAAGAAAGACATTCGTTCACCCCAAAAACTAAGTCTCGTTTGAATCAAGCAAGTGTAACCCAAAATAGACTCAATAACTTTCTTTTAACAAAACACTATTCTTCTTCAACTCAGCTAAAAATGAATTTGAGTTACGAGCAGTGAGCAAACATATATGTTCTTGTGCTTGCCTGCCACTTAAGTACGTGTGCATTTTATAGAGTAAAACCAAGTGGGACTAAGGGACTTTCCTTTTACAACTGCTGTTCCTTTTTTATTACCACATGCATGTTACGACTCTCTCATTTTCACAAGAAGAAAATAATATACTGGAAATTCCTATTTTCCTAAAGCTAACATCATTAGTATTCCACTTTGGATTTCTATTCTCAATTCCCAATTCGGCAAAAAAAACGAAAACGAAGAGGGAAATGAGCTTTCTTATCGTCATGTCACATATAATATGCTATACGTGTGCCACTTCAAGTATTCATCATTCATCCCTTTTCCCTACTTTTCCGTTTGCATCTTCAAACATTGTTCCATGAACCGCACTAACCGAATTTGATTCACTCTGTGGCAATATTCTCTTTCCTTCTCTGTTACACCGTTACCCCAGTCAAACACATTCGAACAACCGATATCTCATTCTTTTGAGGATTTATGGATGCTCTGAATTATTATGCAATTGAACAATCGGGAACAAGGCAAAATATATATATGTTTTTCCATGGACCGAATGAAACCGGATGTATTTTGACACATCATCATCAGGAGAGGTATGCATCAAGGATTACATTAGAGTAAGGGCTAGCATAACACTAGAATGAAAGTTAGAAAGAGAGAGAGAAAGAATTCGATAGTTATGTACCTTTACCTTAACAGCGGACACTGCTCCAGTGACCCGCTCCTCCATAGATCGGAAAGACTCTGTGTTCTTGAGTGCTCCAATCTTTTGGCTTACCGCTGATCCGATCCCACCAAAAAGAGAAGTGGTCTTCTCTGCTGTGGCCTTGATTGCAGACTCAGTCTTCTGGTACCTGGAAATCACAAAAACATCCGATTTTAGTCACCATCATTCCGTCAATATCCTCCTTTCTAGCTCTTACTTAACCAGATATTACAAAACACACATAAAACGTATATTTTATGCATGGGAACACACATCATCATATTATGCTGTACATTATTCAAGTTCTGGCTTTTACGTAGGCTCTGATGATATTTTGCATCACCATAAAACCCATCTGGACAAAATGTATGGTTAGAAACAGGCAGAAGCAAAGCAAAAAAGTCAATAAAATAAGCTACCCACACACTTCCGACGTTTCAAAATTGACTTGAATAACTAAACTACATAACATCCTTCTCAAAAATCCCCTTGTGTAGGCAGTGCACCCTTTACGTGACAGAAAATCAATACGTGCAAAATAAATGCCAAGCTGAGAAAGGAGAGAAACCTGAAGAGCCCTTATTAGTCCCACCTTTTCCCACAACTGAACACATTTCAAATATGCCAAATTACAGTTGTGATGTTTTCTCCGCTTTTACTAGGTTCCGGTGAAAGTGCAAAAGGAAATGACAGAATGAGACTTAGTAAAAGAGCATTACTATACACAACTCATTCATTCATTCATTCATTGGGGAAGATTCAAATAAGATAAAAAACAAAAGTGAATCCCATTATTCCGCAATCTGGATCCAAACGAGTTGGCTGAATATTGCATACAATATTACTCACGTTCTCGTAGCTTTTCATGAGTACATGGATTTTGAAGCCTTTTCTGCTAGCGTGGAATTCAATTATGCATGTGATACGTAGTTGATATACATATACTACTACCCTATACAATTTTTAGTTCAGGGCAAACCCTACGTGTTTCGTATTCGAGAAAATGTGCACGCTACAGTATGAATGTGAACAGAATCCCAGCGATCTTATTCACAAAATCCTCTATCGTCCTATTCGAATTATTGATCAGTTTTGTCTTCACCGTGAGATATAACGCATACAGAAGCACACCTTGCCTGAACATTTCAAGAAATAATGTGATCAAGGCATCCCATCCCAAATATCATTTTGGAATTCCCAGGATAGGATTGCAGAGTCATCGGGTTTAGCTTTCTCTTCAAAACACTGCTACTGCCTACTACTACCCGCCTGCTCACTGGCAACAGATATTTCGCATTTGCAATTGAGCGAGAAATGCGAATATATAAGTAAGAAACTACACGACTGTTTTTTATTACTGATAGAAGATAAGACTAACAACCTTTTAAAAAATTACTTCCATTTCCCATCCTGAAGGCAAAATTAAGTACTCGGTAATTTTCCTTTGGTAGACGCTCAATTCTAATTCAAGATATATGAGGAAAGAAAAATAAAACTTTTTACATCCGCCAAGATCCCACATGCACACCAATTCGCCTGAATAAATAAGCTGGAAAACTGACAATCTTCAAAAAACGAATAAAAAATTACTACACCATTAAAAACTTCAGCATACGCATGAAGAATGTCCGTCAGTAGTTTTGTATATAATCTACCAGCTTAATTTTAGTTTCTAATAATTCTTTGAATTTCAAATTACTTTTACCTGCTCTATTCTATGCACATCTCGGAAAAGGAAGTCTGGAATCATCTCATTAAGACGTACTTCAATGATGGAAAACAAAATGTGAGTATTGAGCAGCCTGGCATAAATGATTGCCTTCTCCGCCTATATACAGAGGCAATTTTTCTAATTACGTCTAAAATGAAGATAGAGTGGAGGACGTAACTGGACTTGTAAGGAGTAGTGCTTTACCATTATATAAATGGACAAAATAGCACAAAAAATCGATCTCACTCCTGCTTTTTCTATCCAAAAAAAGGGTAAACATTATCAGTGAAAAACATCCACACGTATAAAAAGGCATGAAACCGAGAATTTAAGTTGCATTTCGACCACATTCTCAAAAAAGAATGCTACTGGTCTTGTGTGTATGATGATGCTGATGCAATCTCATTTATTCGCGTGACTGGAGAGCTAAGCCAAACCAAACCAAAACCACCATCAACCATACTGCTCGCTCTGCTTGCTAAAAAAATAGTTGCCCACACATCCACTTTTTTCTCATCGTGTCGTTCCTTCCCTTTCTCCGAATTCCAAATCTACACAGTAAGAGAAACGGGAAATTCAAGTGCCAGCATATCCCTTATTGGTAAACATGTTCTTCACATTAAGACACAACATTTAACACTGTCGTCTACATTCTCAAAAGCTCTATAAATGGGCATACAAACATGAGAAACGTTATTGCTTCCTTTAGGTAAAAAAATTAGGAAGCAACAATCCTTTCGTTTCTCTACCCAAAATGAAGCACCGTTCTCCAGAGAGAAGAGAATGAAAGGATGAGCTTTTGGCTTGAGCTCTTGTTATGCCTCAAAAAGAAGAAATCTGTTATGTGCTTTCCATTGTATACCTACGCATATCCGCTTTCGGTCTTATCTCCACAGAAAATTGCCTTGCACAAAAATATATACAAAAAATAAACGAGCAATTTTGCGAGACACAGAGTCAGCAACGGAAAAAAAACTAGTGAAGCCAAAAACAAGGCGAAATAATAAATAGTTTCCTTCCATCATTGTGCTTTCCTGGCTAAAATTGCCATTAGCCACGTCTATTCGAACCTTGTTCCCAGGCTATGAGATATGAGATGAAATCACGAAATTTGTAGGTTTACAAGGCATATGTGCGTGTTTTTATACATTTCCGTATATAAAAATTTGTTATCGCATTTTGTTTCATTTTCCTTTCTCCACCAACAGCACATCCTGTAAGGGTCGTGAAAGACGTTGTTGATGAGGTGTGAAGTGAGCTCATCTCCAGAAAAAACATGTTGCATATCATATCGTAAAAAAAAGACGCAGACAGGCCGATGTAAGTTCATTTCAAATTTATTTCCTTGTCACGCTGACTTCTACACACGTTTATACAACCACGTAAAACCAAAGGCCTTTTAACATGGCAAAGTAGACAGTCAACGTATAATACCTAATCTTACGTAGTCAATATATCATCTTATATTTAATATGCCCGATGACGTGCATATTAATATCAACTTTTGAGGTAATAGATGATATACCACATGGCACATTTCCAGATGTATACCTCACATTCAACTTGTGATGATGACCTTGCCACTCCCCTCTTCATCATCAGGCGTCCCTTTCTTTCCACCTCAAATCCTATCTTACTTTCTCAAGCCGTCAAGCGTTAAGTGTAAGAGCATTATCTGTGAGAATGCATGACTTTTTGTCTTCACCTCTTTATCCTATTTGAACAAACTTTCTCCATTTGTCCCTCAACTCTTTCTTTAAACTGTCAAATTTTTCTCCTTTTCAACAACTTCCATTTAATTTACGGTACTTGTACTTACACATCTCTGGCGGCGTCCATGTCGAAAGAAGTGAAGTGGATTTCCTTGAATATATTACAAAGTGAAAAAACACCGGAGCAATATAACCCTCAAAACGTCGAGAAGAGGAAGTGTAGAGAAGAAATATTAGGATGCTTGATGACTTGCACTTTTTTGACTTTCCGTTTTAGTTATTTACGTACATGAAAGAATAATACAAGACTATGACTCTTTTCCCCAACTTTCTCTTCTCAGAACCAACACTTGTATAGTTTGTTTTATAAAAACAAGTCGCCTTCAGCGTTTAACTTTGTTTAATCAAAAACAATAATAGCACAAGAGTTCAAACGAGAAAAATTCCTTCTCTGGTTTAAACAACGCTTCAAAACACTTGTGAGCTCTGTGTCTTCCTTGGAATAATTCTTCACTTTTCTCTGCTCACTCGGAAGATAAAGTACTTATGACGTCTGTAGATGGTTCGTTCCGACACTTGAGATACTCTTTTTCAAAGATCCAGGATTACAAAGTGAAACGAAGAAGACAAGCAAGCTTTTTATCCTTGTTAATATGTCAATTAAGACTCAGTTTCACTCTCATCCACATGTACTGGGAATGTACCTACTTTGAGTGAGAAATTCCAGCAGCACAATAACGATTCCAAAGCACAGGATTTGACCTTCATATAAACAACAGAAATTTGTTGCTTGTTCCTATCTCTCTGTCTTGCTTCGTCCGCGTTGCCCCGAAGCAATCAATACAAAAACTCCACTACCTTTTCCTATTTCCGTCTAGCTAAATATTACTGAATGTGAATAACACATAAATTTTATCGCCTTCGTTTCTGGATATCTTTGATATGGATAAGTAAGTATGTATATGTAGGTGCGTGCAATGATTATACCGTGTGCTGATATGTATCTACGTAAACACAGTTTAATTTCTCCTAAATTCAATTTCCAGTCTAGAGTTTCAAAAATCACTCAACACAATCGTTGTAAAAAGAGAAAGTGATGACTGACGATTTTAAGTGTTTTCTGCACTAAAGTGAACAAACAGACTAAATGGAATTTTCGGATTTTTATGTGGTGCCTTTTCAAACACCTTCTTCTTAAAGCAGAACAACAATAAACATTTATCATAAGAGAAAAATGAGGGAAACGAGAGTTTTCTATTTCATGTAATACAATACAATATAAGAGAGCAAGAAAGAAAAGAATGAGAAGAGACTTGTTGAAAGCGATCCTAAAGCATCCGAATCCTCTGAACTGACTGGCTGAGCGAGTCAGATAAAAATGTGGAGAAACTCAGAGACGAGAGAAAGCAAAGAACAGAGAGGAAGAAAGACCTTGATGCCCTATGCCTTGTTCCAAAAATTCTTGTTTCTTTACATCCATCCATCCATCCAGCTAGCCAGCCTCAGCATCAGAATGCAATGCAAAAACTTATAAGCACTCTACTATTTCCAAGCTTCCAGCTAAAGCAAAGACGGCAACGACACACACACACATCGCATCTCTATCCTGCTAACTAATGAAACCCAAAATACTCCATGATAATATCCTATCCACGCACATGCTTGCGTTTGTATAACCGCCCAGTTCATACAAAACGAAAAAGAAGGGCGATATACCGATGAAGAAAATTTAGTGTGTTCCACCGTTGTTGGTCCTAGCTTAAATATTTTCGCTACTTTCACTTCACCCTTTTCCCTCCTCTTTCTACCACAAAAACGGAAGAGGAACGTATCTACGGTGCCGAAAAAGAGAAAGTGAAATGGTGAAAGCTACGGTTTTGGTACCTTTTCTTCCAGGCCAACGGATATCAAGGATATATGAGTACCCTTTCTTTTTTGAGTGAGTCTGTACTATGTAGTAAGTAGGAGAAGCACAGGGCCGACAATAGAACGAAGAATAATAGCATATATGCTTACATAACACTGCTTACATTTTTCCCACTAACTGCCTTCATTATACACTTCGTGGTGTTCGCTCTAGTATAAGACAAAAATGTATCAAACTCAAGGGATCCCCACTGAGAAATGTGAATAGCAAAAAGTGTTGTTCTTTCATTCTTCCATTCTGTGCTATTCCTTCATAACATCCCATCTACTACTTTCACTTCATAGGTAACTCTATATATCCTATTTCATCACGTGAACCCTCTGATTTTCTTGACAGTAGAAAATAGAGAAGCCTTTTTCACATCCCAATGCATTCATTCATTCTTTGCTAGTTCATAGTGCACCCTCGGCAAAAAAAAACTGCTCGCACTTTATAGAAAAATTCTATCTTGTTATATCAAACAAGCAAGCAAGCAAGCAATATAAACACTTGAATCTTTCTCTCTCTCTCTCTCTCTCTCTCTCTCAATACATTTCTTTTCCCCCCAAACGAGAGAACATTGAACGGAACGGCAATGGGAAATTCCTCACAGTCCTCATCCTCACCATCGAGGAATGTAACCATATACGCAAAATACCTTCCAAGAACTTAAAGATATACAACGGAGACAATGCTTTTCATACTCTTCAAAATGTAAAATGGGACAAGAATGCATCATAGGCAGCAGGGAAGTATCGATCTTGAAAAAAAACTTGTGTCCCCTTTCTTCTCTATTTTTACTTGTTTACCTTGTCATATTATTACTTATTCGGATGTGTATATCAGAGTGAAACGTATCACTCTAAATTATAAGGGCTGTCAGTAATAGCATCAAATTTGGGCTTCATTCAATATAAAGACTTTTCTCTCCCAAACAATAATCTGCTTCGTTTACGGAAAATAAAACTCTAAGCCTAGCAATAAATAATTGAAATGCTCAGCACAATGTGATGGCATTCAAATTCTCTATGGTGGGATATAGGATGAGAATGCCTATTATAATTTTTGCTCATAATATTTTCTCCATATACTAACGCATAAACGACCCACGTGTTTGTACACAACTTGGGGGAAAGCAACAACAAATCTAGCACGAAAATAATTTATACCCAACCCAATGTAAAAAACTAACAACTAACAGACTGTACGTAACGAACAAACCAATATACCCCCAAGTCTCATATCGACCCAACCCAGCAGGAATAATAGAAATGTTGTTGGCACTGCAAAACTAAAAGGGTTTTATGGAATATCGTACAGAACAGAACGACTCTGACTATCAAGGGACGACTAGAGGAAAGCATGCCCAGAAAATTAATAACTTTCTTCGCCCTACAGACAGTAGGAAACATTTTTGGGCTTTTCCCACTTGCTTTCCTTTTCTGACAAAAAGTCAATTTTGCTGGCCTTGTTGGGAGATGAACGAAGAAAATTCCTGTGTCCGCACTCTATGCAACTTTGATGCTCTAATTACCAGCACCAAACGATATTAGTCACGAACTCGCCTATGTTCATATCCTATGTGTACGATTTTCTGACAATCCTTTGTTCTACCATTAAATTAACACTGACACATGCCAAGTTTAATACAATTTTGTCATCACTCTTCATCTTCCTATCTTACAACAGAATAAAAATACCATGGAATGGATACAATTTGTTCCTTTTTTGTTGTTTTGTGCTGTACAAGAAATAGTATAAAAAGAGAGTAAGAAACGAAGTCAAAGAGCCCACGGCCAAAACTGGAGATGAGATGTGGCGCTGATGTGGATAACACAAATTATGAGCTTCGTTGAGCATCACAAAGTTAACAAGTCGTCGTCACTCAACTGACTTTCCCGTCATTATCACCACCACCATTAACCAACTCCATTATAATCATTAGATGATGACTATGGGAAAGTGAAAACGAGGCTGGAAACAAGTTCCTCCTTTCCAATGTCATCATCCATGCCTCTCTATTTCTCACTGAGACCAACGCCTACACAACGAACGATACGATATGGTATAACAACGTGATATGAATTTACTACATGGGATGGGAAACCGGGGATATATGGAACAAGAGCAAAAGCTTGTCAAATGCAAACTTTCGCATAAAATTTTCTTTTCTTTCTCTTTGACTCGCATAATTACCATTCCACTTTCCTCACACAAAGAGAAACAACTTTCCAGACCTAATGATTCTCCATAAAATATAAAAGCAAAAAGTGTGCTGTCAGCAGAGTGAAAATAGTTTACTTTCTTCTAAAAGGGTGCACAATCCATCGAGTAAATTTAATTTAGTAGTACACTCTTACATAAAAAACTAAAAACATGGGAAATCTGGGAAACTACAATACAACATACAACAACAGACCTAAAAGCTTGAATTCACTCAATTTCATTGGAGCGGGGTGAAAGGGGATCAATAAAATAGTTCACATGAAGACTTCCAACTTTTCAATCGGATTAGTGACCGTCACATCTGTCGTCATATATCAACACATTCTCATAAGCTAAGAACCTACAAATAATCTTAGCCTCCTGTAGAGAAAGCTGACACGCTACTATCGAGAACACGAACTACAGAGAGAAAGCATAAGCCAGAAATTGAAATCCTACACAGTGTATATGCTTAGTTTACAATGAATACATTTGGTAATATGCACGTGAACAAAGCTATGGTTAATCTAATAATGTTAACAAGCAACATTAGAGCAGTGAAAACTGAAAGATGGCAACGTATTTACAACAATAAAAAACAAACATCAATGAAGAAAGCTTCAAGCATGACATAAAGTTCAAATGTTCAAGGTAGGAGCATCACACATTAATAATTAATGCACTAAAAGCACAAACTAAAACTAATATATCAAAAGATACTTACAAAGGTGCTGCTGTGACTGCAGTAGTGACGGAACCAAGAGTCTCTTCAATTTTCTGGACTCTATTTTACAGTATAATTTTCATTGAGACGAGCAAACAAAAAATAATGGAGAGCCAAATTATAAAGGACAAAGCGTCATCGGCAGGCATAATTATTTTACCCCATAAATAAGTACATTATTCCCAACCGTAAGTTATCCGATGATCATAAAATTGACAGGAAACAAATTGAAATGTAAAAATTAACAGAAACTAAAAAAAGTGTTTTCTAACAATTTGTACAGCTGTGCCATTAAGATTCTTTTAGATCAGAAGAATGCAATCAAATCATTGAAGATGACTAAAAGGGAAAACTTCTCTCTAGTATTTCGGTGGCGAGTGAGTGAGTCATAAAAATGTACTATAAGAAGGGATTTAAAAAAAAGAGCAATTTTATGGAACGTGGTTTGGTGTACTTACGCAGTGGAATCCCGGACATTTTTTATTCCTTGTCCCATGTCTTGAGTTATTTCTGACCAGGCGGTAATACCCAGCTTCTTTTTGAGCTCATGGGCTCTCTTCATTTTTGAGTTCAGCACCTGAAACACGTTTAGACAGAAAAGTCCACCATTACGTAACTCACATCAACATTCATCAGTATTTTTTAGACTGTTTAAAGTATCTTATTCCTTCCACTCACTTGTCTTAAAGTAGCAATTTCATCTTCAACTTGAGTCAACTCCCCTTGCCATTCCGCTCTCGCAGCTTGGAGTTCTTCCGCAGTCATATTAGGATCAATCGGTGAGCCGATTTCGCTTGTGATGGAATTAGATTGGCTCAAACGACCCATTGGGTTCGCGTTTGGTTCTAAAAAAGGAACGAAATAAATGCAGGACATGGTCAATTATTGCTTCGCGAATTGAGTACAAGAAAGACATAAATGAAATTGTTTTAAACTGCACCTTCATCTCCCTCTCCCAATGTTAAAAAGTTTTTAAAATGCTGTGCTGGGCTCACTCTCGCTACATAAGGTTTATCTAGATTGTGATACATGACCCTAACATGTCCGTTTGCCCTTCCTGATTTATTCTTGCCAACCATATTTTTTACTCTGGCAGCTACCTTTTTAGCTGTATTTCGAACATTCGCCAATTTACCCGTGCTAGCACCACTACTACTTTGAGGAACATCACTGTTATTAATACTGAACTGGTGATCGAAATCAACACAAACATTCTCATTCTCTGGAACACATCCATCTAACACACTACTACTTGACATGGCAGTAGTGGTAGCATCAAAGAACTCCAAGTCAGAGCCCGACGATTCATCATCATCATCATCTAGCATATCGTCATCCTCCTCATCGCTTATATGAAATTCAAAATCCTCCAACACAAACTCTTGATCTAAAGCCGTCAAATCTGGTTCCGGCTCCTCTGTGATCTTCAGATTACCAACTAGATCCGGCAAAGGATCTTCCATGTACTCGTCTTTTGGATGGTGCATTAATTCCATTTTCGTTGGCGAATTTGATTTACCACCAGAAAGAGCGGTAGAAGCATCCCCACTACTTGGGCAACCCTCCATCATTACGTTATTATTCACACAATCCTCCTGGGACACTTCTCCGCTTTTTGTTTTGGAGCCTTCTAAATCTGTCTTACCACTATTGCGTTTCTGAGCTAAACCTGGTATTTCAGACTCACTCATTTTTAATGAGAACAAAAAATCTCTGTTAAAAAACTTTTCCGTTTTCAACTTTCGTTTTGTTTACAAGGACAAAACTTGAACTTTGATGAGACATGACAAGGCATCCAATCTCTTTTTTGTACGTTTAAATCAGATTATGCCATGGCATGCACTGTAGTGCTGTGCCATGATGAACAAAGTGTCAGAAATGCAAAACAAGGCCGTATCCAGCAAGTCGTCCTTTTTCAGAAAAAGCTTATAGCATTAAATGGGAATAACAGGAAATAGCACTTTCACATGATAAAACATGCCAATTCTCTTGAGATTACTTTTCAACTACGATGGTTCTTGGTGACTGGAAAATTTGTTAGCATTCACCAACTGGCTGTTTCTCTTCCTCATACGCTAATAATTATAATCATTGTGATATGATTAAAACGAACAAAACTGTCATGAAAGTACTAAAACAGAGCTCGTGTTGCACAATGGGTTTGACAAACTATGATCCATTTACATACATTACTCATTCATTTGATAATTTGATCATCCTTTGGAAAGTATTCGGGTTATATAAAGACACAAAGTCAATATCAGTGTCTCTACATCTAGTATGATGCTGTATTCAAAACACAATGTTGAATGTATTTATTACTCCCAACATATTATTGACACATACATATATATTAAGTTTCTATTTCATAGGTCTCTTGCTCGATGGAAACTTAAGTCGTGCGTAACACACATCACATTAGCATCAGAGCATCACAAACACAAGCTATAGTAGGTAGCTAGAATGACAGAAATACGATCCTTCTATTTCTTTGATTTTTCATCTAGTCAAAATGTAGGTTCATGGCTAACAGCTTTGTGGAAGCTTTCCTTATGCCACGTTGTTTGCACAGCACATGTACTTGTACGCCAATCTGCAGGGACGACATAGGCAAAGTACAGCAAGACGACTAATTAAATCAAATCGTGATGTGATAAGTTAATTGGTACACGGTCACAATAACCCACAGGCTAACTAGCGTTTCCGCCATCCAATTTTGTCACACATAAACTGGGTTTTCGGAGACTGAGTATATATGCTGATTAAATATTACGTGTCCAAGTATATAAATGACTGGAGGTTTCGTTCAGTCAGTCAGAAGCCTAATTAAAGCATTTATCATTATCACCCTTTTAATTTTAATGAAAATTAAAAATTCTTCACAATCGTTAACAAACATGCAGTCTTTCACAAACTATTTAGCTTCAGTAATACTGGAGGTAGCAGAGATGTATCACAACTGCAACATATGTATCCCTGACAGAAGAGTAATCTTCACATGATCAAACAAAATGAAATTCGTTATTGATAGCCAGCTTAGTACTATCACTATATTATACCGTACCGTGAGTCTTATCAAAGGTTGCACAAACAATCAAACAACACAACCATTCACTTCAACAAAACCTAAATTTATCTTGAACTGGAATAGTAGAGCGTGAGCTCATATATAATACTGACGGAATACTGAAATATTATAATTAGCAAGCGTAAATGCAAAGAAACACTAATGAAGTAAATCTTTGAGCTTAACTTCTTGAGTTTTCTATTGTATGCTTAATCATCGCTAGCTTTTCTATCACAGTCTGCTGAGAAATGAAGACACGAGAAAGCTAGCATTTTAAATGTTTGTTTCATTATCCCAGAATACCTTCTCACAAACTTCAGGATTACATGAGCTAATGGTAAGTTAAGTATAATGTACGCAAAGTTGTATTACTTATGTATGCATCACGAATCACGACACATTGCAACTAACAGATGATGATGGTTCGTGCATAGACATAGACATTCTTTCTTAAAAATATGTACATCAAAGCAACAGGTACACCGCATTTACTGCCAACTATATCGGCCATTATGAGCAACAGATAGATACAGTTTCATATGAAATCTTTTTAAATTGCATGAAAAACTACTATAATAGTCATAGGCACATACATACGGTGTTGTTGCCTTTCATTATTGTACGTAGCCATATCGTGACAGTAACAAAGGCTTATAAAAATACATACGCTCCTGCAATGTAAGTTTGCAACTAGAAATGCCATTTGAACGGGTAGCTAACATACGGAATGGGTTTGGTTTTGAGTATCTATAATGCATGTATAGTCCTTTCCCTAAAATTACAACAGGTAGCGTAAATAAGGTTTATCCCCATTTTTTTTCAATAAAAACCTAGCCTCTTTCCTATGTAGAGTGGGTATTTCCTCATACAAGAAGGATCAAAAGCTGGGGATGCCTTAGGCCAACAAATAACGGTAACGGTACTTGTTCATATGCCGTGCCTCTACCTGCCGCAAAAACAGCCACAACGATAACGATGCACGTTGCTGCTTCACTTAAGTGAAGAATTTTGATGATGATGGTGGTATGAAATGAATACAAGCAATGATTTCGGTAGATAGATGATACAGCTAAAACAGCTATTTTCAATTTTTCATCTTCTCATATAATTTTTCAATGCAATTTCAATCTTGCCTTTACTTGTAAACTGCGACGTAATGTGTTTGAGCTCTTTGATTGCAATGTAACGTAACATGTTACAAAACTGTTTGTTGAAAATTAGCTAGTGCTAGTATATTGCTCGTTGCCACTTCATTACAGCATTTTTGCAGCATGTATTTGTAAAGTTCAGCACTTTCTTTTAAACTGCAATTTTACAAGTCGCTAGTCAGTGTTACATATTGTGTGCACTGATATGATATATGATTGCAATGATATATGTGCATTTCCTAAAAAAAACGAGAACGGTACGTCCTTTCTTCAACAATGGAACGTTTGCAAAATGCATGAAACTTTCAACCCAACGGTATAACGCAATATATTTGCAACTACATTATGCGTTTCATAATGGTAATGGTTTGCAATGATAGTACTGATAGTTGAACAATTTCAAATATATGCTTTTGCAAAATCGGACAGTATTAATCCTAATTACATTCAAACAATCAAATAAATTTCGAATTCAAAAATAGCACACAGCTTATTAACAGCAATGAGAAGTTTTAGAGTTAGTACGAGGGAGTGTACTCGCAACTCCCAGTCACCATTTGTGGTTTTTAATTCAGGATGTAGTTATAAGCTTTAAGCAGCTAAATTAACCGAGATCAAAGATAATATTTCGTCTTTGTTGATTAATTTTAGCAGTATTTACACAAACCAGCACATGGGAATAATGTAGGTATATTTCCCACTTTACTATTTCTATTGCCGAACACTACTTGCAACTACCCTACCCTGAAACTTAACTGCGACGAAAGTTCTGAGCATTGAATGAAGCGTCCTGTATCTACAAGTGCATTTTCGGCGTATTCTAACCCAAGTTTGGTTATTAAATAAAACAACACAGCGTTTGGTCTTCGAATGTTTGTCGTATGGCTCATAAAGTTGCACAATGAAGCATGCATGCACTTCTGATGTCACCAAGTTTCGATGCACTTTACTGCACTTTTAACTAGGACAAAAGGTACCAAGGAACGTGTACGTTTTCGAGCTAGGCATGACACTAATGGCTGCATTAAACAGGTCGCCGTACTCAATTTAAAATCCAACTACTCATGCTCAGCTTAAGGGTTGATTTTTTAAACTTATAAAATCAACCACAAAGTAGAACAATCTCAAAACCAAAATTATAAGTTGAGCAAGTCGAAAAAAGGTTTTTTCATTATGATTTGTCAATCTGTTGTAGTAAAACAAGATGCCAGCACTCAAAGTCACGACTCTGGCTCTACCCAACTACCCAAGTTCTTGATTTTGATTCTAAAATACGGTCAACGTTTTCTTGTTTCACATTTAATTCATTTTTCTTCATAAAATTTGTTCCCTGTGTGATAATCGATAATCCAACAAAACAGGAAATGCAATTTTTGCTTTCACAAATGAGAGCAAAATACAATTTATGCATGATTTATCACGTTTTGATTTCTTTACTATATTCACGCCATTGGCGTTTGTATGAATTTTCTTTTCGGTCATAAATAATAGCTAGATTTAAAATATCCTGAAAGCTGTCGAAGAGCTAATTTTCTCCGCTCCATATCATTAGCTTGGCTCCTATTGTAACAATACATTATTTGTATTGTTCCACATTTCCCGTTCAACTAATTTGAGTTTGCTTAGTTTGTAGACTAACGAACGATTAACGCATTGAATGCTATATTTTCCTTACCAGGAGAGTTTGGTGATTGTTTCATTTTGATAGGAGAGTGAGATGAGGTGCAAATGATTTTGATAAATTACAATGATAAAACTTTCACTTACCGGTTGGGGTTTGAAGGCTCATTTTGTCGGAGTTATAATTTGAAGGGATTATATATTCCAAGAAGGTTCTACACACAAAGATCTTCAAATCACAGACAGTAAAGAGGCTTTTGGATTGTTTCGGGGTTGAACACCCAAAGGCAATAAGTATAATTCACAAACTGTATAAGTAATTATATACGAATAAGGACAAAATCAGTTGTACTCAATAGTTCCCGAGTTAAAGCCGCATTCAAGCTCTTCGCTCACAGAACGCCGATGAGTTGCAAATAGTAATAATTACATCTAGTTAAGTTAACTGGATCTCTCAATTAAGTATGTCTACTTGACAAGATAAATTTAAATTCCAAAGCTTCGCAGTTGGTGTGAAATAGAATTCCTACGATGTAGAATTCGCACCTGTCAAAACCAAAATATCATTTTCATATTACAATTACAATATTCATTTCTACCTAATTGTCAAATAAGAAGTGATATCACATCAAACTATTTTCCAAGAGCACACGCCTACGATAAACAGTGCATTGGTTTCAGAGAGTGGGTGGAGTTATTTCTACGCAAATTTGATATATTACAAATTTTGATTATAATATCCCAGGTTATGGGCAGTGACGCCGCATGGTACATGCACTTAAGCTACTGCATGAATAATTAATTTGAAAATTTAATTCTATCATCCCATTTTCAACTTTTAATTGCAACCGGTTACACCTTTCACAAATTTCGTCTTGCCTAATTCATAAAGACATTTCTATAAATGTGATGTAAACAAATTGATGACAACAGGAAATGATTTCTTTGATTGACCAACTAATACTTTGCTAATAATTGGATTAGAGTGGAAGATGTAAGAATACTTCTACAGCTTGATTCAGAAATGACAGCTTGACACTTCCACAACCCACAATAGATAAGTTTTCAGAAAACTTTCAATTAATAATTCAAAGCATTATATATTCTCTTACCTGTCAATTACGGAGCAGACAATAACAGCTGTGATTACTCAAATGGTTCCTCAAAAGTTTCTGCATTCCTCCCAGTTAGTGAAGCAGATGACTTGGTGTTTTGTTGGTGTATTTATCACGAAAGCAGAAATTTTTGTGTACAAACTCCCAATGGTAAAAATGTAGTCAGGTCCGACCGATAAAAAGGTTTTTGATGATGAGATACACAAGAGGCGAGTTTGTTTGTTAGAGCCAGTGCAGATGGATGGAGCAGTCATGAATCCTCCAAATGACTTTGACTTAAGAAATTTTTATTGTAAAAGATAGTCAGACATGCATTAGGATTGCCATTGCCATGTTGTTTTTGTAGTAAGTAAAATATACACAGTCAACTCACATCATCATCATCATCGTAGTTTCAGCCTGCAGATAATAATTGATGCATAAATGTTGAGTACGACTTTGCTTTGTATTGGATCTGGCCTGGCTCCTCTGCAGCTACTTTTCCATATCCGATATTATGAGCATGTTTTAATGTTGATGTTCCATATAAAAGAGGAGAACATGTATTGCATACGTGGATTTTTTTAGTTGAGGAAAGTGGTATGCATATAGCTCTGTCATAGTCATCATGTGTGTTGGTGTAAAGTAAAAGAAACTTTTGTTACTTACATTACATCCTATATATCCTCAGTGCTTTCTCGTTGTATGCATTTTATACATGAAAAAGTATGTATATATGTTCCTTCCTAATGTATCATATCATATCACATCATGTCCATTACCATAGCCCGTTTCCTTAACTTGCCTCTTGGACTTTTTTTTATATGTACCTCACCTCATCTACCTACAGAACAAATACAGATGCACAAGTTTCTTCTAAATACGCCTTTGTGCTGTGCTTACTATTCCATTCTGTTTAAAAACAAATCCGCAGCGTAGTTTTCATTTTTTTGTGAAGAAACTACCAAACCACACCGTATTCATGGCACTCCATCCTCATGGAAAATACGGAGTGGTTATGAGTGACTATGAGTCATTCACATCTTCAGTCCTGAGTTCAGGTACTGGTACGGAGTAGTAAGTAATGATGATGATGGCGATGAAATGGACTGATATTAGATTGCATGCTCGTTTCTCCTAATGTTATATTTATTTCTTTTGCACTGCATTAGTACCCTTGCCTCACTCTAATTTTCTAAAAGCAATGCTACATACGAAAAACTATTGCCAGTTTTTGTCTATTTGCAATATTGCAAATAAAGGGCTAGGATATTTGAACAGCAGTACACGATACGGGTATTACTCTTTCTGTCTGCATTGTATATCTGTAACATGAACATTAACATAACAGTTAGTGGGGTAGTAGGGGTAAAGTAAAGAAACAAGCTTATGAATGCCCGAGCAAATGTTGACTGCAAGTTAAAGTTTAGTACAATAAAGATTAGAAAATTTTCCCGAACAAATTGATGATTTGTAGGAATCAAAGGATGCAGAGATGCATGAAAGAGATGCAAATTCTGCACCATGCATCTGCAATTGTGTGCTAAGATAGAAAACTAGCTTTAACTTTGAGTATGTATATGAATAGTGGAGGTACATGAAATGAGTACAAAGGCAGACACCTGTGTGGGATCACTTAACAATGAAACAACAGGATAAATAAGATTTCGAAGTAGTTACATCTGAAACCTGAAGAAAGCGCCGGTAAAGTCTCATAATAGGATGGGGTTAACGAAAATTAATCGTCATTATGCAACTGTACATACAGAAACCTTATGGCAATTTCTTTTTCACCTGTATACTTTTGTTTGATTTCGAATTTGTCAATCTTTGACATAATAATACTCATCATCTGCAAGTTGATACAGCAAGCAGTACAGTTGTAGTTTTGTCAGGAATGAGAAAAGTCAACCTTATGTTCAACGTTAGCTGCATTCATTGAAGATATTAGGATCAGAATCATTTTAGATTGCTCTGTAAATCAATTTAACCCAAAGATATAGACATAAAACACTGATTACTGATAGGGTTTAATTTTACCATAGCCAATCAGTCTAACGATAAGTATGCAGATATATTGATTTAACCTTTGCAGACCTATCTAACTTTCTCCATTTTTTAACTCTAAATATATTTCTTGCTGGATTCGATTCCTTACAGTTTTAGAAATGACGAAAATCTCTTATAAAATCTAATATGTGCTCATAATCATTAACATTAATTAAGGATATGAAAAATTAAACTGGAAAACATCTCCTGACAGATTCAAAAATCATGTAAGGAAGGTGCATCAAAGCATTGTTAAATTTGTGTGCAGCGGCAGCGGCAGTAGTGCACGTACACAAGAAATGTACTTTGCACGTCCAACCAATGCAGTACATATAGCTTGTATACAGATCTCCGTTCGTCATCTGTTTCCCATGTCTTTACCTACCGGACATTTGTGAATACATGTGTGTATAAAAGAGTATTGTTATTAGGGTTTCGTGCAGAAAAAGTTGACCCGTATTGTTTTTTTGTTGTATAAAACTCGGCCACTTTCAACTTGTTACTTTTTGATTCAAATTTTGATTGTTGATTACTTCGGGATATCTATTTGTTGCAGAAAGAAAGCAGTTTGGAGTGTTGTATATTTCTGGTAAGTTAAATAAGTTGATACTGAAGATAACCACCAAGTAGTGAATTGTGATTAAAAGCACAAAAGATCTCCTGAAATTCTTAGTTGATTTGCAGCTGAAGTTTTCATTGCGATTTCAATTTTTAATCTGTTTTAGATTATTGGAATCGACTGTCCGTTTCGAGGAAGACTGGGTTTCATTTCCTACTGTCCAGTTGTCAAGTTTATTAAAACGCTTGCCTGTGGATGACCTTATGGATTGAGCTACATTGAAAGGTGAGCTGAATGCGTTTTGTAATTTTTTATAAATAGTTCTAAGTACAGAGTTAAGGTTATTGGAGTTGGAGTAACTTAATTTTACTGAATTAGGGACTAATTGCTGAGTGAGCGTTCCTTCCCATCCTTCATTCGAACTTTTCGTCCTAAAACTTTAGTCAATCCCATCACAGTTTGTAGATTGTTTGTGCGTAACAAACTTTATAGTTTGGGCTTAATTTTTAAATTTTGTTACTATTAGTCTTACTAATCATTAACTGCAAACTACACCTACAATTATTATTAATGGTGGCATATGGCGTGGCATGTCGCGTAGGATTAGCATAATTATTCTCCGTTGTTGAAATTCATAAATGGTAGGTAAAGTAGTTCAAAAATGGCCCAAATGGGCTTGTTTAATTTGAGGTAACGGGCATTTGAATTCGAAAATTCCTCACACTCTACTATACATTACTGGTGCATAAACATGCTTACTGAATATAAACATTTAACACCCGAACCCGAATGGTTTTATAATTATTGCTTTCTTTTTATTGGTGCTTAAATGAGTGTTAGTAATCGATAGTCACAGTAGTTAGTGACTAACTAGGCATGCTGTTTGTATTAAAGAAGCTAAACGACTGTATCTTTGAAAGAAACAAAATCTTAATCATGTTAATCGAGCGAGTAATTTAGAACAAGATTGTTTATGGTATCACAGGCAGATTTCATCAGTTTATACAAATATATAAAACCATTTTTGTGTTACGAGATGTTAACTGTTGCCCTTCAACATTCAACATCAATTAGCCCCATAGATCGCAACAACACCGCAAGTGTATTGTTTGACCTTCGACAGCCTTGGTGAACTTTTAGCAGAGTAAACTTTTAGAGTGTGTAAAGAAAGGCACATAAAAAATGTAAACCTATCAATTATATTAAAACAAAGCAAAATGCATCATCCAAGCGATACTACTTTTATGTGAATATTTCAATCGTACTTCTTTTTGCTGGTAAATGATGTATAGTTAACAATCTCTCAAACCCCATGCTACTGGCATAAGACGGGATTGATAGGAATCGAATTCTGTTATCAGTAGCAGAGATGCTTCTCTTGTGAATATGCAGAAGAGTTTGTGTAGTAGTATGCATGCATGCAATGTAATGCAGTGGCTAGTCATATTAATAAAACAAAATTATGGTTGCACATGCACATTACATTGCAAAATTGATACTCTGCAATAGCAAGCTTGTATAGGGAATTTTGTATGCACGCATTTTACGAATTGCACTGTTTATACTGCTTGTTGCCAACTAATCTCCTAAACTTGTTGATTTTTATGTTGGGCGTGTGCTCGATTTCTAATGTACTTATCTGATGATATCAAAGATGAAACATTTTGCTTTGTGCACAACAGAAACCATAGTGTAACTTGAGTCTGCACATTTTTCTCCTAATTTTTTAAGAGCTGATGTGGTAGTGAGAGGAGTTTTAATAATGAAAAGTAATCATGACTGGCTTTCTATTTGGAATATGAGATAAATAAAAATGGACAGGTGATAAGTAGGGACGATTTGAATTGAATGAATGAAGAATTCAATACCACCGACCGTGTCGCTAACCAGGTTTGGAGTTTGGCTGTTGTGCTGTAGGTTGATGATGTAAACTCATAATATGCTAGAGCCATTGTCATTTTGATGTTCATAATGTAGGAGGATGATCCTTACTTTTCATTTCATGTTGTTACAAATAATGGGGATAGTGAATGGGAATAGAGATTGATTTGTATATTTCAGGAGGAATAAGCAAGGTCCTTTCATTTGTATTATATTTAACGAGGTGTCATACAAGGATATCGGTAAAGTGCATATTCGATGGGGGAAAACTAGCCATCTAAATATTTATTTTGATTAGGCAATTGCAGTTTCGTAAAAGGAGCGAAGCCAAGTGCATGCACATGCGCCCTTAAAAAATACTTGGAATGCATGTAGATTCATCCATCCAAGGCAAAGACATTTCATGCTGTTTGTCTTAAATGGCTGTAGATAAGGTAAAATAATAGAGGGATGTTTTCAGATTTTTTAAGCATCATATTGCAATTATGACATCGACATCACCTTGTCATTGAAATTAATGAAGCTGAACTTTTAGTTGTGTGGTAATTTTTGGAGTTTTGCTCCCATTTTATCATTAGCATTCATTCGTTTATCTTTTGCAGCAAGGCTCTTTACCTTATTTTGCTGGGAAAGATGAGCATAATAACTTTAATATTAGTTTAATGCACGAGTCGTGTAGCAATAATGAGCAAGAACAAAAATATTCATTTTCAACTGTTCACTTTGGCGTAGGACAAACTTATTACATGCAAATATAGATGTGATGTGAGTGGGTGGTTAGTCAGATACGCATGCAGTAACAGTAATTGTAATGTAATAATATAATATGGCATGCAAAATTATAGTTAAAAGGTGAATGTCTATATGTAACCAACCAAACAGAGGTACTGGTTAAGTAGTGTATGCGTATGAAATGAATGCATTATGCATTTATGCTTTCATATATTATAACTGTTCTGGTAGTAAAAAGCTGTGCCGAGGCGAGTCGAGTCAAGTGATCTTGAAGAAAATTGCTTTATTGTTGTAAGGAAATCAGAACGTATGATTATATTACAGAGTCATGTGCGTGCAATGCAGTTTCTGCAGTAGCTGACTGAAGTTCAGTCGCTTCATCATCAGGGGATGATGATGAGATTGGTTTGGATTTGAAGAGCTTTCATTATACGTATTTTGCTCTTTTTGCTCATCATTTTGTTTAAACCTCATCTCATCCTCTTTGGATGACTGCGCATAGTGCTCGCTCATCATCATAATAATCACTACATCTCTGACTGAATTGAATTAGTTATAATTTAGATAATACGAACTCTTTTATTTGAACTTGTGTAGTTTTATTGTATATATATACATTTGCATATAAGTTTTTATTTTTTCTTTGGTGTTGCAGTTTTTTTACAAGCTACTCCTTGGAATGTATGAAAAACTCTTCAGATGAGCATGTAAACAACGAAACCCGAGCAAGATAATCGAGTGCAGTGCCCCTTTCATTGTTTTGTTAAATTTTTTCCGGCTTCATTGCACACATTTTGTTGTTATTATTATTATTCTAATCATTTTTGTGTACCTACCTACCTGCTCGCTCAGAAAGAAATTAAGAGCATAGCCAAGAAAGCAGCATAGTTGGAGGGGAGCAGTTTTAGTAGTCCACGTTTCCACCCTTGTAATTTTGCCTGAACAATTAGCGAAACTGTTGTATACTATTTTCATTATCATTTTTTCCCCATTATCATCATCTCCCCTTTCTTTGTATACCTGAATTAGCTAAAAGAGTTGTAAGAAGGCAGTCTGCCATAATAATAATCATAATACGAGGAGAAGAAAGGGCAAAAAACTCTTTGCTGGCTGAGTAATAATAATATCGTCTTATTAATATTAAATTGTAATAATATTCACGAAAAAAAGAGTTATTACAAGGGGGAATCTTTTTCTGTTTTGTTTGGTGGTGTATTGTTATATGGTTGCCCGACTTGTGCAGTGAAGTTTATCCTTTATCATTCATGTCGGTGTTTCGAAAATCAGGGCTTGTACGAAAGCCAACGGGGATTTTTCATGTGATCGCTACTGAAGTGAAGCGAATCAGTCTTCAGCCAGTTCAACGAGTCACTTATACCTTCGACCCATTTCATGAAAATGCCAAATCTGTTCGAGAGTTGATGCACATTCTCTCCTTTCCAAAGATTCGTGAGACTAACTACAAGTGCGCCTTCAAAACCAACGTGGTTTGCGACCGGACTGAAGGAACAGTGGAGTGTAAATTAGGTAAGGAAGACGAACATACTTTCATCTGCATTTCTTTTTAGTCTTTAAATGCTCCTTGTAGCGTAATGATAACGAGTGGAAAAGTTGTTTTGCTTTTGTCTAGTAGTAGTAGCTAGGTATTCTTCTTGAGTGAGTGTAATTATTATAAAAATGCTAATGGTGTATTTATATTTTGTGGATTTTTGTAGAAAACGGGAAATCTGTTTTGTTTAAAACTGGTAATCTGACAATATTAGAAATTCTTCAGAGCCTGAACAAGGTCGTTCTGCCGTTGGTTCCGCCTCCACAGGATCTTTCCGCTTCGATCCCAAAGACAAAAAGCCAGAAGAAGAAGAAGTAGTGGTAGTTGACGGATTCTCCTATTATACATCTCAACAAACTATGCTGCGAAGGAGAGAATCGTAGAGGAAAATCAAGTAGTTGTTCAAGTTGTAGTCAAGTTTGCTGCTAATAAATCTTCAATCTTATCGTCACCTTCCTCCGACCTCGTCTTTTTTGTGTGTACCTAGTTAACTCAACTTACCTTTTACGTGTGTTTTACTACTACTACCTACTCTGTGTTTGCGTAGGAGCCAATCACTTGTGTTTCCCATAGGTCAGTCTGATTTTATTTATTATTTTCATTTTATTTTATCCTTCTCTTGTCGCTGTACATTGCTTTGTAAATTCTGTCACTGAAGTCAGTTTGTAGTAGTAGTGTGATTAACTCGTTAATCAAATCAAATCATCACAATGACCAACAAACACACGAATGCGGCCGTACAGGCCATTAACAATATCTACGGTGAATTCCCAGCTTTCACTGATATTTTTGATGAGGAAACATTTTACATTTTTGCTGCCTGCTTCGCGGTTTGTACGGTGATAGCTGCTGTTGTCGCATCAAAATTTATCACCATTAAAGAGGCAGAATGATATAAGTAAAAGTACTTTTCATACACAACGGTATAACATGTTCTTTATATATGATTATCCCACGCATTCAAGCATCCCCTAGTTGTTTTCCTAATCAGTGCTCATTAACAAGTCTAGTCTCATGTTTCTCTTTCATTTCTCAGAAATCTGTGTTTAAATCAACGTTTAAATTTCAATTAATGTTGAATTTAATTTACGTATCACATTAAAACCCAAAAAGATTGCGTGAAGGATTTTACTTTTCCTTTCATTTCAGTTCTCATCGTCAATATTATCAGGTCTGACAGATGTCTAATTGGTTTTAAGTAGCAATTTAAGTTATGACAGTGACATAACATAATATCCCGTATAAAATTTATTCATTCATGCATTTCTATGCTACCATTTACTCCGAGGCTTGCCGAAACCACTGTGTGAACTATGCCTGTGTGGTGTTGTGGAAGAGTTAATAATGAGCACTGTTTTTAAGATGTGTGGTTGTTTAGTAGTGTGTAGGTGATAGATGAAATGAATGTTCGATGAGACCTGTTATGGATTGCATGTGAAAACTCTTATTATTACTACCACCGGAAGCCTTGGAGTTGATGTTTGTTCTTAATGAATTTTTCCACATATTTTTCCTTTCGCAAAGGTGTTTTCTGCCCACATTTCATATTTGTATTTTGATTTGATAGATATAGAGAATGTTTTTCGTTTTCAACAATGTTTGAGAAGAGAATTTGCTCATTCATGTTGTAAAATCCAAAATGTCCTTGGTATCATTTAACCTAACACCTAATCAAACTCATTTATCAAGGTTGGAGCAAACTACTTATACGTGTAAATTCTGTTTTCCATTTCTAGTCAATCTAAACTACTTGTAGTTTTTCTCTATGTATTTACACCATGTCAAATGTGTTCGTTGTGACTATTTATCATCCATTTAAACCATTGTTCTTTGTTCAATACAAAATGGAACGTACATTTTTAAACAAACGTTTAAAAAAATGATTGTTATTGGTATATGAAGTTTATTACGTGAAATATGACATTAAAACTTTGTAACCCTAATGGTTATTTTATTCTTCTGTGTTGATAATCATGTATTATGTTTGAAATATTACATTCATTCAATGGAATAGTCATAACATATAGGTATACACAGCGTCTATATTAGTACATTAAATACGTGAATACGACCAATATATATAAGGTATCCAAAGAAGAGAAGAGATACTGAAATCGGAATAGGATGATATGACTTTGTTACTTGTAATGGCAGTTTTTTTTGGAAAGAGGATCATTATTTGTGTTGAATTGTTTTTATTATATTAACGGATGGAGTAATGGAATAATGTTTAGTTTCGTCTTTAACAGTCTTCCTCAAAGCAGTTTTTCACATTTCGTCCTCGAATAGGTCTGGGTAAATATAATCGATTCTTGACTCTGAATCCCAAGTCAAAAATGCATCCTTGAAACCCTTGATGAAGTGGCAGATCATGCGAGAGACCCTCGAACTTGTAAGATTTGTAGCCTCCAATATACAACTCGTTGGAATCAGAATTAAGTCTGTAAAGGGGTCCAGGTGTTTTTCCTGTTACATTTCGCATGCCATCCACTTTGAGCCAAGCTTGTCTTCCACTCCGTCCAGCAAACAGGGTGTGAATATTTAAACGGTTATCAACTCGACTAGGGGTTGTTATTCGCTGAGTTCCAGAACCTAGGTTCCATGTCAGTGCTACAAATCCTTGGAGAAAGGTTACAGCAAAGAAATCAGACACGGGTTCTGGTCTTGCATCAGCCACGCTTTGATCAAACCCCATGTGATTGTTATTCTCATCTGCGATTGAAGATACTGTGGTGGTAATAAGGGAGTGGTGCGAATGGTGATGATTATTGTAATGCAACGGTTGTGGACCTCTGTTATTTCCAGAGTAGAGTAGGAGGGAGATTTGTGAAATGTTTTTTGTGACAAAGTGGAATTTGAGTTGAAACCAGTCTACGAATCTTGGAATAGGATCGTAAGCGACGAAGGATGAGTAGCCAGATATGGGCTGGAAGGCCGGTTTGCTGACATTGAGTTTATGTTGGCACACTAAACCACTGAATCCCAAAGGACAAAGGCATATTGGTTGTAGTTTTTCGTAAACTAGTGGCGATAGTGTAGTTGACACTAGATCTGTAGAGTCTTCTCCAGCAGTCGAGTTGAACATCAAGTTAAGTGAGTCTTGAGAATAGGTGCATGTAGCTCCATTTTGACATGGGTTGCTGCTGCACTCTATGATTTGGCAACGATGACCTTTGTAACTGCAAGTTTTGCCAAGAAATCATATTAAAATCATCGTAATAGTATTTGGTTTGTAATGTAATGCGACAGTTACAAAACTTGGCCTGTACTCACCCGCGAGGACAAATGCATTCCCAGAATGGGTAATGATGTGTAGTTGTACACCTCGCTGAACCATGACATGGGTTGGCAACACATCCAAACGAAGTGCACTCTGCTACCTCTTTTCCATCAAGCGCGTCATCGTAAATATCCTTGGTCTCTTGATTTATCTGTATTTTCCAGTAATATTAAAAGCATGCATTTGCCAAGAGCCTCTTCAAGGGTTGTTAGTTTTATGAAGAAAGTATTAGCTAGACTTACCATAAGATTATGGAGACATCCCCGAAATCCGGGCAAAATGCCCACCAAGTCGTCGTTCAATGCAGCATCCGAGTTAAATGGAGCAACTCCGCCCAAATAAACAGTTTCAATGGGATGTGTCGACAATATGACACCATCATGCCCAACAATCTGCTCTCCTTTCATAACGTAGCTTTGATTCACCGAGACCTCTGCGGAGCACCTCACCTCATTTACCCCCTGCACAATCATTTCCATTCTGAACTCTAGTGTGAAGTTGAATCCATTATCCACGCGAGTCCTTGTTTCAACAAAGTGCATGGACTGCGAGCCACACGAGAAGTGGAGTGTGACATGGCCATTTTGAATGAATATTAAGGCATACATCCTCCCCACACCTGTGTACAGTAATACACCCTCTGGGACTATAGTCACTAGTTTTGTTCTTATATCGATTTTACTGATAATTGACTCATTGGAAACACGAAAGGAGAGGAAGGAATCGCCCATGAACGAGGCTGCCCGAAATTTTTCTTTTGGAACCTCGCATTGATTTCCTGTAAATTTGAAGGAACACAAGCAAATTGGCTCAATGGAGTCGGCTATACATTTGGCATTGTTGTGGCAGTAATTGGTACAAAGATCCGTCAAATTTGGCTGAGGAGTAGTTGTCGTCGTCGGTGGTGGTAGTTGAGGTGTTGGGGTAATGCTAACTAGGGCAGTTGTACTTGGTTCGGGAGATACTGTTACGGAATCGTAATCAGGTGTTGGTATTGCGGTAGACATTACCGCAACAAATGTAGACTCTGGACGGATTACTGTAGGACTCACACCCAAAGTAGACTCCATAATACTTTCTGTGGCTGGAAACGGAGTTGGTTGAACTACTATTCCTTCCGAGTAGCTCGAGTCTTTGTCGCTAACTGCAGTTGATGGAGGTGATGATAATTCCGAAAGTGGTGGTGGTGATTGAGGGAATATCGTAACAAAAGGGCTCATGAAAAGTGTCGTTGAAATCTCTTCAGAGTCAAATACAGTCTCAGAAGGAGATGGCAGTAAAGATAGGACTGGAGTTGTTACAACTTGCAGTGTTTGTGTTGGCTCGGGCATAGAAACTGGAGGTTCAGGCAGAATTGCAGTCATGATTTGGGTTTCGTGAGGGGTTATTGGCTGGGGTGGTAAAGGAGAAGAAACTAGTTCAGTCTCTACTACAACAACATCTACGACAATTAATGTTGAAGACAGGTCATCATACGGTAAGTCTGCAGTGAGGTCTGCGGTATGCAGTCCATGCGGATAAGTAATACTACCAGAAGGTACCTCCACGATGCTGGAGACCATTCCTGATAATGGAGGTACGCTTGATGGAGGTAAATCAATCGCTGAGGAAATGAATGGAGTAGCATTAGGATCAACTTTCACAGTGTCTCTTGATATCCCAATTTCACTTGATACTTCTATAATTTGAGGATCAGGGGATAGAGAACTTAATTGGGGCGAACTGATAATCGTACTTTCTGGTGTAAGGTCATCTCTAGGAGTTTCAGAAATAGGCTCTGATGAGAGTGCTGGAGTTGCAAGTATTGGGGTGGATTGAAGTGGCATTGTTGGCGACACTACTGGACTAGTTTCTGAAACGAGGCTAACTTCTGAACCATCCAATCGAATTGTTGGAGAAGGTTCATAAACCCCGTTACTTTCTGACGGTGCTGGCCCTGGAATAGAATGGCTTGGTGGAAACGTGATTGTTTCTGCTGGCCAAACTGACATGGTTTCTTGAGGTGGACGAATAATTAATGATGAATCATCGGCCATACTAACAACTATTGATGTTTCTGGAATCATTATAACTGATGTTTGCAGCACATCACTTGAGGCTCCTCCCCCTGGGTCATATGGCGATGGAGATGGAATAAATACGGTGGTGGTAGGGAATTCTGGCATAGATTGCACTGCCGTCATTGTATCTTTTACGATGTCAGTAGATTCAAGTGGGGTTTCACTTGAACGGTAAATTTGTGTTTGTGACGCAATTTGAGTTAATGGTGGAAACATTTGAGTAGTGGCTAGTATTGAAGGGAGTACTGCAGTCTCTGAGAATGTAGGCCATGATGTCCCGTTGTAGGCACACTCAGGCTCAGTCACATTTTCTGCCGTGCATTGACATGTAGGCCCAAAAAAGTCTGGTGGACAGGAGCATGAAAATTCTCCCACACCTACAACATTACAACCAAAGTTAAAACTATTGATATTACAGAAACAATATTTTATTTTTTAATGGATTTTTTAATTACCGTCAATGCATGTCCCACCGTTAAAGCACCTATAAACCATATGACACAATTATTATTAGTCTTCATATGTATACTTTGTCGCATAATATCAATCCTTTCTATGCCTATGCATATGCAGTTCTTTGTTCCAGCGTGTATTGTTCTAATATTCAAAGAAATTATACGGACTTCTATTGATCAAATTAAATCGATTAAAGCAACATGAAAAAGTTTTCTAAAAGCAGGGAAAAACAAAAGGTTGCAGATAAACCTTGAAACGAAAGTTGAAATGATTGCATATAAGAAGGCTTTACTTTTATTGAAATCAATACACTGCTGACGACTGCTGTTGTTTTTATATGTGTAGTGCTATGCAGAAAAATCATGCACGAAAGAATTATCTGGATACAAAAATGCGATGCCATTATGTCTTGTCTCTGGTCTTACTTTGGAAGTGGATCGCAGTCATCATATCTAAACTCGCAGAGCTCTCCATGAAAGTCAGGAACACAGTAACAGGTCTTTTTACTCTCATCATCTTGTTCGTTTAAGCAGAATGCTCCATTAAGACATGGATTCTCTTCACATATTCTTAACTTTGTCTCACACGCCCTTCCAGTGAAACCTTTTGAGAAAAAAAGATTCAGAGGTAGAATTATAGCCATTATGTTCTGAGTTACAGCTTAAATATGACATGAACATGATTTGTGTATTTTTATGGAAAATATATCATATAAACTTACCGAAAGGGCAAGCACAGCTGAAGTCATTAATTTTGTTCACACATATCCCTCCATTTAAGCATGGCTGGGACTCACACTCATCAACGTCAATGTGACATGTTTCACCAGACCATCCAGGCTCACATTCACAGTAGAACCTATTCCCAATCCCGTCTACGCACTTACCTCCATTTTGACAGACGTTTTCTGTCGTGTTGCAAACTGATATGTCGATTTCGCACTGATGACCTGCAAATTAAATCCATTTTCACATTAGCTATGATAAAGATAGTCATCTCAATAAAGAGAAAATGGCTACTTTAAATAACCTGTGAAACCGGGTGGGCACGAACAAATGAACCCAGTTCCGGTGACATTTCTGGTGTCCAACGTACACGTGCCGTTGTTTTGGCAGGGAAATGCTTCTTCGCAAATTGACAAATCCACTTCACAAAATACACCTAAAGTAAAATACGAAAAATCACATTAATGATGTTAATTGCAGTAGTCTGAAAATGCACACTGACACATCTTACAATATCAGGAATTTAATTTTCTAAAACACAGGGTTTTAAATTCTCACCATTTACAAAAAGAAGAAGCACAATCACTAAAACAATGCTAGAAGATTGGTGCAGCAGCAGTATTCGTCTTATCATTATGAATTTTGTTGTAATGCATGAACTATCCTACTTTCACTTTAATGAGTAATCATTCCAGCTAATTATGACGGCACATGTTTAATGCGTCGCACTGGGCCTACGCTATACTCATGACTTTTTCACCTTGACCGTAAATAGGCAACTAAATGCGATACATGGCCATACACGCTTCAATTGTTCCATGCGTATATTTTGAAACTCCATCATTATTCCAACACGTACGTATTTTGGTAGGTATACAAAGGTATATAAAAATACTGAATATGAGCAAGAGTTGAGTGGCCTAAAGCAGCTAGAGTTTGTAACTTTTTTATGCTGATTATCTCAGACAAAACTCTAGATGAGTATATAGGTATTGCAATAAATTCTTTTTGGATTGAGCACTGATTCCATGAAACGCACGGCAGGTGAATGAATATATTTGTTTAGTAATACTGCGAGAGAAAAACAAAGCTATGCAAATGTAAAACCAAGTGAGCCGGTGTAATTCAGTTGATCAAGTATGAAATCTTGATTGCACAACACGGGAATACGGATATAGTCCTCTGACTTGATAACGGTGATATGGAAAAGGGTTTTCATGTAGTAGGTACCAAAACCGTTTCGTTTCTAGTCTAGAATATATTATACAACACAACTAAATGAGGTAGGAGAGTAAAAAGGGGTTGATTTTCTGCTCCAACTTTTTGTCTCTTTCTGTCTCTCCTACGCACACACTACTTCCGCACTGCTGTATGTATCCCAAAAATTATTGTTATCGAATTTGCTACGTATTTTTATGATGATTTAGGGTGAACTCAGTCATTGTATCCCCTCTTATTCTAGCTTGAGTTCTGGTCACTAGTTATTAACTGGAGAGGGAAGGAGTTTCTATCTATCTACTACACAACTTTGTATTATGTCAAACCGGATAAAACTGTTGGTAGTAGTCAGTCAACAGATTCTGATAATATTCTATATGTATACTGTGTCCATTTTATTGCTTTCATTTCGTCTCAAGCTTTTAAAAAATGCTTCCATTTTACGAAACGAAAGCTGCTCGTAAAGTATGCTCTGATTCTGATTGTGTAGAGAAAACCATAAAATGAACTAGTCTCCGGGAATCGAAAAGCTAATGCGACTATTTTACTTATGTATATTTAATGGGGACGGAAAGGAAAGCAAGGTTTTATGCTTTGCCTGTCGATTCTTGATGTTTCATCACTTACTTTTAGGTTTTAGGTTATGCTTTCTTTGCTCATGCATCATATGCCGTAATATGTAATTGTGATGAGCACGGAGGGAGGAAAAAGGTCAATACTACCATACTACCATCGCTACATTCTTTGAAGAAAAGTGAACTAGCTGAGAAAGCATTTCTTTAGCCAGTGTGTAAAGAAGTAAGACTTCCTATTGTTCATGTCATGCTGGTTGGGTCTCCGTCAGATCCCATTAATTCTACATTTTTACCTGACTAACAATAACGCGAAGGCGGTGCATTAGCTGGAAATTGGAGCGGAATTATTATGAAAAAAATGCTTTTACCAGTAATCATATATGCCATGTAACGTTGTAGGAAAGAAAGTATGCATGAATGACTACTAATGAAGCTTCCGCTATACAATTTTCGTAGAACAGATAGCATTCCTATGATTCCATAGGCCGGTTCTGCTCGGATGATTCTTACTTGGAGAAGAATGCAAAAAGTGCTAATAATTTTAAAAGCTTTTGAGAATCCTGTAATTAATTTTGAAAGACAGTTTTACTGGTCTATTTGGTAATATTCCTTCTTCGCATTCATTCCATTCACTTTAGTGTTTTCTTTCGCTTTCGGTACAGTTGAATAAGCAATAGGAAAACGGACAAAGTAAATATTGAAAGAAAGAAAATACGCATTGATCAAACTTTTTCTCTCCGAATTGTTCACTGGCGGAAATAAGCTAAGCTACATGTTACTTTTGTTTTAAAACTTTTCTCAGCTTTCCATGTAAGAGGAATATGCAGGTGGGAGATTTACGTTAGCTGATATTGTGAGCTCTGCCTAATATTGCGTTTGATGTGTGGGTCATAATGTAAGTTTTAATGCTAATCATGTCATTCACTCATGTTTGGTATGGTGTTCATTAACGCACGAGAAATAAGGCTGTTCCATACTAGAAGTAATAGTAAATGGTAAATACTCACCTGCAAAGTTTTCAGGACATGAACAATTGAAGGAAGCGATTCCATCCACACAACTGCCTCCATTAAGACAAGGGTTGGAGCGACACTCATCCCAATTGATTTGACACGAGTATCCTGTGAACCCATTGCGGCAGTAGCACTGATGGGAGCTGTGTATTTTCAGCAAATTAAATCGATTTCACAAATCGTATTACTATTTCTGTACTTTTGACTTTGCAACTACCTGTACATCTTCCTATATAAGCTCATCGTATATAACTGTCGAGGGGATCTTATACAGCCGCTATCTATGTAGACCACCACCATCATATATGCATATCTCTATGAATTGATTATAAAATTACCTTTTGCATAGCTTTAGCCTTCTCTTTGAAAGTAGAATGTATGTATATTTCTAATTTACATAGGAGTGTGCCTCATCCTATCTAAATTTCTAGCGTCTCACCCCTTTATTAAAAAATCATGAGCTTTTGTGTTCGTGATGATCATACACCTGTCCCTAGTTGCTTATACGGGAAAGGTTTCCCCTCTAAACAATGCTAAAACCGAATTCATTGTCTGTCTGCTATTTATTCCTGCACTGGTGACATACAAACAAAAAGACTGATGATGGTGCGTTGGCGTTTTTGCCTTGATATGTACACAACACACTTTTTCACCTCAATTGCATGTTTGACTTTTTTGATTAGAGAGGGGTTATATCACTTTGTATTCCAGTGTAATGTAAAAGTCACAAGTGCAACCTATGTATATTCTTATATTAACGGATTTGCGGAAAAATCTATTTCCGCTATATCGGCAACATTATTTTGTGTGTGAATGCACACCTGATTATGATGGCTTACAAAATACGATAACTACCAACATACACATGCCTTCTATTTCCAATTTTTATGGATACACGTGTTGTTGGATTAATGGGGGCATTGCCTTTTCATCTTTTTTATCCCTACAACTTACTGAATCCATGATTTGACTTCCGAATTTTTAAATCACCCCATAGATTCTTATTATTTAATTAATTAATTAAATTATGATTAAAAGTATTGGTTTAGTACCTGTTGATTTGTAGATAATCAATGCATATCCCATGCAAGCATGGGTTATCCATGCACGCAAACCCACTCCATATGGAAGGGATGTGAATGAAAATGATCAGTGAGACGAAAAGAACTGGAAGAAACGCTCCATTTGGACTATTTTCATGATTACGATTGAGTTTTGGCAAGTACCCGTTGCTCATTTCCTTTTCAAAATTGAAAGCTCACCATTTGAATCACAGAAAGGGAAATCTCGCAAATAATTTGCAGCATCACTTTCTCCCATATTAAATTTCTGATAGGAAAACACAGCTCTAGCTAACACCTTTCTCAGTAGACAACTAAACAAAAATCTCACAAAAATATGGCACGTTTGTTTTTAAATTTTTAATGCTACATGTCGACTAGACAGTACGTGTCCTTTAATTTAAACTGCATAGATGGACTGAAAGTGTAAGTTATGCACCAAGTGAAAATTGGAAAATGTGCGTGCACTACACTTAACGAAACAAATCACGGATGTTCACCTCCCTCCGATTCACCGTTTCCGATAATTGGGTTTTTGCGCTGGAGAACACGAAAAAGTTGCATGTTTTTCTTCCTTCTCGTGTAGCACCAAACCAAACCAGGAATGCGTTTAACGTGGCAATCAGCGGAGGCAGTGCAAGGTAGTATCAGTCACCGGGAACCTCTTTCTTCTTTTTCTGGTTGCAGAACACACTAGACTGCACACCTTGATTCACAAGAGGAAAATTTATTTCCGGGGGACTAGCTTTCACCGACTACTTTCACGTGCTCACTCCATCCAACTGATCAAACAAACATGGAGAAAGTTTTTGAGTTAGTTTGCTCCACGAAATCCTACCCACTGGGACAAGTGAAGAGCACATATTATGCAGTAGTCTTTATTTCGTATGGCTTATTGATGAAATTGGAACAGAATATTGGAATCGAAAGTACTACAAAGATAAAGACATTTAACCTCTTTTTACATAGAAAATGCCGTGTTATGCTTAAAAATACGATAAGTGTGCACACTTGAAAACGTTTTCGGACAATGACACACTAGACAGGTTCATTTATATGTACTTTTGGAAATGAAAGAGCGTTGAACGTATCATATCGTAATGTAATCAACTGTACGATTTATATTCTCGTTTTCTGTAATGATTGCAAATGTCGCCGGTATTGATGACTTTGGTGTTGACATAAAAAAGAAAACTCGTTTCGTTTCGGGTCTCACTAGAGAAGAAAATTTGTTTGCTTTTTTCCTTTCGCTTTCTTTTTGTTAAGTGTATTGGAGAGTTAGTTTAGATCTAAAAAACCTTGTACCTTTGTGCGAGCGTAGTGTAAGTAAGCATATTATATTTTATGGTGAGACGGAGTGCAGAAAAATCATTGAATGACACATACATTCATACTATTTCGGTTGCACACTCCACTTCCGTAATAGGTTCAGGAAAGCGCATATATACACTTCTAGTTAGTCATACGTAGATTTACATATGTATAAAGTGAGAATTGTTCGCAACAACGAGTGCCCCTTGAGAAATACGGAGCTATATTTGTCTACATTCTTATGGGACGCCCTATCGTTACTTCGTAAACAATATAATAACCAAGTTTTATACCTGCGGCTTGTAAAAGTCATGCATGGATTAGGAGATTTATGGATTGTTATGAAAAGATTATGAGTGCATTGGCAGAAGCAAACGCTGGAGCAGTACGTAATGTAACATTTGTACAAGTACATGGGTCTCCAGAAAGAATGCCTTGAGTTGTTGAGAGTCAAAGTGGGATTGGAATTGGAATCGCCATGGATACAACCGTCAAGGCGGACCAAAACACTGGACAAAAAATAGGTCAATTTGACTGACAGCTTGGACAGCAACGTACAAAGTGGAGAGCAATGGTAGCAAATTCTAGAATGGGGGAAAGTCGAAGGCCTAGCTAGCGTCTAGCGACTTATGATGCAATAGTGGTGGGGAAACAAAGTGAATGCTAAAGAAATGAAACAGTTGAATGATTGCTCTCGCTTTCTCATTCGTATGTCTTTGTTATAAATGGTGAAGCAATAATTTCATTAGTTTTATGATCTTCATATAACTTTATCAGTTTTCTGACCTGCCAGGCTCAAATTCATAGGCAAACATGGTAAGCATAAAACGATAGGTTTTGGTACTCATTTATAAGGTCGTCGTCTTCATGAAAAAAGAATCCGCTTGTGCACGCATTGCTAAAAGTCAACATGCAGCACGGTTGTCATAATTGATTGCATAGGCCACATTTCTGGTTTCCAATTAGCGTCTTATATGCTTTGGGGATTATTTAGTAATGACTTTAATGGCTTCGATAATGAGAAAAACTAACTTAGTATGCTAATGATAATGTATGTTTTATTTGTCTTAGATTCCTAAGGATCCCTTACTATATTCCAAATGGCTGAAGAAAAGGCAATATTTTGTTTGGAACACTGTAAAGGGCAGAAAATCTTTTCTTTCCGCATCCCTTCTTCTTGCACTCACTGTGGAACTGGTCTAAATGACTGCATTCTTAGAATTCCACCTTTCAGGTAAGTTATGCAAGTCATTGATGTAATTACAATGACAGCTACGATAATTATTGCAATTGCAGTTTACACGTAAATACTTGTAACTTTCAATGGTTTCAGACTTCCATCGCCTTTCCGAGATGCACAGAAATGCCCCTGTTCTATAGTACTGAAGCCAACGAAAGGGGATTTCCTTACGTAAGTTTCATTTAATAGCAATTATTAAAATTGCTGTCATTTGCAAGAAACAAATCAGACTACTTAATGCCAAAGATACTAATTAATTTTAATTACGTATGTATACAGGGACTATAAGAACTCTGATAATTTACATATTGGTGTCACCAACTCATCCGGTGTCGTGTACGAGTATGATATGAATGGTCTCAGCTTTCATAAGACTTCGAACTGGAAAAGGTGTCTGGCCATCAAGGACTTTAATAAAGACAAAGACTTTGGGTCATGGAGTAGTTACTGGGACTTTACGCTTGATGTTGTATCTGGTCACCAAGAACAGTGGGCGAGAACTAGGTATGCTAATAATAACCTAATCAAGGTTTTAAAAAATACTTTCTGAATTACTTAATAGTTTTCTCTCTCTGTTTTAGGTATGATGAAGATCGCCACAACTGTTACTCGTTTGTATTGGCCTTCTTGAAAGCACTTCAAGTGCCAGAACTGAGCTCATTTGCACGTGATCGTCGCATGTTTTGTGAAAAGTATATTTTACCCAAAACAGCATCTGCGGCTAAATACATTACTTTGTACAGAAAACTGATGTCTGAACCACATTTAGTGTTAACTAATAAAAATTAAGTAGTCACCATTAATTAGGAATATACACAAAAGACCTTAATAATCATGTCGTAAATACCATGCACTGTAATTAACCCCGTAAGATTTCTTAGCAAGCAAAAATAAATACGAACATTTAAAAGAAGACGTTTTGATGCTGAACAGTCAATGAGTTCATTTCAGCTTAGTAAAGGTAGTTCTTTAAAAAAATAAATTGCTTTATTCGTCAACATCTACGTTATTGGCTTCATTGGACTGCGTCATGTAATGTTTTATAATTTCACACTTGACTGCACCACATTCACAAGGAACAGGATGTTCATCATCATCCCCAAGGCATTGATAATGTATTCTATAAGAACGACTTCCCTTGTCCAAGCTAGCTTTTTCTAGACTTATTTCCCAACCCGTAATATCACCCTCTTCGAAGTCCAGTTTGTCTGGAAGCATAATTAATGTTTGTTTCCAATGTGTTTCTTCGCTCCAAGGCGCTGTGGACAATTCAACTGGTTCTAAATAACAACAATAAACCTATTCTAGTATTCACTCATTAAAACAGTTTATCTACCTTTCATAAATTCATATTTGCAACTAACCTTTTCCAGGCACAACTGGGAAAGTACATGTAAACCATAAACAAACTGCATGCATATCTCCAGTTTGGTCCATCGTAAAGAATCGCCTATCCTTAAATACTTCCAAAGAATTCGAAGGTACGGTTTGAAGATTTAAATCAAAGAGAAGTTGAGGATCCGATAGGAGACCATCGGAAGCAATCTAAAGTTTAAAAATCCAAAGAAAAATGTTGAATACGTTTTCATAACAAGCAGTACGTAGTACGTTCAATTAATCCGTGAGAAGTTTTCAAAAAAGCTAACCGTTTCTATAACCGGTGTTTGTAAATTTTTGGCAATGTTTCCAAAAGGACTCAGATCAAACCCATAGTGTGATTGTGATGTCCAAAAGTCGCCATGATTTTTCCACAAATCGGGTATTTGACAAGGAGCAGCATAAATCTGAGCGCTATTTGGAAACATGAGTCCACCAGATATCAGAAACTTGTCTCTGGCATATAAAACTGACTCTAGCATTGATTCATGAAGTAAATAAAATCCCATCCACTCTGATACAATGATGTCAACTGTATTCTTATCATTTGAAGGCAGCGATTCAATGTCCTCTACTCTAGAATGTATAACCTAAAAGATTAAGAATTTTCAATTAAAATTAATCTTAAACAACCAATTGAAGCAATGTGGACAACTGTTTGAATATTGAACATACCGTCACTACGTCAGCAAACCCATTCTTTGAGAAAACCTCAGGAAGAGTTTTTGCAAGCCCTGATGCCTCCACTGCATAAACCTTTTTAGCCCCAGCTTTGGCACAAAATAGACTCAGGATTCCCGTACCAGCTCCAACATCCATCACGATCTTATCTTTGAACAAAGCCGTTGCATCCGATATTGCTGTCTGATATGCATTTGTCCTAGCTGTATCTTGAAGCATCAATCTGTGAACCTACAGTATCATTTAGGAAACACAAAATCTAAGATGAACAATAATTTTTACACCGAAACATGTTTATAAACCATGTTGCATCAATGGATTAAATTCACATACATACATTGAGATCCTCATAGCTCGCAAAATATTCCGTCGACACGTCATCTACCAAAGACATTGGTTCTTCCGTGTCTTCACCTAAACGTTCCAGAAAAGTTCACCATCACATTCAGTACATTTAATGACATTAATCGTAACTTTCACAACGCCATGATTCAAGATGAATGGTTACCTTTAACGATCTTTTCCTCCTTCACTAACCCATTTCCAGTGGTGTCACTCGACTCTGTATCCATGTCTGTGCAATTTTCTCCAGTTCACTGTCAAAAAAATGACGAAGCAAAATGATTGTCAACTCAAATTATCCGATCATCATTTCTTCATGCACGTGTGTGAGTAAACAACAGAGCACCTTGTTTTTCTTTACCAAAAGCAGATACAAAAACACAACCCAATTTGAAACGGAAATGCACCCGGCAGTACCACATTGCCCCAACTCGCCACACGCCAATTTCTGAACAAAGTGAACGCGTTGTTGGCAGAGAATGGGGTTATCTGAAGCCATAGAATTTAATAAGCGCTCTGAATTAAAGAAGACCGATGCATGGTGTAGCTGGCCGCAAGGGGAGCATCACACACACATTCTCAAGCAGAGGTTGTCTCTTCATAGTTGACTAGGAGCGAGAGAAGATCATTATTGTCTGGGATTTGTTAATTAAGTTTAATCATGGTAAGTGCAATATTGTTTGTGGATACTGGAAAATATTTGGAGGTGGATGTTATTGTTGTGAATTTGTGATTTTTAAAAAATTGGTTTGTTTTGGTGAATTTTTTAGCCTCCTAAGAAGGACACGAAGGGAGGCTCTAAGGCACCTGCCAAAGCCCCCAAGAAGAAGGAGGGAGGATCTGGAGGTGGAAAGGCTAAGAAGAAGGTATGTTGATGTGATTAATCAGTTTTTTTAATGGGGATACATTTAATGTATTAATTATGCGATTTAGTTTGTTATAAACCGGTATTTTATTCACATACAAGTACGTGTTATGTTCATTTGATTAGAAGTGTCAAATACTGATTCCTAATTTTGTTGAGTTTGTTTAATTGTTAGATGATAAAATGTAGTGGTGGTTCTTGACGTATTTAATTGAAGTTTTAATGAAGATGTGCATAATTTTTATTGACTGAAATGTTTTATTCTTTGAATTTTGCAGAAGTGGAGTAAGGGAAAAGTCCGTGACAAGTTAAACAACCTGATCCTCTTCGATAAGGCCACCCACGATAAGTTGATTAAGGAAGTTCCAAGCTACAAACTTATCACCCCTAGTGTTGTTAGTGAGCGTCTGAAAGTCAGAGGAAGTTTAGCTAGAAAAGCTTTGGAAGACTTGCTTGCAAAAGGTGAGATAAATACATTGTTGATAATGATTTTCAGTTTTAATGGCATTTCGTTAAGTCCATATTTTGATTTTTCTTTTCATTCTTTTAGGCCTGATACGCTGTGTGGTTAAACATCATGCCCAGTTAATATATACTAGAACAACTAAGGCAGATGATGCAGCAGCGGAAGATGAAGCTGCCGCAGCCGCTACTGAAAAAGAAAAGGGAGGAAAGAAGAAGTAAAAAGTTTTTATTGACATCGTTTCTATGAATAAATAAAGAAATTCCTTTTGTCGTCAACAATTTCGTAATTGAGTTTATGAGCTACCTATTTATTGACACCACATTCATTTAAAAGTATTAGTCGTAATAGTGTAAGTTGTAAAGTTTTAGTATGCATAACTAAAATTTTCGTGTTGTAGAATTTAATTACGACTCGTAAGAATTATCATATTAGCATACTAAAGTTTGGTTTAGTAGGTTCTCTACATAATTTTGTCGCTGGTCATTATTAGTAGTTATATTGCGGTTTACTTGGACTTGTGTGATTCAGGCAAATTTCATTGTATAATCATAAAAACCAAAGTTTACACAACTGGAGAAATCAGTTTTTTTTTAAATTGAGGAATATTACTAAAGGGCTTTAATTTTAGTTGAGTTGAATGCATCAGATCATGGAGTCCTAGAATTTAAACAAAGTAATTTCAGAATATGATCTCACTTGCCAGTCGCTTCTTTGTTATCTGATAGAGCGGTTCGTCACTTGAAGGGATACTCCATTCACTGTTGTCCGTATGAATTACACAATGCATTAAAATTGACTGCAGACTCAAACCGATCACCACTTCACAAAATTATGCCATGTGTAGCAAAATCAGTTGCGCTATTTTATTTTTCGTACATACGAGATTATAAAATAGCAATTATTATTGGTGCACCTAAGCAGTTAGTCATCATTATAAATGCATGCGATTTCATTTCACCATCACCGTTCTCGTTGAAAGTGTATCTTTGGATAAACGGAAGTATCAAACTGTTCCGTGTTATTCTTGTAATGTTAAAGAGGTTGACTGAACTAATGTCAACCTTTTTTCTGCATCATCCATGTTATTCATCCACGAGTTTTTGACGATTGGCTTGGTGGACCTAAGTAACTCGTGTTATTATGGTCTGAAATATTTATTGTTGATTGTGAATTTTTTGCTTGTGCCTGCATCGGGTAACATTTAAGCAATTAAGCTGGGGTGACAGCATGCATATAGCTAACCATATCCTCAACCCAACGTTGAATGAATGTATACTGTATTATAATTCATTGTTGATTCGCTGTGTTAAGTAGGTACATATGCAGAGGCATGCGGTAATCTACGGATCAACTGAACCCTATCGTTTCACCCTCACAACAATCATTGTACTGTCAAGTCTTGTTTAGCTAGCGGAATAGTCATACTTATGCATCGCATACCGAGATAGACCTCACCGCAGAAATAGTATGAAGCGATGATATTTTTATGTTTAGAGCATGCATAATGGAAAAAGCAGGGTATGTTTTAGGAGAGGAGCAACTTACTACTACGATGAAATGCACTATGCAACTTGATGCTGATCTGCTCCTGGGAACTGAAGGTCCGATTTGTTCCCACAAAAAGACATTTAGGCAGAAGACGGATTTTAATCTAACACACGCTCATTCATTCCGATACACCAACAAAAGACAGGCAAGCGCAATGTACCGTACCATACCATCACATCACCCTCTTCATTTTCTAAACAAACAAAAATATTCTGCATGATGATGAGTGGGTTTGCACTCGGTTCACCTGCATTCTATAAACAGTATATTTATGCAACTTCAACTTTTATATAGAAGCACATCTGTCGTTCTAATTCTGTATCTTGTATCATCATCATCATCACGTTCACCTTTTCAGGTTAGTTACTTCCTTAAAAACCATAGACGGATATACTTCGGTTCCTTTCTTTCAACTGTATGAACTTGTGAAGATCAACTAGATCAAGGATGTTGCTGGCGTTATCTCAGTTTACCCCCTCAATTTACTTCCTTTCTAGAGTTGATGTCGAGTCGTCCACCTCCACACTAATTATTGGCTTTCGTCAACACCCACCCTTTATCAAGTTTCAACATTTACCAAAACTTGAATTGACAATTGTCCAGGTCTCAAGTCTAAAAAACACCAGATGCGCACGCACCTAAAAAGTCAATGATGATTATGAGATGATCTGGGTTGGGAAATGGGATTGGTTTCAATATCTTTGATAATGAGAAGCTTGAGACATAAAGACATTCACTTTAATCAAATTAACATTGCATTGGGCTCCTGCAATTTTCTTCCATCATCATCATTATCCTGTCTTCATCTTCTCATCAAACCACCTTGCATATTGACAGGTTCATATCATCATTCCTTACATACAACCCCTATATGTAAACGAACGATATGCCAAAAATTTAGAAGAAAAAAATCAGAGATTCTTAGAGGAGAGCACATTCCCCCTAAGGAATAATAAATATCGATTTAGATATGGAGCGTAAACTACATAGGCATGCATTTGTCTTCTACATCAATTTAATTCACGAAAAGCCCAAAAAGCTAGTTTTGATGATATGTTCGCAGGTATGTGGTAAAGGATTTTGGACGTGATGTGCACAGGTAGTTTGTAATTTGACGCAGGGTAAAAACAACGAGAAAAAATAGAGAGGAGGGAACCGGGTACGTTAATAATGCCATATATCATAAAACATTCATATATCCCAATATACGAGATTATACGGTGTAGAGGGTCATATCAACATCTTCAATTTAACCATCAAGTCAGTTCACTTCAAAAAAGTTTAGAAAAAAAATTCGTTCCCACGGTCTTGCTCGCCGTACCGATCCACATCTTTGTTATTACAGCACATGAATGCGTGAACGTGAGCATCAAATCGACAAAAAAAAGTAGTTGCAGTAGTAGTTTGTGTTGTGTTCGTCTTGCATGCCTTTGGGGCGACCGTACCGACCGGCTCTGTTGCCTTTCTTTTGCGGGTCATGTACACTATTCCCTAGGTAGTGGAGTAAGCCCCCCTCTTTTTTGGATGTGCCTGGGTATGTGATGTGTGGTGTGTAAATCGAATATCATGAATCACTGCACATGCCAGACAACATCTTTCCCAAGGGCCAGGCAAGCATCTTGCACCATCACCAACAATTAAATACCCATGCATGCACACCACACAATAATCCTTATCCGCATATTCTCACACAGTCTCTGCATCATGTCCCCCAAAATCCTTTTTTATGTAACTTTGTTCTCTCATCTCCGTTTATGATGATGATGGGAATCTCAAGTCATTCTCAGCTTGACTACTGAACTGACCGCAACACCGAAAAATTCGGCTCCGACAATTTTTATTTGTTATTTTCAGTTACTGTTTATGTGTTTATGGTTTTAGCATTAGCCTTGTTTTACGCAGTATTCATTGCTTTGTTTGTGTCGCGTTGTTTTGAAGTTTACTTTCATTTAATTACTTTACTTCAATTATATTAGTTTGTTGCTGTTGTCATTGATTTTGTTATAAAGTGAAAAGTGCTTTGACAAATAAGCTTGTGGAGTTTCCAAGATGAAGGTGGACTCGACTACAAATAAGTATTCATATTCGTCGATAGTCGACGTGGAGGAGGATGACAATGATGATCTTTTGTCCATGGCTGGAGGATTGTTGGGAGATGATCACTCTCAAAGTTCTGGACATAGATCAGAAATGCGGAAGGTAATAAATTGAACAAATTCTAAATTATATATTCAAATAGTATGTGTTCTAAAGATTTCAATTAGGCAAATTGTAGAAATTAAGTAGCGAATGTAGGCTTATTAAATGTAAGCTTCTTACATGGGAGAAAATACAATAATCTCAAATAGCCCCAAATGATTTCATTTTGCTGTAATGCATTTTTCATTATTGTATCTTTTTTGTATAGAGTAACAAACCGATAATGGAGAAGCGTCGAAGGGCAAGAATCAACAATTGCCTCAACGACCTCAAAAACATTCTCCTAGAAGCGATGAAAAAGGATCCAGCCAGACATTCAAAACTGGAAAAGGCTGACATTCTAGAGCTCACGGTTCGACACTTACAAAACATTCAAAGGAACCAGTTGGCTATTGCAATGGCCACAGATCCCACTGTGCTCCACCGCTTCAAAAATGGATTTTCAGAATGTGTTACAGAGGTAAAACTGGCTATGAACAAAAATCTCATTAATGACTCTCAAAAAGAAAAAAAAATGAGACAAAACTTTTCTCTCAATTTCCATGTAAAGCAACTCTTTGATGTAATTAACTTTTTTCTTGCTTTTTATGGCACGCATCATCATCATCCAATTGCTTCTCTTTTGTAATTTCAGGTGAATCGATATATGGGAAGAATGGATGGGGCGGAACCAGGCGTCCGTCACAGACTTTTGGATCATCTTGGGAATTGCGTAAATGGACTTCAACAAGTGGGTCCAACTCCTTTCGGCTCCGGACCAGTTCCATTCCCTGTGGCCAACCCCTGTGCAACCTTCCCAGGAGCTGTGCCTCCGGCACTCGGAATTCACTCTTCTCCACCCTCTGTGGTTGCTGCAGCAGCGGCAGTCTCATCCTTACGTCATGCTACCAGCGCCCCTCATCTTCATCCACAACCACAGCATTCAATCTCAGATGATCTCAACAACAATCTTCTTCGACATCACCAGAACCATCCTTCTGCTACTATCGATGCTACGAATGCTACCAGTGCAAGGCTTATGTCCGCTTTTGCAGTGGCTTCAACACTTCCTCGACGTTTGACTCCACCGTCTTCGCCACCACCAAGTTTGAACATTTCCAGCTCTTCTCATGAGTCCATTAGCACTACTCCATCGATGTTTCATATGTCTTCCATTTCGTCACGTAATGATAGTGGATTGTCTGACCATTCTGATCTTGGATCATCCTCCAGTGAACTTCTCAGTAGCTCCACCAGATCTTCAATAACCAGAGTTAGTGGCCTTGCTGGGGATCCAATTGACTTTTCCATTGGGAAAGTTTTAAAAGGCGATGGGAATGAGGAAATGAACTCCAGGTCTAGCGGAAACTCTGTGAGGGTGGTGAAAGTTGAGCCTATGCCTAGTATGCCTGCCCCAAGTCCGGACGAGTGCTCCACCACTCCAAACAAAGATATGTGGCGTCCTTGGTAAATATAATGTGCCTCTGAGAGTAAAAGTAAAGTAGATTTTCTTTTATTGCTGTAAAATATTCAGTATTTCAATATGTACATCTACATGAATACAACTATACTGATAGTGAAGTTAAATTGAGTATGTTCTGCAGGCAGACTTGGAATCTCTTGTGAATAATTTCCGGTGCGATCTTAGATCAGTGATCCTAGATTTAATTAGGTAATTGGACTGAAAGGGGACAATTGCATGGAGTGTAAATTGAATTTAAAGCACTTTGAAGTATTTTATAACTTTACAGCATATAGTTTTAGAGTACGTACGTATTTACCGTGTAAAAAGATTGAATACGAATGCAAACTTGTAGAAAGTGAGAATTTACTGTAGAATATAAAAGGTTCTTTAATTTTTGCTTTTAAATGTCCTCTGTGTTCAAAGGGGTGAGCGATAAACAACGGTGATTTAAAAATGATTTTGTAAATTTTTTTTGCAATCTGCTGAACTGTGGTACAAACTGAAAATGCATTGCAAACACGAAAGAAGATGAAAACTGAAAAGCAATCAGCCAGTATTCAGTATTGATTCTGACTCACACAAGATTGTTCTGTATAAGCAATTTTGCATGTTTTAAAAAAAAGAGGGGTCAGAAACTTTAAATATACGAAATGTGATTACTATATTGTACTTTAAGATTTTTACACATTGCTTAAATGTAAGATTATTACAATGCAAATATGGTTAAATGTTTAAATACAAAAAATAAACAAGTAACCCAAAAACTTATGCTTCGTTTCCAACTTAAATTAGCATGTACATGAAATTAACATTCCGCTGGTATTTACGCATCAAAGCAAAGCTACTTAGGCAAATTACACCCCGTCAATTTATAGCGATGAGGGCACAAATGTCTAAGCTCACGCATATTTTTATATCTCACGCATGAAACGTAATATGGCTTGATTCGAACAAGTTTGAAAGCCGAAGATAGTAACGAAACTTTGGCTTTTACAAGAGCGATACAAAAAAAAGTTGTACTAGCAAAAAATCTTTGTTTTACAAACGATGAGAAAAATATTTCAACAAGTACGAGCAGTTGATGGAATCCATATCATCTCATCTTAAACCGTGAAGTTACTTTTTTTCTTCAAAAGTTACTCTTCAAACTCTAACTGAGCTATAATTAGATTGAAATGTTGGAGAGAGTAAGCAGAAAGCAAAAACTTTTGGACGGAGTTCACTTTGTCACTAGCTGGATGGTTGGATGTATTTCTGGATGCGGAGGAGGAGAAGAAGGAGAGAGAGCAGAAAGATAAAAGCGAATGTGCACTGGAGATCCGGAAGTAGTTGCTTCCCGACAAGATTCACAACAAGCCAGTGGAGCTGAACGTGCCGAGTTCTTTGTTCCTCTTTCTCTCGACTTTGAGAGTCAGCAACAAGAGCAGTGCGTACTTCTGAACCAAAGTTTGAAGATTTTAAAATGGTGAGATTGAATTTATATTAATTTTTGTGTTTCTAATTAAACTTTTTTTTTACATATAACACACTGTTCTAATTCTCAACTCGTATTTTTTTGCAGGAGTTCAAAGTGAAGAAAGAGTCTGAAACACGTATGTAATCTTTACAATATTTCTATTTTCACAATCATGGATAATTAGTTGCATTGCATTGCAATTTGCAAATACTTCAAATCTATGTATTTAAGTACAACATAATAAGAGTTGATTATCATGAATGTTTTCAATAGTCTTGGAAAAGATGTTTCTCGCTCATGCTCGTTCTGGACAAATCAAAAGTGAGCTGATGCCAGCTCTACTTCGAGAGCTATCCCCAGATTTGAGCGTCAATGGATCAGAAGTTCAATCTGCTATCCCAGGACTGGAGTTTCAAGGTAAACGGACTACCACACTCATCTAATCTAACTAATCTATCGGACTAATCTATCTATGATGTTATGCGAATTTATGAAAATATTCCTGAATTCTTAATATCGTAGAAATAACACAATTAGCATCAATGAGTGAGAAAATTAACAATTGCTTAAGCACAAATTGAACAATATTTTTTTGTTTTCCATTTAAACTTAAAATAGAAATAACTACATAACTCACTCCAAAATAGATAAATCTTAACTATAATGCCAAAACGGCAATAGTATCCTCTTAAGTGCTTCATTAAAAACTCTTTTTTGGATAATGCATCAAGACTGCAGAAAAATTGGCTATGCTCCTCTTGCGCATTCCCGGTGGTCTCTAAAAATAGAGTTAATGCTGACATTTTATTATCCTTTGCTGGAACTCCATTTGTACTAATCGTAAATTGTAATCAATCTAAATTCCTCCTCCCTCGACTTTTATCTTTATTCATTCAATCAACAAGAAATCAGCATACATTTTTCAATTTGCTGACCTGACAAAATGATACACGCTTTCTGACTAAAACTCAGAGACTAAAAGCACTTTTCAAGCTGACTTGTCAATGCCCCGAACGCAAGACTTCTCGAATAACATTTATGCAATCGATAAAGCCTACAACCGCACGTTTCTTATATCTAGGTATCTATACTAATTGACACTCAAAAACGGCTACTCGAAAATATCTAAGTACATACAACTCGTTGCTCAGAAAAATCTCATGGATAAAAATACTTTAACATTTTTTGTTTCTCCTTTTTTTTGTAGACGTCGTGGACTACGATACTTTCCAGAACGTAATGCTCCACTTCCTAGTCAAGAAGGCAAAGAAGGATAGCAACGAGTTTGCTCACAAGAACGTTATCGGCCTAGCAGATTTCGAAACACCGTGAACAACTCATAGGATCAGATCAAGAGAAAGAATGGCATAGAACTGGGAGTGGTGGAGCTACTTTACTAGCGTCTTGTTTTTAATTTGTGAAACAAAGCCAGAATATCTCAAGTTTTTTGTGTTGACTACTTTTACTACTTTTTTTTCAATAGTTTCTAACTCAATTCAGTGCAGCAGCAATAATAATATGTACTTGTATGTTCTTGTTGGCAACCCCTTTCTAGCATATTTCTTTGTACGAGTTTATATGATTATGCAACCAAACCAGAATGATTTATGTATCTTTGGATCTCTTTTTAAAAAACTCCCATTTTCCTCAGCTTTTTCTTTAACTGAAAAAATAAATAAATGAAAAGGAAACACACAAACCCGGATTTTATTTTTATATTCATTTTTATTCAACTGTTTTCTTCATCTCATAAAGACTTTTCTCTTTAAATGACTCATTATTTTTTTTCTGCAGAAAAAGACGCAATTACATTAACTCGAACTCGAACGAAGTGAATTTTTTAGTGAACATCATATTATTATCATGATCATGAATGAATGAGGCGAAACACATTAGTTTATGCTCCTCTGACACGTATATATTTTCTAATACCATTAAATACATAATAATATATATAATATTATCTGACTTGACTGACTTTTGTTTCCATTCACTTTTCCCTTATTATACAATATAGCATCGTAGCCTAAAGGTCCTTTTGAAATCAAACTAGTAAAAATTATTACGTTATCGATCAGTTTTTCAAAAAAGTTAATACTTTCCACACTTTCCTTTTTTGATCCAGCAATAATAATTAGTTAAATTCTCGTTTTTTAAATAAAACCACCAATAAACATGATGATTCCGCATTCTCTGTTAGTTTGGTTAGTTATTGTTAAATTGGCTCTCTTATAAATCTTTCTCGGTCCATCTGAAAAAAGTAAACTCTTTTGAACAGGACTTTTTTTTTGTATATTATATAAGCTATATTTTTTGTTTCAAAGAGAAAAATATCATGAATGACTCATATTGTTCTAAATTTTTCTAAAGCTTCTCTACCAATTCCATTTAGTTATTTTCTGGTAAAAATAGAAATAGAGAAACGGAAGCGCGAACAATGTTATAATTGTGTGTACTGAGACTTCTTATACAATTAGCTCTCATCCATACTGAATTGAATTGACTGGAAACTTTTTTTTTAAAATTCTACCAAATTGTTAGTTTAGACTTGTTTTTTATATAGAAAATTTTAGATTGAATAATAATAATTATTATCCTATCGAATTAATTTACAGAATGACTTGAAAAATTCAAAAAGTTGGTATAAATAGGTTGGTTCATCATTCAAATTATGAAGATGAGTTTACTATTGTAATTAATTGATTAATAATTACGTTACGCATAATTAATAATATTAGCTACATTCTACCATTGATGATGATTTCTCTACAGTTATTTAACAGATTAGTTTTACTTGCTTTGATAAGCAAATATGGTTTATTTTTAAACGATTTTAAACGAAACGTTGCTGTTACATTTTTTACACCTATTGCTTAGCTTATATATATATAGCTACCTATGCGGCCGACATAATTACTTTTGAACTAAACCGGAGGAGAAAAAAAAACACGTAAAGCATCTTGGATGATAAGATATTTTGAACATGCAAAAACCTGACTTGATATTTTAATTATTAACATTAAATTATTTGTCAAAAACAACATGGCAATGTGCTAATGACAAACACGAGTTAACACGGCAAAGTCAACATAAATTTGCATCAACAGAACAGAGCTGCGAAACCTAATGGGTAATACTTGTAGTTTTTGTTGTCAAACTCTAGACTTAATATATGTGTACCTAGGAATATTACTTAATTAGTTATGGCTAATTTGACTGGAAGCAGAGCAATTACTGCTGTTGTTGCTGCTACTCGTTTGCTGAAGATGGGAGTGATGATGGTGGGAGGTGTGGTGGTGATGGGAGTGAGAATGTGCATGACTCGTCTGACTATTGTTTCCTCCACTATTCGGACCTAATGGTTGATGAGGATGGTGTTGCTGGTGGATTTCGTCAGAATGGAATGACACTGACATACCAGAATCTAGGGAGCCACAGCTGCCTCGTCGAATTGGTTTACCTGTTAGTAGGAAAATAAATCATTAGCTAATTGCAAAAGATAATAACCATGTGGTACGAGAGCCAGAGAAAATTACGAAAACTTACATTGATCGCTGATGTCAAGTAGGGAATTGCTAAATCTCTTGATTTTCCCCACATCTACACCAGAATCCCGATCCCTGTTCTCTTTGGAGAGGCTCTCAATCCTCGACATCTCATCAGACTCGGCAATGGCTTCCCGTAAATCTTCAGTGAATTTTGCACGGTCATGTTCGTTCCGTGCATTGAGATTCAGGAGCACAGTGTCTCCACGCTTGAGGGAGAGACCGTGATCAAAATGTTGGTTTGAGAACATGGCCAAGGTGATCCCAGCCAAGGGGTAGCTTTGGCGGAAGGAGTAGGTGACGGCGTTGCGCTTCTTGTGGAAAATTTTTGTGAGTACCAGAATGTCATTGAAGAGGAACACTTCCCGTTGGTGAGAACCTGGTTTTTCACGCTTGTTGATGTCTGACACTTCATACAGTCGGCAGTAGCAAACTAGTCTTCGGTGTGGCAGCGCCAGATTCTATGTAATTCATAATGAAAACTCAATTTAGTATTGATTTCATGGAAAAGATTTGTAGATAAAATGGCATGCAACTCATGATTCATGACATCTTACCGGCTTCTTTCCAACAATGGTCTGTTGAACCTTCATAACTTGTGTTACATGATCTGAGCCCGTTTTAAACTCGGTTTGTTTGATTCTCTCGTAGATTCCTACAAGAATCTCACGTTCGATATCCCCTCCATCATCAATGCCTCTGAGGTTCTTGATAAAGTCTTCAAGTTTCATGCGACGATCTTGTTTAAGATGTGGCGTGTGCAAGTCAGTGTTCAACATTACGATGGCAAATGCTAAAACAAATACTGTGTCTGCTCCGTTACGGAATTGTGAGCTGCAATTTATTTTTTTTAAAAACACAAAAAATGAATACAAAAAGTCCAAACTTGTAAAACGGTAGTCTAGTTAATATTTCAAGAGGAAACTTACACAACTTGTGGATTGCACACTCCATAACGTCTGCTAAATGACTCCATAACTCTCTCAATTTTTTGTGCTTCTCCTGGCATCCTAAGAAAAGTTTGGAATCTTCTCAGGGCCAAGTCAATTGGCATTGAAGCGAGGTCAATTTCACTTGCAAAATGCCTAAACATAAAAGAAAGATGGAAATTAGAAAAAAGTTTAAAAAATATTTTTTTACGAAAACAAATGTTAACTCGTGTATAATGACTTACTCTAAGCAAGACATTGAGAAAGGGCTCTGAAGATTGGCCAAATACTCTCCAATCATTTGCTTGCTGAGTCCCTTCCTTGAAATAAGGAATCTGGCAACATGCGGTGGAGTTCCTTCCAAAAACTTTTTCTTCACAAGATATGCGACTCCCACTTCAGGTTTCTTATTAAACAGGTTGAGCCCTACCCGGTACAGTCTTTTACGTAAAATTTCTGCTTCTCCATCAGACAAGTTCTTTGGCGTTCTCTGCTTGTCCACAGACACAGGTGGGGAGGACTGCGATAAATGTGTGGAGGCAGAAGAGGATGAAATATTTGGTGAAACGTTTGAAGACGGAACAAGAGGTGCTCCAGGAACCAGCCCTCCATTAGGTCCGATGGAGGATGAGGATGTAGATGACAAATTTGTTGAGGTGACCACTAGATTAGGTGCGGATGAATTAGAGGATAATTGGATTGGCTGCTGTGACTTATTGGATTGCTTTTGCTGGTGTGAGGATGGAAACTGCGACTGCGAATGGGATGGCGGAATGTGTTGGAGGTGGGAATGAGGGTGGGCGGCTGCGGCAGTAGTAGCAGTAGCTTGGTGACTACTGCTAAAATGCCGTTGCTGCTGTTGATGATGGGATAAACGACTAGATGAAGCAGTGGCACTGTTGCTAACTTGGCCAACTACACTATTGCTCGCGTAATGAAGCTGCTGTTGATGACTCCGACTGCTAACATTGTGCTGCTGATGCTGCTGTTGGTGGTAATGGGAGACATAGTGCTGACCATGGTGGTGAACATGAGTGGAGGAAGTAGAGGAAATATCCTCGTGGTGATGCTGGTGATGATGATGATTAGCGGAGGAAACTATGGCATGATCCACTTCAACATCGACCTCAGTCACCTCAGCACAGTCAGAGATAGGCAGGGGTGGCAGTTCATTGGAAGATGAGGTGAGAGACGCATCTTCAAACTCATCTTCCAGTGCGTCCACCTCGGCACTTGTTGGATGGGAGGAGTGTGGCTCATGAAGATCGATACAAATTGAGCAACTGCAATAAACCCCAAAGGAAATTGTTAGCTAATCAAATCAACATCATTATAACATAATTCAATTTGATATTTTCAAGTAGCCCCTTACGCATTGCTTCCAGCTGCAACTGCTGCGTTATTGTTTATCCTTCTGGAGAGTCTTCGCTCAGTTTTTATTCTCTGAAACTCCTTCACCATGCTATACCTGCAAATTAAATAATAATAATAATTTTACCTCAATTATTATTGCATTCTTCTTTGGCATGTTTGATGTCATGTCATGTCATGACTTACATAGGTATTGCCTATAATAATAGCACGCATAGTACAAATAACCTTTCACCCTGTCAATTATCAACGTGTCTCGCGTTGTCTCGTTTCATTACGCAAAAGAATATGATAATAATGTTTACGACCAAATAATATGGCACAATCCTATCATCACGTTGATATGCTATGATATCAACAGCACGCTAACATAAGTGCATGTATGTCCCTAATTGCATATTCAACCTAAGCAGGTGTTTGTATATTTTGTCGCTAATAGAACCCACAACCGCACTACAAACTGCCCAACAAACATGCCATTTGGATTTGGGGTACTCAAACAGTCAAGGGCATCCACTTTATGTCATAAATTAGCATTCTGAATTACCATTCAAAGTACCTCAATCAACCAACCAACCAACCAACCTAGGCGTTCTTGTTGTTTGCAACTAATAGTAATATCTCCATTTATATTCTCATCTATCGGCATCTCAGTTCCGATATCAATATCAGTCCCAAATTAGTTATCCATTATAACATCAATATCACTTTCAATTTTTCGCTTGCCAATAATAATTCTACTCCACTTGTAACTAAACTACATTTGGCATGCGTCATCGTAAATCTCACAAATATTATTGTAAAGAAGGAAGTTGCTGACGCTCTCGCTCGTGCCTTGGAGTCTATTATACCAAATCAAACAAACAATAAAGTCTTCCGTGTGCAGTGCGGTCAGTCGGAACAAATAGCAATGTTCCAGCATTTATTTCCATTGCATTTCCACCTCCGTTCTTTTGTAATGAGAATGATAAGGAGGCGCTATATAGTTCTTGTAGTCCTGACCATTTTTAAGGATATTTCTATTTTCATCATGAGAGTGATGGACAGGAGATGACCGTCATAAGAATAGCAATAACATATTTTTTCCTAGTTTAACATTCATTTGGTGACCTGAGCCTGACGAAGCTTGGCATTCATTCCCAATTCATATTTGACGAGATTCATTAGCAAATTGGAATGGAAGACATTTGCGTGTATGCAATCCATATGGGAAAACAAAGGATCCATATAAATGGTTTATTTAGCAGCATACAGCAGCTTCCACCACCTACCAACCATGTACATTGAAATGTTCACGATAACTATTTGATGATGTCGGTGGGAGGAGGATAGAAATGTTTTAACTCGTCAGTTGTCGTGAGCCCATTTGAGTAATAATGGTCCCGTGCTAGATGAGTGAAGTGCTGCCCAAGTTAATTATGACAGCGCTGTTAAAAAGCACTACACCGTGAGCCTAACCATGTCATTTAGTTTTATGCAATGGAAATGGATGCCATTATTATATAGTCATGATGATTTTAAATTTGATGATGTTGATGCTGATTTGCTAACAAACTTCTTCTTCTTCTTCATAGGTAGTTTAACATGACTGGTTGAATGACTGCAATAAATGATGATAGATGTTCAAATTGACATTATCATCTTCATTCGGTCAGCACTACTCCATTATTAGTTTCAAGTATGATGGTGATTCTACTGTGCTAGTTGTCGGCAAGCCTCCCTTCTAAAAGTTTACTAAACTGTGATTATCAACTGATATTGGGAAACTGTTGGTGGAGAACCTCTTGTTAATTCCCAATTTACTTAGTGCCTCATAAACATAATCACATGTATTCCCCGCTATCGTGCACGGTGCTCATCATTTCCTTCATTGAGAAATATATCTATGTATTTCGTGCCATGACATAACCCGTAGCAAAAAGATAAAATTAAAATGTTCATTAAAACTGGGATTTTTACCTTCTGTAAGCCCGTTGAATGACGAGTGCCGCATCTCTTGCCGGTGGTCCACCATACCTCCTTTCCGTAACGGTGGGATCACCACTTTCCTGTTTAAAAGATCATCACGAATGATTAGTTTGTTTTTTAAAAGGTTTAAAAGCTTCAAGCTGTTCCCTTCATTAGCGTATTATCATGTAGGTCACTAAAGATAATGCATCTCTTCGACAAGAAACAAGTTGTTCCTCGCGACCGCCATATGATATGCCGATGCCACCAAAATATGAGCAAAACTTGAAAGCTAATGGCCATCGGCAATTTGCAATCAGCGAGAATGGCTAATTGATATCACTTAAAAATCTAACACGTTCTTCTCGAGATGCCATTTAGCATCACCGGTCAAAATAAAGAGCCTTCGTATTTGTACTATATAATACCACCCACCCGAGGAATAAAACAGATGGGACGCCTACTCGCGTTTTGTGACAACCGATAAGACAGGTACTGGGTCTGGTGTCGATGATGATGCTGGTGCCTCGAATGGTGAGGCGGTGGTGCAGGTGGAACAACTCGCTGCTGCTGATGTGGCTGCGGAGGTCTCACAAAACCAACTCTGAATGAGCATCTGTATGATGACGGTGGGGGTGCTCCACTTCCAGGAATCAATAGCAACATATTCTCCACTTTATGAACATAACCGTTCCACTCCAGAACTACTACTGCTCAACTCAATTTATTAAAAGGATGTTGATGGTTGTTACTTATGTAAACTTTTCATCAGCAAAGCTAAGTGCATCACTGAGAATCTCAGCTACTCCAACCAATGTAACTCTCAAGAGTACTTGAAGCTCTTTCCGAGGATGAACTACTACGTAAGTTTATTTTACACAGAAAAACGGCGGAGAGCAGAGGAGAGAAGGGGTTTCACGGTAAAACACTTGAGAAATGATATTCAATATTTAAAGATATAGACTTACTCACCACCTCTCTAAAATAGCCGTTAATCACTTTTACTACTACTTCACATCACCTTCCCTCTCTGTCTTGCTTTTGCATTGAAACGTAATACGAGGAAAGTAAGGACGCGTGAGGAAAATCATGAAATTCGCATTATTTCACATTCCCATAAAAACATCACATCTTCTCTAGCACACACAAAGTACAACTGCCAAAACCCAGCCAAGTTGTTTTGCTTCATGAACAAGAAGGCTTGGTAGCAAGATGAATAAAAATCATCATGTATCTTTCATGTGCTCTCTCATACTCACTTTCCTTCTTCGTTTTTTTATCCGTTTAAGGATTCTGGACGAGTTTAGCACGTCTCAACGCAAAACTGGTCCATAGTCCATGAGAATGGGAATTCCAGCGACCTACTTCTTCATCCAATCAGTTCCCATCTTGTTCCATGTATCTCCACTTAGTTTTCCTTTTATGAGGAAGGGTCAGGGGTTACATATGAAATGAGTATTGATCCCCCAAGCCAAAACACACAACACTCAAATCTCAACCAGAGAGTGATAGCGATACTGTATAAACTTCTCATTTGCGGATCTGCACACAGAGTTATTATTCAGAACCAGGCACAACTTCACCGTATCAAAATACCACACACCACACTACCCATTTATCTTACTCTAGAGCTACTACTCGAGCTCTCCCATAAACTTCCAATTTGGAAACAAAGCGCAATTGCAATTAAAAATGCTCCTTTTTAGATTAACCTTCTTGCGCAAAATTAAGAGCAGAGCACTATACTACTGCAAACACACTGCACCCCTTGCAAAAAATAACCAGATCAATGCAACACCACCAACACCATCATCAACAGAGTGCATGAGGGTGACTGATTGTTTTTGTGACAAAAAAATAACAAGTTGCAGCAGCAGTCAGTCTTTGCATGCAATCACACAATGTGCAAAGATCTTGAAGACCAAGAAGTGGATGATGTGCTGATGATGCTGATGATTGTGATTTGGAAAAAAGAGAAACTAGGAGCAGCCTAGCCTGCTACTACCCCCAACAACCAGTACTACCAGCAGCAAAATGCAAAGTAAAGGTTGATTAGCAAGCAAATTGCAATGTTAAAATGAAGTGCATACATATTTATCGTATTATGGATTATGTGGCAAGAATCAAGTGGTAATACAAGACGTGAAGGTAAAATGTATAAAAAGGCAAGGTAAAAAAAGAAGTTAGAGCTGCTAGTCGCTGCTCCTTCTCTTCTCTCTCTCCCACCTGATCTCTTGCAAATTCAATTCTGTTTCTCAAATCTCAATCACTCAGAGAGAGAGTGAAAAGGGAATATAATATGGTAGTCAATACATGTCTCCTCACTCACAATTGAAGCCTGTGTAAGTAAAGTCCATAATGAAATGAATTGAATGTAAAATACATACATGTGCTGCTCTACAGAAAAAACTATCGCCATTTACACAGGCCATTCGACATTTTAACAAGTAAGTGGCTGTTGCGACAATATGTATAATGCAATCTTATTATTATTGCTCTTCCACTCCTGATGGCTAAATTGCTCATGGCATGGGATAGCTTGAGTTGATGTTTGATGCGTGTGATTCTGAATAATATCGTTGTGGATATTGATACACAAACCGTTTGCTTGCACACAAAAACTTTTCTGTGTGAAGGGAACTTTGGAGCGAACTAGTAGTGAGTACAACACAAACTTCTTCTGTAATCACAATCAGCGCGGCGTCACATTGCAAAAACACTCTTTAAAAGGAAAAACTTGCAGAACTACATGATGATTATGATGATGAAGAAGAAGTTTGAAAAAAATGAAAACTTGTATCGTGCTACTAACAAAGAAGGAGTGTGGATGAGAGATGCATACGAATTTCAACATGATGCATTTGCATAGAGATGCACACACTTCCACTGCACTTTGAGATGTGATGATGGGATCTGATATATGGACCACGGTGCTTGCGGTCCTTTGATGGATTGCAGTGGATTCTATGAAAATACGGTATTTCACAGTTTTGCAAGACTCCAACAAGGAAAATACATTATTTGCACGTTTATAAATGCTGATGGTATGCTGGTAGTATTCAATTTTATTTGTTTTCAAAAGTATTTAGAGAGGTATCAGCACATCATCATCATCTGCTCCTCACATGTTTAGCACTTTTAGCTTCTGCATAATGGATAAGTAACTGCATTGAAAATTAAGTTTGTCACAAGACGATGAGAAGGGCATCGAATTTTTGTGAGCTTATATTGGATCTCTGTGACTGACTCCATCATCCAACTTTTGCAGTATTTCAGAATGACATTTCAGCATAAATTTTCATTTCCTTCTTTCAAACATGCACCTACTTAAATGTGATAATGTACAGGAGTTGGCCTAGGACTCAGTTGAATAATTTCATGATAATATTGTTCTGTATGTACCTTTCCTTTTTACACCTTCAAACGCAACATAATATAATAGTTTTTGTTTTTCAGGGACTAATTTTATTGTAATCACAATCAGCTTAAAAGCTGCTGACTAAGGAATATATTTTGTCACTCCTTCACAAAAGTTCATTTTCGAAGGCCACCATATATGCTTTTTGCTATATATTGGACAGGGAACATGTGTTCCTTGTACCAAAACTATTTGAAAAAGTGTATACAATCATCATCCTATATATCCTCCATCTTAATTCTCCTCGCAGTCAACTCAACCCATTCTCCTCTGCTGGTACAGAGGAGTATTTAAGGCAAAATAGAAAATGATTTGATGATGACTTGCGAAAAAGATTGTTATCAAAATTTGAAATCTTTATGACAGAATGAGTGAAATGTGTGTTCAATTCACCAGAGTGAACATGTCTTATTTCAAAAAAGACATGATTATCAGCATCCCCCTGACAAGACTAGAACAAGCCAAATGACTGCGTAGGCAAAAGAAAACTTTGTATTTCATTGTATTTTTTTGATTGTAGGACACTTTCTTGAGCAGAGCGTCGATGATGATGTCCACCTTTTTGAATTGAGTACAAAATACGCTTTGGAATCAAAAGGATATTACACTTAATTTTTATTATCGTCAATGTTTTAAAAACTCATTTTAAATTTACCTATAGAACTAATATGTATGTACATGTAGGATGCATCCAATCCACACGAAGTGCGTGCGCCCATTAGGTACATACACATGTACACACTCACTCACAATTCCCTTTTAAAGAAGAAGATAAGTCTGTTTTGTTTGCAGTTTGTTTGATGAGGGTTACTGCGTACAAACGGATCAACAAGATCTTCTCTTACAACAAGATCGCAAACAGACCTTTAAAAGTGTGTTGCATCTGCATCTCTCATCTTCAGCAGCCTGGCTAGCCACTGCCTGTTTTATATGTGCGCACACATGCGTTAATGCAATAAAAAAGCAGCTTTTTCTGTGTTTCTATGTCATGCATAGTCATATGTATGAGGAGCTCATACTCACACACAGAGAGATTTAAAACCGCTTGCAGTTTCAAAGACGTTTTGATCAGTTTTTCCTCTTGTGCATCCTACTTTTTATGTCGTCTCATCCATTTTTAATGTATATCTTCAATATGCCGCTTAGAGCGCTTATAGTAGGTATATATGCATCTTCTCGTTCTCACTACTTCCGCAGCATCCGGCTTTTTTTAACTTACACTTTTTCTTTAACACACATTTCTGTCTTCACTCTCCTTTCACGCTTTCAATATCATTGGCTTTGTCTCTATTTTATGGCTCTCTATCCAACAACTATTATGTGGATGCATTCATCCTGAAAAAAGAAGCTTTGTTTTGATGATGATGACATGGCAAAACGACTACTGTTTGTATACAACATAACACAGCTCAACCAAACCAACCATCAACTTACTCTTTTCTTGGCAACTGTTTCACTACCATTTTTGCGAGTACCAACCAACTCAACTGCAGCAGCATGTTCAAAATATCTAATTATGTGAGTGGTCGTGTCAGGCACAAGCAAAAACTCAAGCATGATGGTGGTGATCTACAATATTATTTTGTGGAGTGGCTGAATTCACAAAATCCAATTTTTTTGAAGTCTCTATCAAATCAGCCAAAAAGTATATATGTTTCTTGTCAACCCTGCAATTGCATTCAAAATTATTGGTTGATCTATAAATGTGGCTTATTTGGTTATATTTATGAGATTGGGAGAGACAATATACGAAAAACTTCCTCCTTTCTTCTGCAGCAGCTTGCCGAAAAACTTATTGTGACTCAAGTTGTTGCAAATTGTTTGACAAAAAAAATCCATAAAAAAGTAAACAAATACTGTGTATTTTTTTCCGCTTGAGTCGACACAACCAAGAACCACCTCCATCAGGCTACTGGTCTGGTCTGAAGGCTCGTGAAATGACAAGAACAATACGAACAAAATTCGATTCAATTCATTAGCTACGGCTTATTACAGCCCAGCTATATATATGGCCTGTGGCTTTCCCATCCTATTTTTTCCTGGTTAATATTTGATCATTCAATTTAAGAAAAATGGATACGCATACAGATATCTCAAGTCGGTGAACAGATCGGATAGTTTTTTATTGGCTTCTCTTCTTGTACCACATAATCCATATAGCAGCCCAGACCGCTTTTCTTTCTTTTGGGTTAAGAAAACAATACTCTTTCCACTTCCTAGAGCAAATACAACAGAGTCTAGTAATGTGGATCAATTAGATCAGATCAGTTCGCATAATCCGTGTTGCATTATTAACCGCACGGCATATATTACATGCTTTTCGTGTGAATTGTAGAGAGTAGATGGATGGATGCTTTGTGCGGTTTGTCATTTTGTCACGTAATTTGGTTTACAAGATGAAAAGATCAACTACATTTTTTTCTCGCTCTTCTTACAATCATCAGCCAACGCAGCAGTTTGGTTGGGAAAATCTGTTAGTGAGAGTAGTAGCTTAATTAGTGTGCACGTGCACATAATATTACCATTTTCCTGTGTTCTTTGCCAATGCGATGTTCTACATTGATATTACATGACTACAGAATGCCGCCGCCGAAGGGAACATGCTTTCGAAAATTGTAGTGCAATTAAAAAGTTTTTTGTTTGTCCAAAAAAATACATCAAATTGCAATTCATGACTCACCTCCACGGAATCTGCATGTTGTTGCCGTCTCCCATGATGGAACTGGTGAGTGCCGTGTCCATGGCTTGTGTTATTATTGTTTTGACTTTGAGCTGTAGTGAACAGGACCGGGGATGAGGATGCTGAGGACGACGATGAGGAGGAGGATGACAAACGTGTCATCTCCGAACTTGAGTACGTGCTGCAAAAATAGAAAAAAAATTTATGCCGATTAGAAACATAATTATAATTTAGAGAGTAAAGCTCATTTTAAATAATTAGCATGGGATGATAATATTATTATTATTGCTTATCCACCCATACATGAGTCATACTGACAATGAGATGATGCACCTAAATTTTGGTGACCGCACCTTGCTCCATTGGGATTAGGGAGAAGCATACTACTATAATAATTGTGCTGTTGCCAAGATTTTAGGAGCAATTTACGGCTTAAAATGTAAAAATAGGGAATGAGTTAGTAGTGGACTGTCGTCAAAGGTATATAATGCTGCTGTCTTGTTTGAGTTTGAGTGCTGGGTCGTGAGGACAGGTACCCAGTCAGTGCCACCCATTTACACATGCTACAATTCAGACAGATTTAACCAAACCACATCACATCAGGATCACTACTTTAGCAGCACGTCCTTCTTCTTACTATCTTTTTCTTTGGGGCCACTGAGAGAACAAAGAGGAAGGACATGATAGCAGGTTGGCATCATCGCAAACAGACAGTGGAAAAGAAAAGGAAATTTGTGTGACAGTATCATTATGAAAGGTACGCATGAATGTCATGCCGTGTCACCTGCTTCGTCTAATATATCGATGATGACTCACGACTGGGTATGTCCAGCCAGGCTTTTGAGAAATGTGGGTTGCAGCACGCCGCAATAATAAGGATGGTGCGGTGGTGCCCACAGTAATATTCATACCTGCATCCACTTTTTCTTTTTGGGAAACAGGAAAAAGTTATCATCAGCACAAATCAACACCACTTACAAGACCTCACATGAACTAACACAAGAATAAAAGATGATAATAAACCAATTTGAGTTTGCTCCTCTTGTGTGCAAGACCTCACATCGGCAAAACGGCATGAAACCACACACGAAGATCAATTGCTGCTGGCCAAGCTAGCTTCTATTTTCTAAATGCTTCTGGACATGATCACTATTCATCAATCTCGGGAAAAAGGAAATCTCTAGAGGACGGAGGAGCAATGAACACATAGTAAAATGTCTTTCAAATTCCTTCAAATGAAATATCCTAATCCACATAATCATCAATCTCATCTTTAAACTGTTCCTTATCTAAAGCAACACTGCCCACATTTTTACGAGAAAAAAGGATTATAAAATCTTTTTCGTCAATGCACACATTTTAACAGTCATTCTGTCTCGGTAGATTATCATATAACACTACTGTTTCCACCAAGTGGGTCGGAACAAGAACCCCAAAAAACGTTTTCCAGAGTGATATTTATTACGGCGAACCCTTTTGTGTGAGGATCTGCTATCATCTCCGAAACTGATTTTGACCTTTTTGCCGTAACGAACCAAAAAACCTCATATATTCCATGATCCGTGAAAAATAGCATTAGCTTGGTAAATCCCTCCCAACTGTTTCCAACACATGGATGGATAGAAAAATGTGTTTTCATCATCTTCATTATTATTATGATCCGTTCATTGACCACATGGAGAGTTTCACCCGAAAAAAAGGATCATGAATGAATGATATTTCCATTCAAGCATCCATGTTTATGGATGCATTACATTATTATGAAAATTGGGATACTTGACTTACCCTTCAATGATTGCGTTAATAGTGGTGGAAGCTTGTTGTTGATGAAACAATGATAAAGACTCACTTTTTCATTTCCAGTCTTGCAAAAGTTTTTAAAGAAGTATGGAAGGCAAGTTTATAGCAATTTTGCAACACAAAACGATTTTAATTAGCTACACCTGTGCCGTTTTGCACGATTTTTGCTTTAATAATACACAAAGCGATTTGGATGATGTCACCTAATTTTGTGTAATCACAATCTACTTTCACCACGCACGTCCCAGTAATTAATTGGAATTGCTTGCTCACGCAAATTACACAAAAAGTTATGAACTAAATGCCGAATCACAATAGCGGAGGGTATTATTAGCAAACTATCATAAATGTTGTTTGTAGCAGGAGCACGAGAGGAATAAACTCCAGTTTTTGGCTACAACTCGTTTTACGATCAAACTAAGTTTCCCATTGACGACGAGGATGATGAGTATGAGTAGCAAAGGTGCTTCTGGCTGATAAAAGAGCAAGAGGCAAAGAGGATGACTGAGACCGTCTTTTTATATATTATGGTACTCCTTACAATAAATGCCGCTTCCTTCCTCCAAATCCAGACACAACTCCCGAGAAAAAAACACTCTCTTTCAAGTACAAACAAACAAAATGACCACACCACACCACAACCAAGACTCAGTTGTAGCAGTAAAGTGAAAAGTGAGCATGCACCCCGCACCAGTGATATAATATCGCTAAAGAGAGAGAAAAGAGTGTAATCAAGGAAGTAAAGTACATTGGTGATACTTCTTCTTCTTCTCCGAGAGATATTCCATTCCTCTTTGGTTTTTCTCCAGGAGCCTGGTTTGCTACAGAGCGACAACCCAAGATGGGAAAATGAGAGAGGGGAGACCTCACTGCATAACGATGATGATTACGCTACATTCTCGCCGTGTGTTTCAACATTCTCCGGGTTCGGGTTTTTTGAACAGGAACAAGAGGGAGAAGTCCGGAGAAGCTCCTTGAAATACACACAAGTATAATGTAGTAGTATGCTCAACTGCTGAGGACGCAAGAAGAAGTTGTGTGTCTCGGAGAGTTCACTTGCCTTCCTTTCCCCACACGATAATATGTATTGCATTGCTGCTGCATTGTGTGGAAATGGCATGGCACACAGTGACTGGCATTGCATGCTTCTATATGCCCACGGTACATAAAACATCAACGTTGGGTTACGTTTACTGGATACACGAGTGCAAAGTCAAAACAAAAAAGTTTTTTTTCTCCCAAAAGGGTAGCATTTAATGGCTGTGTGCAGTGTAGCAAAAGTATATGGTCTACGGAGTGGGAGCAGAGTTGGATCGAGTCAACCAAGATATCTTTTTACGGAAGGAAATATATGAAAAGGGGGAAAGCGATAGAGAGAGAAGTGAAGGTATATGCATGTATCCAACTAGCTATATAAAATATGTTGAGTTCCAAGAAAAATAGGAGACTAGACCATTTGAATATGCAGTTTCTTGCGGAGCGGTACATAGTAGCTAGGTACATAACAAAGACGCAAGTGCAAGGAACCACGCTATTATACATATATATTATGGGTGCTTGGGAAGCTTATTGCATGATGGCTTTCGCTTTGGCGTGTGCTCAACATCATATCCACCTCCACTTCGACCAGTACCACCATGTGTATTTTATACCGAGATGAAATGCCTGTTTTTGGGAGCTTTTTGGCAAAAAAATATCTAGCTTGTTGTAGATACTCTGAGCAGAGTGATAAGGGGACATATGTATACGTACTGCTGTATCAGAATTTGTGAAGGAAACAGGAAGGGAGGAAGCGAAATGGTATGACGAAGAGGTTTTCTGTTTATTGCTGTCACACATTTATCCTTTTGCTCTGCTTTCTTCTTAGTGATTCTGAAGAACAGGCTTTAAACGGGATGTAAGTGGTCTCTTAAGAAAATGGAAATGAATGGGAGTATTTTAGCCATCATCCTCCTCATCATCAACTGCCTGGTGGTGGGAGTAAGAAACAGTTTTATCCGAATAAGACTATTGTTTCCACCACACAACTTTGTGACTGTTGCGTTATGCTTAGATATTTTCCTTCTCGGTCTGCTTCCACTCACCGTCAGACAAAATACCAAGAACGAAGGAGACCATATACTCACTCCTCCACAACATTTAACGGGAAAGTTTATGTAGTGCAAAACTAAAAGTTTTGCTAAGCTTCTCTCCTGATTGAACTTCGTCATTTGCCTGTGCTCTCTATTAGGCACGTATAATACATGGCTGCTACTCCTCTTTTGTGAGTCAGTTTGCCAGGAAAATTTGTGTTGAAAACGGTAAAATGCCAACAAACAAAAGGAGCTCGTGACATGACACACACAAGCCACAAAATATGCATACTCCCTCACATAAATTCAGACAGAGGGCAAAAGCTCCAGGAGTATGAAAAGGGAGCACACATTAATCCGGAAGAGCGAAACCTATGAAAAATCTTTACAAAATGTTTTCCAGAGTCTTCCTTTTTAATGCCACCTCCACACGTAAGCTACATAAAAAGAAGTTAATGTTCATTAGGATATGATGTGAGCTCTTTGTATCTACAATACATTTTATCTTTAGCCAAGGCTTGCCATTTGATACTCCTAGGAAAATATCACCAGCTAAATTAATTCACAACATGCATATAGTATACCCACACACGTGAGCCGAAATTTTCTGCAGCAACGGGGGACTACCTACAAGGAGCCAGTGGAATGAGTGGGTGTGCATAAAAATATTTGACGCAATGGATGGAAGTGAGATTGCGTTGTGACTGAATTCTCAATTTGTTTCTTATATCCTTGATGATATAAAATATCTTTGCTGGTCTCTCGTACAATATGATTTTCACATTCAATGCAATATATATATATAGAAAAGCAAGCAGCGAATATTTGTCCTTTCCTCCAGTGAGTGGAGTGAGAACGTCCTTTAGTGACACCCACGCAAATCACGTCTGCAAAAAGATTTCTACATGATCTAATGTACTTCTCAAGTCGTGCAGTACATTTACGTGGTTTACTGCCCGTTTCCAACAATTTTGAATGAAGACATATTTTTAAATAAAAAAAGAACAAGTTGACAGCAATCACGATCAGCAAGGCATGCCAACAAAAGGGTTGTCTTGAGATTTGCTTGCTACAATCCATGTAGCAGCACATCACATCTCGCATTCATCCGACCAGCTTCCTCGATCGAGAAAAGAATTTTTTGGGTAGGATATAACTTGACAAACGATACATTCAAAAAAAAAGTTGCACGCGTAAGTGTACAACGGAGAAGATAAAGATTGGAGGAAGCACCCAAGAAAAATACCAAAATTCCAATGTAAATGTCGCCAAGAGAGCTTGCATTTTTTGTGACTGAAAAATCGCTGATGATGCATCACGTTGCATATTTTGTTTCAAGCCCAGCCAACAACGACTGCAGTTTCAATGGATATTGCAAAGAAGCCAGGCCAGACCAGTCTTAGATATCAACATCAGGATAGCACCCTATGGCTTCAGATTACCTCACACAAAAAAAGAGAATTTCAAAGAGGATGATATTTGGTATGCCAGCCATTATTCCAGCAGCATCAAGTACTTTCAATGCATAGTAAAGTGGTGCTATGCGGGTTGCCATTTCACTGTCTTAACTATTGTCATTGTTTCTTCATGAAGGTGAATGAAATGAATGGGGAGAGTTGTTTTCAGCGTCAGAAAACACAAGACGAAGACACACAAAGGGAAGGATGTGTTCAAGACTTTTTTGTGTTCATCAATAAGTCAGCTTGTATAAGCTTGCACGTGTACCTATCAAGTTGAAGAAGTAGCATGATTGTGATCGTCCATAAAATGTTTGCCTCTTGCATATTTTCACACAAGAATGTATTGAAACGGAAATGCCCATAATATTTGGGATCCCGTACACAAAATACCAATCAAAACAGCTCACATATTCATTGCCCTCAAGACAGCGACAGAGAAAACTAGAAATTAGCTGTGTGAAAGAAAACTGCAAAATGAAAAGGCAGAGAATCTATATTGAAAGCAAAAACATGCCCTTGTTCTGAAAACAAAATACAACAAAAAATTGTGTTCACGATTGTTCTTTCATTTTCATGCTGCTTTTCAAAAAGTTCTCTTGTCGAAACCGATCTTTTTCAATTTGTCATGCAATACTGCTCCCGTGAAATATCCACATCTCGCTTTGCTTTATTCATTTCGTTCCCTACACAAAAAAATTTGTATTGAGCCAGCAAGCCTAGAGGAGAGGAATGTGAACCTTCTTCTTCAAATAAGAAACCACAAAAGCCTTTAATAGATCAAATATCAAATATGATGATAGTATGAATACATAGATTCTATAACCATAATCAGTCTGGAGAATATTTTTTTGTCTTGGATTCCATCCTCAAGCTTGAAACCACGTAGCAAAGAGCTAAAATTTTGTGAAGCTTTTCGTTCCTTCCTTTCAAGGACTTTCTCAAGTCTCATTAATTAGATTTACTCTCAACAGCAAATCCATTTTTAATGGTTGATGGCATCGCCAACACCGTCGTCACTACCAATTTTCAGCTTTTCAGACTTTTGTCTAATTCTGCGAATCCCATCTTATGAATTTTTCATAATATGTCTACTTCATTCCAAAGCACATTCCTAAACATTTTATGGAACTCTTATATTTACGTTGACCATTTCAAAGGAAGCTGAGGAGAATAAGAAACCGAATAAAAGTTTCATTCACGCAAAATGTCGAGACGACTAGACAAAGCCAAGTAAAAATCAATTATTTTCCTCCCAGTTGCCATCATACTGCCATCTTATGCCCAATCATTGACATATTGAAAGAAAGAGAGCTACAAAGTAGCGAAGAACGAGTTCAACTCAGAACGACTGTCTTTGTTCGTTTCATGCGCTATAAAAAATGTATTGGATTATTGCATACATGCTACAATTTTTTGTTTCATACAAACTCTACTCGGCAATACTATACCATTACCATATAGCAACCCCATACTTCTTTTTTTGCAGCAAGCTTTATATTGCTCTCCGCTGCATTGGGATATATTGACAAAGGGATGAAAACGAACTTGTCTGCTGATCTGATGTAAGAAGGGGAGTTTCATGCAGCATTTTTCAATAGTAATTTCCTATACTATTACCAACCACCATCATTTTCTTCCCTTCAGATTTACTAAGCGAGATCAGCTGCAGTTTGCGTGATAAAATATTTCAGATCTGCTGCTGCTGCTGTAACCACTCTCAAGTCAATTCTCAGATTTCATTTGACCACAAACAGGAAAATTCTGTGTAATTGACTTTTTTTTGGCAGTTGGAGCAATTTCAATAGAGAAACAACTAATGGATGATACAACTTAAGTGAAGCATTAATATTATGATCAAGTCGACTTTTCATACCATGACACATTATCAATAAATTCCACTTTATCCGTTGGGAACGTGATTATAGCTGGACTTCTGATGATGTCCGTATCCATTCTAGGTATGCGGTAGTCTCTCCTATCTGGTGTGGTAGTACCAGATAACCACTTTTATTGTCCCTACTCATTTACTTTGTCAACACTGCTAAACAAATATACTTTTTAAGTAATCATTTTTCTAAAAAAGCACTCAAGTCTCGTAGGTGGGAATGACGTAGATGAGTAGGTTTTGACGCGCAAAAAGTTTACACTAGGAAGTGCATGCAAATCACTGTCAATTGCAAATTTCCCCCGATATAAATGACATTCCGCAGAAACTGTCCAAACACTTTTCCACGATCTTTTGGGCTATCAATCAACAATTTAAAATTCACTATTATGCACGTTGAAGAATTCCTAGAAACTTTTCCCGGTTTTTGAAGACGAGGAGCTTCGTGGAGGGGGTTGAAATTGAAATTTTTACAAGCTCTTTATTTTCCAATCATTTAGAAAACTACGACGAAATTTATTCAGGTTGTGGACAACTGACAACTCCCAGAGGAAAAGCAATTGAACAAAACGTTAATTGAAATAGATGAGAAGTTTTAGGGAGCTGCATGGCCAGAGAGAGAACTGCACCACAACTAAACCTAACTGTCCGTCAGTCTGTTCACAATCAAATGGTACAGAGCCGAAAAAATACATGCATGCAAGTTTTACTAGAAGATGTGTTTGTTGGTTGTAAAATACATATTATGTATATTGTTGGAGGAGAGCACTCACTCACTCCATCCTAAACTGCACTTAACTACCCTGTGGTGCTGTTTTTTTTGTATGTGTTTTGTTGGTAGCTCAATCTTCTAAAGAATACGGCTGCAGTTTGGTTCACAAAAATATGTGCATATTGTGTATGAATTGAAAGAGAGGGTGTGCTGAAAAAAATACAACCATGTATGCCTGTATGCACACAAAACCCATATATTTTATCCAACCAAATAGGTACTTTCCGTAGTCAACGGCTCTGGCTACATGAGAATACTATGATGCAGCAGCGTGACAGAACAGAGCTGACAGCATGAACCAAGAGCAATAAGCGGTAGAAAGAGCGAGAGAGAAGGAAAAAGAAGACTGTTAAATAACAAGAGCAACCCCCGATGATCTCTGCAACAAAATATACCGCTCGCCCAGCTCTCATATCCCTATACAAAATCTCATGTGATGATGTTACACACGATAAAGTGTAATATTTTCATTTAGCCACACATACTATATAGGTAACTACACGATGATGATGGACCGACCATGAATTGAAGGAGTATTCCGTATTCATATCTTATTTCATTCAAATAAAAAAAAATTAAATTGTGCGATACGATACGAACCAGGCAAAATAAAATTATGTACGTTATTTTTTTTCCTCATTCCCAAAACATCTCATAATCTTCACAGCCAAACACCATTTACCACAAAGTCACATCATCTTATTAAGATGAGCCATATCATCATCAGAGCTAACTGTGATGATACACGTCCTTAGTCAAAAGAGGAGTCTCACTGTGAAAAACTCTATTTAGGGAAATGAAATATATCTAGTTGGCTACAATTAACGGCCCATGTCCTCTGCATTTCCACGTACATCCACTGCGGATTAAGGGTCATGCCATCCTTCCCAAAGTAAAGACCGACGACGATTATCCACACACAGAAAAAATTGTAGAGGGATCATGTCGAATAATTGTAAAGCAAGACTGTGATACAAGAGTTGGTTGGTCTCGACGGAAAATGAATATAACAGTAAATCACAGTGGAAACATTTAATATGACATTCACATGTGTGCTCACACATATCCCATTTATTTTTGGGCAGACAACCTCATACAAATATATCACCCTGCTTTTGGACTTTTATATAGAGAAAAAAACCAAACAATGGATAGTAAACAGACAAAATGTAGTATTGCATTTAAAAGGTGACCATTGCATCTCTCTCTACCATCCAGAAAAAGCGAGGAGTCCCTTCTATTTTATCCTTCTTATCAAAAGACAAGATCTCTGGAACCTGGGCTAAGCCGAAGAGCAAACCTTTCAGACTTGAAGGCACCACTGAACTGTCAAAACGATATGGATATTTTAGAGGACTGGTTTTTTTTATTGTGTAAAAAATACGGAGCGTATGAGAGGTAGGAAGGAAGGTTGTTTTCTCTGGGTGTATTATAAAATAGGGTCCAAAAGTAGAGGCAGTGCAATATGTTCAAATGCCTGTACATGACATTTCCCAAGTTGATTGCCTTTTTAACCTTGTACATCTAATCCATTGTGATGTGATGTTGGATTATGTGGTATGTTATGTCTAACATAACATAACTCGCCTGGGCATTGTTGTCACAAGTTTAAAATTGAAGATTGACGAATAATGGGTTCTGGAATGGGAGGCAATGCCCAAAAAGAATCCCATTTTCAATTGTGTACTACTACCCTTTTTTCAATTTGGAAGTAATAATGGGGATCAATCAAAATCCATGAAAAGGACCATAGGGACTTACTCTCAAGGTCCTTGAAAAATTAATGAAAAAAGGGACTCAAAAGATCGTTGTACTTTTTTATAACAAGTACCTCCAAAAAAGAGTAAATAAGTCATCATATTCATTATCACATTCCCTTGTTACAGTAAGCAGACAAAAAACGAAAATGGGAGAAAGACATAATAACACAACAGTTAATTTGAAAAGTATGTTTAAAATTTTATATAAGGAAGTTACATTATATTTTTATGGTTATAGCACCCCACACTTGATTTGGCGCTTTCTAATAATCCTCCACAATTATAATCAAACAGAGAGTGGCAGTAGCAGCAGCAGCAGCTTAATAGATTATGTTATGTTACGCGATGTCTTATCAACTATCTTCCCTGTGGTTCCGTTTAACTGAAAATACAGTCGCTGATTGTGATTTGAAATCAAAACACGCTTGTATGCTTGACTCCACGCAATTCTTCTATTGCCTCTGGCTCTATAAACCAGCAGCCGCAAAGATCTAACGCTTATCATATCACATGAGTGGCTGGCTGACTGCTTTTGATTTTTTTTTCAAAAGCTGTACGTACGTTATCTTGTCTTATGTAATGAGTATATGTAATAATAATATCAATATACCATATCTTGATAATTCCTGTGATACACATCCGCTTCATTACCACCACAGTACTACTACTACTTCCACAATATTCCTCACGTCTGCAATTTTAATTTTCACGAACCATTTTTTTCGCGTTGCTTCATTCACTCTTAAGCAATTTGATGGGAAGTGGCAACGAGGAGAAATGAATTGAATGCAAAAACCAAAACTGTATCTCTCTCCCTTTTGTAGCCGTCTTATAATCATTCCTCATTGGGAAAACTAGCCACCACTTAATTACAGCAGCAGCAGGACTTGTCCACTAGCGACAGTTTTGATTAACACGTCTCTTTTCGTTTTGCCTTTGCCTTGTACAGAGCCTTGTCTACAGTCATCATCTCAAATCGGTGATATTGGCCTATAATTATATGCATATGAGGAGAAGTCTAATTTGTACTTAAATACAAAAACGCATGTATCTGCTCTCTTTTTATCATTATCAAACTCATTTTTTTGTTCCTTCCCCCAAAGGGATCGCTGACCCAAGTGGATTATTTGATCGAACAAAGATTTTTCTCTCGTTTTCGTCTCGTTTCATAGTCAAATCCGTTGACTGAGGGATAAAGGAAAGTGGCCAGATTATTTGACTGTGCCTTATTACCTTTTTATCGTATCATCACAAACATTACACGAGTACATGATACATAACATTTTATAGTGCAATATGAGTGAAGGTAACATGAAATTTAACGTTAAATTTTCATCCCAGCAAAAGCTACATTTACATAAAAAAAGAACATGTGATATCAAGTTATAAAACTTACAGTTTCACTTAAATTCGTATTAAAGATCAACAACAATAAAGTGTGAGTTGAGTGGGGCTCTAAATTACTTTATGAGAATATTATTAGGTTCTTTTTTTCTCTTCTTGCTACAATAAAAGCTCCAACTATATCATCATGATCACATCACACACAAATGGTACGAATTAGTTCAGTTTTCTATAGCATAGCAGCCCAGCGAACATCAAAACTCACTGATCATATATATTTCACGTAGCACATGCACATAGAGAAGGGTTATTCAAGTCAATACATAAAAATTTTCACATTTTCACGCATCAGAGACAACGCACAAAACACACAATAACATATACACATAAAAAAAGGTGATTTAGAAAAAAATAAGTGAGTTCATTCGTATCTGGTAGTTATCAACATTATTTGGTTGAAATGAAAAATGCTCATAAGGCTACTCCATATTCCGTTTGCTCTCTACTACCATCATCAACAGAATATCCTGTGTCAAGCATGACTGACGTTGTGACGAATGTGCATAGCGTTATGTTTGTTCCCTTTGCGTAAATACTACCTAGTCTCGGCGGCTCGGCACACTGACTCTGTATTTTCCTTTACGGTTACGTGCTGAATATACTTATAATAATAGCACACTTTGGAGAGAGGTCGAAAACAATAAAATTATAATAGTAATGGAATTAAACTAGATCACAGGAGAGTGTAGATGGGATTTCAATGAGCCGTGTAAATTTAGAGAACAAGACAAGGGAAATGATGAGGATGATTGAGGGGAAAGGCTGCTGATGTTAAAAATTTGTCGTCCTCCAAAAAAACACCACTCACTATGATTGAAGAACAACAAACGGAACTTGTTTAAAATTCCAATGAATCCGTTTCATCATCGGGTCCATTATTCCAGAAGAGTGCAAATTACAGTAAAAAAAATTCTACGCCCAGCAAAATAATCATCTCCAGTTACATCCGATTTTGGTGGTGTGTATTTCAAGCCAGAGTACGTCGTACTGTACACATCATTAGGAGTGATGGATTTGTTGTTGCTGTTGCTGCTGAGTGTGAAATTATGATCTCTTTCGATATACTGCGTCATTAGCCATTCGTCATGAAAGCCCAATTTTTAGATTCCAACATGCACTTTTCCTCGGCGAGTGAGGAGTAAATGAAGCAATGGTACTAATGGCACGATATATATTTTAATGTTGCAGATGCTAAATCACTAAACTGACATGTCCGCCTTCTTCAACAGCTGTCATTTTAGGCAGTATCACCACCATACAAACTGAAGTGGTGGTGACTGGAAGTTTGAAACGCACCATAAAATTTTAAACTTTATATTTTCACTTCATCATCATCTCAGACAAAATACACATGTATCAGTCTCGTATGTATGCAGTTCTAATTTTCCACATAAAATGTATTTCACTTCTCTACCAATTTTTCTTGTGTGAGCCACACAGACCATCAGGACCAAACTGAGGAAGAAAATTCATGTCAAGTTAACTTCAAATGAGATTTATTTTGTTGCTAGCTGGTTGGACTAGTAGAATAGATGAAGCTCATCCAGAAATCTCTCTCTGAGAGTTTGCATGAAACCACAAAAAAAGTGATGATGATGAGTTGACTCGGGTGTTGCAATAATGTAAATGAACATTAAGCTTCCAAAGTACACAGCCAGGAGCACCAGCTCATATATTTCTATTCGGTAACCAATCTGTAGGCTTACCTACGTGGTTAAATACCTGACAAATGTATCTCTAATGATCATCTCATATCGTTGGTTTCGTGGTGGTGTGGTAGTTGTATAATATGAACGAATACATGGCAAAAAAAACCATGTAATATCTACCCACTTACAAGGATGCACACCGAGAATTCACAACAGAGAAAAGTGATATGAGTTGATGTGATACGCTGCACACACACAAGGTTTGACACGACACACAAGTACGAGGAAAAGGTTACAAGCGAAAAAAAACATTAAATCAAAACACAACCAACCAAACCACTGCATGAAATCAGCAAAGCAAGGCCAGTTGATAATAATAATATAAACCTTAGGTATTTAGTCAGACGCACGAGCAACTTATTGCATCAGAGAAGAAGACAACAACAAACATGCCCTCCTACTAAAAATGATGATGATGATGTGATAGGGATGCTGCTGCTGGACACAAAAAGATCCAGCTAGATTATAGATTAGTTGATGCCACATGAACAAATTTATTTTTCAGTGGTGCTGACGTGACGTTTGTCTGCCTCCAATTGCGCGAACCCTTTCTTTTTCTCCGTAGTCCGACAATGGTAATTATGTTGATGTCTTCCAAATAGGAAAACTCTTTAAAAAAATATACAAAGCTTGAAAGGAGTTATCAAGGCTGATGGGCCATCTTTTTGAACTGATTGGCTTCATGTGAGCTCAGATAAAACACTTTCTGCCAATGTACTGACTGAATGAATGAATGCATTATCACATCTCTGCAAAAATTTATTTCATATGCTCCTTCCTTTGCTAAATTCGGCGCAATATGCTATAGTAGAAGATATAACATACATTTTTGTATGAGGCAAAGCGCACAAGTAGCGATTCACTGTGCAAATAATAGTATTACGTGCTCCCACTTTTCTGCACAAATACAGCAAAGATACAAGTGGCTCTGGCTTATCAAAAAGTTGTACTTTTGTGTACTACACATATCCTTATACTCACAACAATGAGCAATGTAAAGCGTGCAAATCCAAGCGTACACCTGAAAAATATGGTGTGATGTATGGTGTGCACTGATACCTGGTTTTATTCCCTTTTTCTTCCTTCTTATCACCATTATATTATATTATTAGAGTGTCTACTACTTACTTTTGTAATCTTATTCATACATAAGGGCATATAATAAGTACATTACTATATTATATTTCACACAATTGCAACTGTGAACTGCAATCTGAAAATGTAGAGGAATGAGCAAATATTTTATTATGTTGGGATTTGCAAACAAAATGCAATAGGAACGAGCAAGTAAACTAATCTTTTGTACCGAAGAAAATTACCAACAGACTCTTTGCCAAACTGTCAGTAAATAACGAACCATACACATTTTAAATAAGTAGACACAAAAGGAATAAAAATATAAAAGTGCAGATCTATGATCTTTACAGCAGTTCAAAGTCGACTGGGAATGGTGCAACTGCTTTTAGTGCAGTTAATAGGGCATCATCATTCAACAAATGATGATCATCATCATCGTGATCACGAACGAGTGATAATTTTTATGCCATTTTTTTCATAACATCATTCATATAAGCTCAAATGAAATTATCTCTGCTAGCTGAGCTACACGAGTACAAAAGGGGCTTTGTTACATCTTCTGGTATGTGCAAAAGAAAAGAACACGCAATGAACATAATATGAATAAGTGACAAGTGTTGAATTAGTGGTAGTGGCTGCTAATGCAGATGTATGTACCTATCCCATTTTTTTGGAGTTGAATAAAATGCTCGAGAGACGAGACATGTCAAGTCAATTCAATGTTAAACTTGTATTATGAAAACAACCTTTTACAGAGCACAATAAGCTCATTTGGCTGTTTGGTTGAGGTTCTGGTGTGGTTGCCTATTGTGTAAAAAATGAAAATCCACTTTTCAAAAAATAACCATAAATATTGGACAGAAAAAGAAGAAAAGAGCTCCATTTGTTCTCATAATCTTCCCAACTTCAGCTCAACTTCTCTTCATCTTGAGCAAAAAGGATTTTTGACTTAAATGGGTCAAAATCGCAAGAGAGCATGTCTACCCATGTAGTTGATACGATTAGAGAAAAAACGTCGTCGTAAAACAGTGAAAATCTCTTGCCTTCTCATGTAGGTTTGTAAACCTCATAATCTTGTGATAAAAACGAGAGCTTACACCACACCAAGCCATTATTTATGCATACATGGCAAAGATGGATGAATATAGGCATATTACTTCTGCAATATATCTTCTAGCATCGCACATATAAGGATGGAGATGATAATGAATGATGTTGGTTTTTAATTCATCAAAACTACATTATCCTGAACCTTGCTGTGTGTTGTAACGGTGTGATGGATTTTAGATAATAGAAGAAGAAGTGAAATATACAATATTAAAAACAGGGTCTTCAACATACTTTCCTTAAACACAGAAAGTAATATTGTTACAGCACAGAAATGTGAGATTATGAAAATAAAAACTGTATATTTCACAGCCCACACGCAACGCGGAGATTTCACATCCAATTTACCATCAATCATACATTTTGATCTGCTTGGTTATTTCAAACCAAAATAATTTTTACAAAAATATTCTCTCATTTCACTCACTTTTATACGTAAGAATGTGGTATATACAATATATGGTTCTCGCCATGGTGGAATGTGCAGAAAGGAAAACAAGCTAGAATTAAATTGAGTTTGTTCTGCATGTTTCAAATTCAATTAATTACATTAGACATTTGTACTCCTTTCTCCTCCAAAACCCTATGTAAGCTCACGGTGTACGCAGTTGAGTCTTTCGAAAGGAATCTTCTGTATGTATGTATTCTTATATGGAATTTGGTGGCATTGGAAAACCATGTTTCAGTTTGAGTAAGGTCGAATGTTCAGTGCTATATAGTGAGCTACATATATGGCATATAGACCTTCACAAGTGACAAGGGAATCGGAATGAAATGATACAAGAGAACAGATAAAACAATGTTTACACACGGAATAGTGTTTTGCAAGCCGTGAATATTTTATACCCACGTGGTCATGGCGTGAACACGTCAACTAAGATTATGTCTTTACAAATAATGTACCCGAATACTTCTCAGCACATTCCAGACTTGATGGAGCTAACAAGATATACAAAATTGAAATGAGGACATTTACCAAAAAAATTGTGTGTGTGGGGAGTTTTTTAAAAATCATGTTGGTCTAGTTACTCATACTACGCATACAATATAAAAAATGAGTGAAATCCAGTAAAAAAAATACAGCAAAATCGGACTTACTTTCCGACATCTCCTTTTATATCCTTTTTTACTGCTTCCGGACTTTTCACATCATTGTTATTATTGCTTTCAACATCCTCAACACCGGAACCACTAACACCAGTTGGTATGAGAGGATCAGTTTCCAACTTTTTGCGACACTCTTTGCACGGTCGATTTATCACCGTCATCAAGAGTCTTTTACTACTCAGCAAGAAGCTGCAGCTTCTCCGTTTCCCAAATTTGCACATGATTTCATTTACACCAAAATGTCACAAGAATATTTTTTTTACTTTCAATTGAACTTTCAACCAAAGATTTCTCCTGAGATTTCCAGGTTTACACAGGGATTTTCTACTAAAAACACTGTTTCTTTGAAGCACCTCTCCTTTTCAACTTTGAAACGACTTTGACCCACGAAACTTTGAGCGTAGAACAAGAGTCTCTAAGATTATCATCTTCAGAGAGAGAAAATAAACTAAACCATAAAAATCCCCTATTCATCTCATAGGAATTCGGAGCCCACGGACGTAGTCGCAACATAAATTCGCAGAACTAAACCCGAAATAAGCAGAGTAACCCAGATTGAGACTTGAGATTCAACTAACCATCCACATCATCAGCTGCATTGCAAAATAATATGTAATGTAACATACACTACATGCAAATTTCCCGTCAAGACAGACTGTCTTCTCTCAAAGATTATTCTCAGAAAAGATGAATAGTTTATATAGATAGACTTTTAACCACATATATATTTTACACTCAATACCTTTAAGTTTAATGTAGTCAATGCTAGTAGGTGCAAAAATGTAGTAGTTGTCGCCTGGCAGAGAGAGTATCCTTGCCTTTGCCCTAACATTTTTATTTCCTCTTTACACATCCAACATCCTTCGCATCGTAGTATGTGCTCCTGGCACTATGTAAATCTTGCTATTTTTAAATCTTTCGTGAGTATTTACAACAAAAAGTCACTGCAGCATATAGTGGGCTTTTGTAAAAGAAAGCAACACTACTAATAATATAGTTGTTGTGGGTTTGGGAATATGCTGGGGTGATTCTTATTGAAATACAGAGAAAATGGAATGACTCAATCGACGACTTTGATAGGTTTCTTCCTCTCCACTTGCACACATCTTTCAGCAAGGTTTCGTAAGAAATGGCTCCACATAGGTGCTTTTGGAAACTTTTGTTATGTTGTTAGCATTTGTTGATAGACCTCCAAAAGGCAAGATGGAAAGATCATCAACGTCAATCATGATGATGCACTTGTCCAACTTTATTTGACTTCAGAGGAGGAAAAACTTGGCGTTTCCAATAAAACGAATGTTTCATTACGAAAACAACCAGTTATCGTTAGTATGCAATGCATATTATATATATTTGCGTCTAGAAGTTCTATAGCGAAGCCTTGGCTTTGTTTTTCTAGTTAAAGGATTAACATGAGAGGTGCATGTGCTTTCCATGCAATTAGAGTTGCCAACAAATTTTTAAAATGATAACAGTGGGAACCTGATACTTTTTTGGAAGAAAAATTGAAGAAATGACGCAAAGTAATTACTCATACTTTGCTGATGTTACGAAATGATTTAGTTGGAAAGTCCGTTGGCCTGAAGTGAAACAATCGCCATTTTTAAATAGCATCATTTATCATGTAATCAATCCGACACATGAAGAGAAAAGGATGGATCATGACTGCATGGGCTGTTAAACATATCCACACATTTAACCAAATGTAAAAGGAGAGTGCGAAAGTCTGAGAATTCTCGTGGATAATGATAGGGGGTATGAGAAATCGTGGAAACAGAAGGAGTAGAGTAATATACTAGCATTTTGTGATGGCGAACCGAAGGTCAAAATCACGTGTATGCTTCCACGATTTAATATTATCTTACAGTCACGTAAAAATAAATGCTCATGATTATGAAAGTCATAATTCTCCGAAACTCTTATACTCATCGGAATTTAATACATTATAGATCTACTACGATAATGGAGGTTTGATATCTATTATAAAATTAGATGATTATTTATAAATAAAAATAAATAAGTACGTCGAACACATGCAATTTAATTGCAATGCATTTTTTCTTTGAGTTTTTGGGAGAACACTGCAAACTCCGACATACTACCGCAAGCAATTTATGAGCGCCTTGAAGACAAGCAATTGAACCGTTTTTCTCATTATTGTTCATTTTGAATTAAAATTTGAATCCTCCTTTTGTGATAATGGTTTATCCGCTCCATTGCATGTAATACAACATAAACCCCTGTAAGTTTCAGCAATAAGGAAGAAATCGATCATATCAACTCCATAAGTGAATGAATACACGAGTGCGCGTACAACGTAACTGGTCTGTTACCTTTTAGAACCAGTGACACCTGACCTAGCTCACCTTATTCATGTACGATTGTAAGATTGTAACTGTGAACTATCATCATAAATATCTTTGTGAGCTTGGCAAACGGGTAACTTTCAGACATAATTTGAGCAAAATGCTTGAACATGAAGCTCTTTACTCTGACATAAAATCCTGGCACTTTGAAAACAAAAGGCGACTTCCTTACATGCACTTAATAACTTTTTATATAAGCAGCTGGGGACAGGAAGGTGAGTTTTTTCCGTGAGAGCACAATCAAGATTCGTGATACTCAACAATTTTTTTGTCTCTCTTATACACAATTGCAGGAGTAGAATCATGTGCTGTGTTGTGATATAATATAATAGAAAAGTTTTATGAACTTTTGTTCGAAAGGAAAACTACGAGTTTCTGCACGCGGGCAGAAGTGGTAGCATTATAGTAACAACATGCGTATTTTTATTGCAGCTCCAGGTTGAAATCAAGTACCTATACAAAGTGTTTTTTGCTGTGCGCATAAAAGACAAACGCGTGTATGCATCCACCTGTGTCCTTCTACAATCAAGCAAATCATCGGAAGAAAGCAGCGGACCGTAAACATAAAAATACCCTGTAATTTATTCTAACCACGTAAAAGTTAATTCCGCTTCATCACCTCGTAGTTTATTTCACTCACATTCAAATTACAACGAGTTCCCTGCATATATGTACGTTACGTTTATGTGTTTCACTTGGCTATAGATTTCATGCTTTCTATGTAGGTACTGTAAAAATATATTCCCAACAAGTTTCCTGAAAACCTCGTCCATAAAGCAGTCAACCTGCTGCTTATTGGTATAAGAAAAGCATAATTTTTTTCGAATCTTATAAAAATCATACCTTTCCGAAGCTGGTGAGCACGAAGGGACAGGCATTGGTGCCTGGCATTGTACAGGATACTCCCCACCCACATAAGGGGTTGCGTCCATATATCCAGCAATGTAAATCAACATTTTGATAACCGTTCCTTTTTTACTTTTACTTTCCCAAAAACTTCAAAAGTTTCAACAACAAATGTGCAACGAACGAGACACACTTTGATAAGAAAACAATGTCACTCTACTACAACACAATGGGGCAACGATCACTTGTCTTGAGCCCAACTACTTTCGAAATGAATTTATTAAAGGCCTTAACGTTTACTTTACACCAAACCCAAATCCAAGACCAGTAGCCATCAACAAGTTGTTTTTGTACAACTCTATAAAATTTGAAAGTTTGATTAAATTAACTTTTTCTGCTTAAAATGCAGGATCCCAACCCAACACACATGTGCATTTCCTCAGGATAGAAGATGCATGCAATGATGATGCTCCGCAGTGATTTACACTGACGTTAAGTAACGTCTTGGCTATAATGAGCATGTCGTAAATACATGCAACCACAAAAAGTAATCACGACAATGACGGGTGAAGAAAAACACTATTTTCTCAGGCTCTCCTTTTGACGATGAGTCAAGCCAACAGACTCTGACCTGAACCGTTCCTTTCGATAGTTGTTCCCACACAAACAGATACTGGACAACTGATGAGGTTTCTCACAACGTCTTCTCGTTTCTTCTGCTCCTCTTGCAAGAAGGAAAAAAGAAAACAACTGGCTTCAGTACCTTAACAATGTAATTTGAAGAGAGGGATAATACTGCTCAAACAATATAGGTATATCTTGTACATATTATGCACGAGAACCTTTTTTTCTTCTTCAAGAAAAAGAAGGACCAGTAGCAGCAGCTGCACACGCATTACATTACAATAATACAATGAAACTTTCTTGCCTTCTATTCCTCCCGTAATTTCATATTACTCAACATTACTTTCTTACGCGAAGCACACGACAATATCTGTCCTGACTTGATTTCAACTGAGCAACAATACTAACCAACTGCTGCTGTTTGGTGAGCGCAATCCTACAAGTTACCAAACCGAACTGGTAGTGGCTCAGGTACCAAATGAAGAAGAAACAAGGCAACAGTTGAACAACGACGAGACGACCACGCAAACATTGAAACACCAACTGTTATTGCTACAACCGTTGAAAAACTAAGGCAGAAGAGTCATATAGCTGTTGGCCATATCAATTCACATCACCAAAATAAGAAACTCTTGTTTTTCTCATTTTCTCCTTTTCTTTCCTCTTCTCTAGTTTACATGTGAATAATGGGCTAGGAGCTATAAGTATATGTGCATAATCATACTACACATGTCTTGTGTACCTATATGTAACGTAATCTCAATTTTATTATACAACACAACCCCGTCGAAAGGTGAGCCTCGCTTGAGAAACAAGAACAACAGTGATAAAAATAATTATATAATGCACTAAACTCAGTAAAACAACAACTTTTAAGGGAAAAAGTTGGTTTTTGGGGTGCACCAAAACAAAAAGTCACATCGTTTAGTTTGCCCCTCGTCGTCGTCGCAAAAGGAGGTGGCTGACTGACGCTGGGTCATAAAAATGATGTTGTATATTCGAAGACAAAGAAAATACATAAAGTTAATCTGCAGTAAAATGTCTCTAGTTTTCTTATATATTATGGCATGTCCATCAAAATCCAATCTCCTTTGAATGGGAAGGTTGTTACGTTTTTTTTTTTTGAAAAATCTTCACATCTTCTCTTTCTTACGAGCTGAATCAAACCCACCACAACGTTTTTTGGAGGAAGTCTTACATTTATATTGTCCTTTGTGAAACTTTATGAACAAGTAAACACATTTACATGTATATCACCCTGTTTTCTGGAGAATTGGATTGGCAACATAACCTAGTTCTGAGAGCGTTTTCACATTTTGTTTTTCACAAAAGTTCAACTCATGACAAACAAGAAGAAACGTTTCTTTGTTCCGTTTCCTTGGATGTCTATGAAATCAACATTTACCAATATCTGCTCAATACACTGTAAACCTTTGAGACGAGGAAACTGTAATAATAATGTTCAGTCTGAGAACTTAAAACGTCTCAAATTTCGTCCTCCCACTTTTTCTACAGTTCATACATATAAGATTAGAGTACGTGGGCTCAGAACATTTCTCAATTTTCTATATAGAAAGGGAGCAGAGTTGATAGATTGATGGAAACCCGTCTTTTCACAACTCTCCTTCAAAAATATTATGTTCTTGACAAAGATCACGTATGAATAACGAGAAGAAAAAGGCGCCTCTTCCCTTATTATACGGCACACTTGTTTCAGCTCAGGTAGCTCAGAGTGGTAGTGAAAGGCATCAATAAAAATAATGTTTTTCAGCACGATCTTATTGGAGATTATGTTCAAGCCTCGAATGTCTGAAGACCAGATGCTGCTTTTTATTCATGAACCAAACTAACCAAGCACATATGCTTCCAGTTCAGAAACAGCAGCAGTTCTTTAACTTGCTCATAGCGATTTCCAATGGACAAGTCGTAAGAGCTAAGGGTCATTATCTTGTGAAGATGATCCATTTTTTCTTAAAAATTTCTCCATGATGTTGCTGCTCGTAAAAACACGTATTTGTAACCACTAGTTCATCATCTCCACTCATCCACATCTTTACCAACGTCACCTCATCTGCAGCTGTTCCTCATCTTCTGCAGAACGACCACTAAAACTTCAAAATGAGCATCTGCTCCTACCCGTGCTTGCCCTCAAGCAACCTTTGAGCTAACTCCGTCCAACTAGTAGACGGACAAGAAATGATGAGGCAAAAACCCTAACCTACGAAGCAACCTTGTGTCACAATCACAACAATCTTCTTCTTCTCCAGTCCAACATAAAGAGAAACAATCTGGAGAGTGCTCACTTCACTCCATGAAACCATCACCCGATAATGATATGCATTATGTTTGTATGCCTCATGTAAATAACCGTGAACTTAATTTTCATCTGTTACGAAAGTCAAGATTTGTCTTATCGCTTCTTTTGGATAACTCGTTTAGTAGAGCCTTGGGACCTTTTTTATTTAAACGTTTAAAAAGATTTCTTCACGCATCTTAAACCTCAAGTTCTTTACAGTTATAAACATGCTGGCTCATTATCATACTTTACGTACGCACAGTCAAATATTAGCTTTGCATTATTTTTCTCATCTCCACTTTGAAAAAAACAGTAGCCCCTTATCGGTACATTTTATCGCTTTTTCTTTATCAAAGTCATTATTGATGGCAGGTGTTACAAGACTTGGTACTTCTAGCCAATCTCAATCCTGACAAGGAAATTTCCAGCACCTCGTTTTACACAGAAACGACATTCCTCTCCACATTTTTGTATGTAAGTCATTTGTTTGTCAACGGAAGACAAAATTACGGAGCTTGATTGCCCTCTTGAGTTCTGCTCAACTTTTGTATGGAAAAACTTTTCAGAGTTCAATAAACAGGAAGTCAAATATGATGCTGTTGAGCAGTTTTGTTGAAAGCAAGAAACACTCCCTGCTAAAAGGTGCTGGGTTTGGGCACGTGCACATGTTCCAACCAAAGAAGAGCAGAACTATGTGTGTAAATATCCTATTGTTCTTGATCCGCAAGGTGTGCGTAGGAGGACTGGGAAAGGAAATTCCAAAACTTTGTGAACAATAACTTTTGTACAAGACAAAGTGAGCGAGGCTATGAAAAGTTTTGAGCATTTCCAGGACACTGAACACATTCAAAGCGGAGCTAAAGCTGCTACGTACGCACCGAACTAGAATTTAATCTTTGTTTGTCTTGCGATTGTCAGCCTAAACTTGCCAAGACGAGTGAAAATGAGATGAGAATGACATTGCCATTGGCAGCTTGTTGGGTTCAAGAATCTGAGCATGATACATGCGTAAATCGCACAATAAGGTGAATACAACAGAATGAGCATACGGAAGGCATTGAAAATATGGTATTTGTTGAATCCTCAAAAACATGTGTTCCCCAGCATTTAATTCCATTTTAAAATCTCGGGAGTCAGAAGTGGTCCCGATCTTTGGAATTGGGATCATTTTTTTTGTTGTTGTTGAAGGTAGCCGAGTTCTTAGAGCCACAATTAAACACATTTCATAACAAAACTTACAGCTATTATGGGCAGAGTGCCAATGAAAGTATTGAAGAGAATCATCATCTTCCATTTTTCTTTTGTTTCCGAACAAACGAACCAGCCACGGAGCAGATGGTTTACGTAGAAGCAAGAGGTTATTATATAATTCATTTCTTTTGAAAATGCTGTAAAACACGAGTTTTTCTATATATACTAGACTTAATATACGGGCAAAGGCATCCGACTACAAGGACAAGCTAGCACATCATCATTTATTACACAATTTTAAACTGGAAGCGCTCAGTCTTTGCTGCTACTGGTCTTTGCCCAAGAGAAAACTCCGTCATGTCAGTTTTTTAATCATGTTCGTCGTATGCTAGTGTTTCTCTTCATACTTGTTTACGTAACAGACTTCTAATTCAATATGAATATTAAATAGTTCATAACTGGATCGTGCCGGCTTTGGTTGACTGCAAGCCAACTGAACATAGGCCCACATCGAGCTTCAGCTCCAGGAGAGCTGTGAAGCAAAATGAGAAATGAAAAAAGCATCCTCCTAGGAGCTCGTCTCCGATTACCCACTTTTCTCAATCCCAAATATACAACATCTTCAAGCCAAAAAGCCATTGTATATCTACTACCTCAGCTGCAGAACATGTTAGTTCTTTTCTTTTTTATAATTCGACATCATTGTTCCATCCTTAATTATCTCTGGTGATGCAGCAGCCTTTTAGGAATTGAAACGAGAGAATTCGAAAGTGTGAAGGATGAATCTCAGCTTGACAGCTGCCTGGCTTTGTCTTTTTGGGGAACCCAAACAATATCAGTTGAAGAAAACAAAAAAGAAGTGCATTAGGCATTCGTAAAGAAATTCTTTCTTTGATTTTCGCTTTTTATACTGAACAACATCATTAATCTCTCAATCAAAGAAAGAAGACTAGTGCCGCATAAATATGTAGAATAAACCGGCACAGTTTTAAACTAAAAGTCAGTAGGTTTGTGATGCCACAATTCTGTAAAATATTGCAGTCTACTAAACAATGCTAAATCAAACCAGAGCAGTAAGGTAGCGTCACAAAGGGTGGAGGTGGAGAAACAGTAATACCTACATGAATGCATGTGCAGCGTATATTAAAAGTCCCGTTCTCTGCTCACGTCATAAGTACCACACCACGCGCAAAAGAAACATGTTGGAGAAATACATAAGGCTGTGTATTAACTATGCAAAGTTTTAATTTACAATTACAATCACAAGCTTTGATGAGGATGATGATGATTTAATGCCGTTAAGACAGCAATAATCCCTTATAATTACCGTTACTACTCGCTTAAATTGTAGTTTCAGAGCAGAGCACACTCTGCTGTTCATTTGGACACTCGTTAGTTACCAGCTTGTAATTATAAGTCTCATTAGCATTAGGTGACACAAATGTATGACAAGCTCTACCCTGCTATTACGCAACCTTTAAATTTTTCCTTTGTCACCTTTCTTTACGCACTGTAATTGTAATGTAGGAAGAACAATCACATTAGTCTCGCTTAATGAAGTAATCGGATTTGCTGCGATGAAAAAATGTGGCGTTTGACAGTAAGCCAAAGAGTGTGTTGCAGAGATTGCATGAGAAGTTGCATTTTGAATGGAATTAAGAACACAAATAGGAATGTTATGGGTCGATGTGTCACCGTCATTTTATCATTGTATTAACTTGTATTGTATGCTAATGCTCAAATATGTTAGTCAATACGAATATGTACGTGATATGGGGTCGATTTATCAAAAGCAATTAAAATGCGTTTAACGCGATAATCGAAGTTGTTCAGTTGGATAACTATTTCATTGAAATTGTAATTACGCGTAGTAAACTCATACTTGACAGTATGGAAATTTCGAGGGTTATCTAAACTCGCCATCCACTTCAAAATCGCATTAGGAAACATTAACTATATTAGTTGTTATTTATACAAGTTATTGACTGACTGTTATCAGTCAACTGATTTTGCAGGTTGATGAGTGATACATGATATGCATTAGTTAGTATTTATTGCGACATTTGTACTCGTTAATATCAGCACATCATAATAATAAATTGAAGTAGCAAGTGTACATGACTTTAATCAGGTATGAAACGAATACTTTGTTAGGCAAAATTACCTTGATGCATGAGAATTTGGAGGCTGCAAACGGGAAGGTGACTGAGATTCGGCCAGTTGATTATTAGCATTATTGGTCAGGTTCCTATCAGCTCCGATATCAGATTCAAATGCGAGATTATCTTGACCTGGAATTGAGGTTAGAAATTGGCCACTGCCACTTTTTCCGAGAGATTCATTCTGAATATAAATGTCAGGGGGGCTAAGGGCACTCCCACTTATAGGAATTTTATCAACTTGACAAATATCCGAGAGAAACGGAGGTAGAAACTCCAACTGCTTCATTTTCCTCTTTCTATTCCATCTTCGTTTGGCACAGAGGCAATAATTGACAATTTTGTCAGCATACCTACCACCATTGGCATTATTGCTACCACCCCCACAGTTACCTTCATTATCATTGTTACTGTCACCACCACCAGCTGAATTAGCGCTACAATGAGAGCAACGGGAGAGCCAAATGCTGACTGACAATGACAACATTCCAAAAACAACGAGGATGGGAACAAGAGCAAACATCTTCATCCTTATACTTTCAATGTTGAGTTGAGAGAGAGATTCTTTTCGCAATTATTGAGAAATTGCCCTATTTCAATTTACTTCATTGTCATTCTCCCCATCTCGGCACACCGACACAAGCTAATTCACAATTCACAGTTTAAAAATAAATAAAAACGCTTTCCTTCCACCCCACAAAAAAAAGAACAATTGTCAATTCATTTTCTTTGATTAGCTTCTTACCATGAACTGGCAAAAACTTCAATGTCAGTGAAAACGTTTCTTTTTTTCAATCAAACAACTGCTACTACTGCCAATGATGATGATATCTTTTTGGTGACCTGAATTTTCCATCTGACAAATTCTTCTCGGCCATTTTTTCCATCAGATTTTCTACCAATTTGTTTCAAAAACTTCACAACCAACCACACTTAGAAAGCTTATTCACAAATACCAAGTTCCCACAGTAAATCGGGTCACAAATGAGCAACTTGATTTGCAAAAATTTTGCTTCGCAATCACTTGAGGTGATTTTGCAATACGACACAACAGGATTAGTAGGGGCAGAAGCGGAACTGTGCGCAAACAAGAATTGCTCAATTTGGGAAACAGTTTGACAGGGGAGTCTAATGAGAAAAAGAGTGTTCCCGTTCAGCTCCTTCTCAATTCTACCAGTCTATTAGGGAAAAATCCATCGAAAAGGACGACAACTTTTTTGATCGAAACACATCGCTTGACACATGCACCAACACGCACCAGGGAGCTTCGTATTTGTCCTCAGAAAGAAAAATCCTTATGCAAAAACACGAGCTGGGAGCTTGCTCGCTGAACAATAATATTATAATCAGGAGTAATCAGATGAAAATAATGCAAGCGAAAGAGTTTTTAGCTAGCAACGGAGCGGAAAACGGAGATTCGCGTTTAATAATATTATGGTGTTATAATATAATATGCATATCAGTCCATGCACTAAATAATATATAACAGAACCAGAGCTGAGACAAGTCTAACCGTACTTTAATATTATTTGGTAATAGAATTTATTACACTTGCCAATATGAGCTGTTGTGCTGCTCGGAGCAAATCCAATGAAGTAAGTATATTGGTAAATGATAATGTAATGACGTTACCAGCTCCAATTGGCAGAGAGGACAGAGAAAGCTTGAGTGAGTTGTTTGTGAAGAGGTTTCGGTATTGTGATCGAACTCAATCCGCTTGCAAAACTAAATTGGATTAGTCTGATGGACAACAAAAAGGTAGAACGTGTGTAAGGATGTCGAGTCATATGGCACCATCATCATCAGCATGATAATCACCACACCTTTGTGTCAAAAACGCTGTCCACTTCCATGCCACATTATGTAGACCTCTGTTTGCAGCAATGTTCATATGATGATGCTCTGGCCTAGCTTTGCCAAGCGAAACAGTCAATATATATCGGTCAATTGAACAGAGTAGCAGTTGGATGTGTCTACAATATTTTCTGTTTGCATTTTTACTTATGACATATTTCACGGTCGAGTGTATGTACGTTTACCTGCATTCAAAGGTGTTTATGCCTGCATATTATGTATCTATCTCATTTGAGGGCTTAATGGACTCGCTTGGATATTGATTGGCATTAAGCACATAATGTGGGTTGGTTTGGTTGGGGGTTTGTCGTCAGTAGACAGCTCGCTGTTGTCCAGTTCAACAGAGGAAACACTCTATATTAGCAGTAAACGCGAATTGTTTTCATACACATTCCGCTAGCCAAAACAACTGAATGTCACTCTAGTTGAATTTGGAAAGGGAAAATGGCAATGCAAAAACAAGCTTACGCAAAAGTTCAGCGAAATGGAATATTTTATACGTTTTTGCAAGTACAAGTAGTTGGATTGGAACCGGTAATTGATTTCCTTTGTAGAGAACACGGCATCGTACATAAACTTATCAAAATACAACCTTCGTAGAATACCATTATGTATGTAAGTACGCAAACAAGTTTTTATGTAATTTGTTCAATGGCAGGAGGCTAATAATAAAAGCTCTCACTTTCTGTCACAAACGAAAATGTTTTTGCAGTGAGATGTGATCAAAAATATGGGAGCGTGCAGGGACGACAAGGTGACCTTTCATACGAGAATAGATCTTTGTTTTTTGTGTTTTGCATGAAATTGTCAAATGCCTAACTAAATGAAACAAAAATTGGTGTCGGGTGATGTTCATGATGATTCATCAAGCTCAAGAGTAGCAGACAATGGGAAACGATGATAATTATTTTAGTATTTCAGCTATCAAAATATCAACTGAATAATTTCCCACGAAATGGTAGATAGGAAGATGTATCGAGTGTAAAATAACTGAAACACTATCTATCTCCCTGCTCATTTCTTGTCAGGGCTGCTCGTTACAGTTTTAACTATGATATTTCTGAATCATCTCTCTCACTCATTCTCAGCAGCCCAACCATCATTAAAATTTAGCATGTAATCTATTTAGGAAGTATATTGCTCCCTTGCGTGGCTCATCATCGCAACCATGTAAAAATTATGTAGGAAGTTGTTCTTCTATTTTATAGATATTATATTTATGATTCTCGTGTGTATCCCATGTTAGGGTTATGCTATTAAACTACAAACGCCACTATCAACTATCATATACCTAACAAAACTAGTCTACAGTTTCAAGCTTATGGCTCGACTGTTTTATCTCCGGCGACTTTTCGACTTGACAGCCACACGTAAAACCTGAGATCATTGTCAAACAAGGAAACTTGTACGAGACCGTAATTATACCTGCGTATCAACATCAACACATTACAAACGTTTTTACTTTATTTTATTTTACAGCAAACAAGACCCAATATTATCACCATACATAGAGAAACATCAAGATGGTGCTGCTGTTGATTTATTTCGCATTCGTTTATATACCTCATGAATTTGTTTTGTGTGCATTTTGTAATTGCGCAACAGCATGTCATCCATTTAATTTTGACTAGTATCATCTTTCACTGACTCCTTCGAGTTTGGAATTCCCCAGCCATTTAAATAATACTTGAATCTCTGGAATGAAGAAGACGGGTGCTTTGAAATTCACCCAGTCCGTTGAACGCAAAAGGAAATTGCCAAATATGAGCATTTGTATTGCATAAAAATGCCGAACACGAGGAAAAAAGTGATTACGGGCGAGACACGGGTTTACGCAACAAATTTGAGTACAAGCTCAAATGAAATTTTTTTGGTGAGTCTATAAAAAAAAGTTTGTTTTACGAGGATGTGAAATTACTTCCAGAGCGACTGTGTCTCACTCTCCACTTAATTTTCATGGCATCATCACCGTCTTTTCTCCTTTTTTGTTCATCTTTTTTACGACCTCTCAACTTCCTCTAAACAATGTGCACCCCAAAGTTTGAGCACCGTAATCAGCCCAACAGAAAAGGTTAGAGCTTCCTGGGTTTCCCGATAGCTCCACTGTCTTTGGACTTGAAGAATTTACCGCATGCTGCTTCTCAAACGCTAATTAGTTGATGCGTGGGTGGATCAAAATAGAAATAAAAAAGTTGAGGAATGCAATCACATGAAACTGAGATTGGAAGCGAATAATGCAACATTATCCAACATCACTTTTACATGAATTCTTTCCATTCTTCAGACTGCGAATTTCTCACTGGGGTTCATGATCAAGACGTGATAGATTGAAGTCAACGCATTTCACGATCATCGTTACTAATTACAATCAGTGTCTTTTATCAACTTCAAAATCTACATATATTCTGATGTGCAGACACATCTGTCATCATAATAGAATGTCAAAAAACGTGATTGAAAGGGATAATAATTATAATGAGTTTTTGAAGCATATTGCATTGTTGGTGTGTGCTTTTCTGTTTGTCTCTGTCTTTTTTGTGCACTCACAAAATGATTTATTGGACTCTGAACACAATATATATTGGTTTCCATTAAGCCTTTCTCTTAAAGTTCATGAACGAAGGTTCATTAACCAATTAGACGAACTTCAAGTGAACTACTGCTAATTATTGTTATTTGACGCTTTTCTCAACTTGAGTCCCCATCATTGTAATAGTTGTGTTGTTTTCGAAAAAACAACCTAATATTTATGGTGTGCACGAACGATTGACATAGACAGCACATTCTATTTGATGTTAGAGTGGCAGTTATCATATACCACAATGATTTTTTTCCAAACGACACGAGAACCATAATGGTTGTTATTATACAAGACATAATGTACCTAATTTGAGCTAAGCACAATGAATACTAGCGTATATGTCATGTATCAATTGCAATACGAGCTCCCACAGATGTTGCTTCATCATCTAAAAAAATCTGTATTGCTCTCATTATTCTCATGTTCATATAATGTTGCAATAATTCTTTCATGCTCACTTCGAATAATATTATACCTGATGGTAATTAAAGGTTGTTTCTAGTATCTATTTTTGGTGATAGTTTGAGTAAAACATGAAGAGATGACTTGATATGGAACACTGTGTTTTTAATTTCAGGAAAACCGTGTAAACTCACCTTCGACATAAGACGTAACCTCGTGACCGACACAGGTAGTGAGCGTATGGGTCAGTGAGGTAGCCATCCTTGTTGTATACCTTCCGACGAAGGTCACAAGCCAAAACAGCCTCGGACAGTTCAAGAACGTCTTCCTCCTCGGCATCCGCAAACATTTTCTTGACGCTCTCCTTTCTCCTACTCAGATACATGATGACTGAGCGAATTTGGGAGTGTATTAACCTGAACAAGTCATTTTGAACACCCACACCCTTCTTATCTAACTAACACAATGAGTCTGGCTCTCTAACTCCTGAACCGGAACTTGTTCGGTCTAGGTCATTTTGTCTCATGGTGAACCTCCAATGTCATCCCACTAAATCCTGTTTATGATAGTGGAAGATTGGTTAATATGCAGACAGTCCCGTTTTCTGATGCACTTTTCATGTTGTGAGTTTTTGAGGGGCTAAACATTTGATTTTAGGAGCCTGTGAGAAGGCTTAATCCGATCACGGCACAGGTGCCAAGACAGATTAAGAACTCAACAAAAATTTTCACGTTTTTATAAAACCCACACATGGCTGCAAGTCCAACGGAATTAAACAAAATTTCCAGCCAACTTTCTCCAGAAATGCACGACACAAGAAACAAAACTCCTTCCGAACCGAGCCACAAAATCCGAGTTATGAGTTACAACGGAAACGTATGCATATTACAGAATTATTAAACACACTTGTAAACTGGGAGAAGAACTGTACAATGAAAAAATTTCCTCAACAGCAATAATCCGATGGTGCTTTAGCACGCATAGTTGATGCAACAATAATAATTTTTACTGTAAAGTACAGTTCACCACAAGGCAACCTTAGTAAAACCCATGTGTACGCAAAAAACACATTAATGTACATGGATGTATATTAAAAATGGGTGGTGGTGAGTGTGTAAACAATGCTAAACGTTAACTTCATTAAAGGTTTAATACGAACACCCTCATCATCCTCGCTACAATAATTTGTATCAAACTCTCAACTCAACAATCGTTACAATGATGGTCTCTATACCTATGATATTGTTGTAGAAAGCAGGAACAACTTCCCACCTTAGTTCCCACGAGGTGTCAATCACTGAATAGGCCGATAAAAAGTCAGTCAGCAAGTCAAGCCAGTGCACTAGGCTACGTGTATTATGCTCAGGGTGCAGCTCAACACTACAACCTGCATAAAACCTTCTTCGTGGTTTTTTTGCATAGTAGTTTGATCTGATCAACAATAAATAACATTACTATCAAGCTTGTAAGAACGCGTATTCTTCTTCTTCACATGCAAAAACTGCAGTGTTCATTATATCAACCCTTCAGAGACTGCAGTCTCCCACCTTTTCTATGCTGTCTTCGGCGAGGATAAAAAAATTTAACATTTAACAGCAAAATAGATTAGCTAAACAATACACTGCTGCTCTTCATGAGAAAAATCAGCATCACTTTTTGTAAACGTACACGAGACATTTTAAATGCCATGCTATTCATATACATACGCAATGCAGAAAGTTAAGCTTTGTTGAGAGCGACTTGACTTCTTTAGGTAAAAAAATATCCGTCCGTGTTTTGCTCTACTTGATGCATCATTCATAATAACAGTTCACTGTGACGTTTCAGAAGTGAGACTCATCACGTCGTTCATTCATCAGCTTTTTTTTGTTTTACCGGCATACATACATACTTGTTGTGTAAAATATATGTACAAATGAAATATCTCTAGCTAATCTATATCATGAATTGATACAGGGATTAAATTAAGATGCGATGCGCTATGTTACTCCATTTTTTCCTGCTCCCTTATATTTGAAGCACATGGGTGCACTTTGCACTCTGCTCAGAAGCAGAAACTTCTCCGTTATCGTGTTCATTACAAAATTATCATTGAAGTTAAATTATACCAGAGAACTCTGCCGCCCCCACCTTCCCATATTGCCAATCGGACCTTGGACTAGAGGTGGGATGAAATAATGTGATGATCATGTTTGCGGGGTGGAAACAAATCACGTACGTTTAAAATCTTAAGTACCTGTTTAACCTTTCTCTTTATTAAAGTGATAGCACCACCTGCTACCCCTTCGTTTTAGTCATGCGTAGTTGCTTACATACATGTGCAAAATGTAACGGTGTATTTTGAGCATCACACACACGCTCAGTCGTGCACGAGGCAAGAAGACAAAACTACCATGTTTATTACAGCACTGGAAATTGCATGGTTGGTTATTACGCTAACCTTTTCCCATTACACCTTGTCTTTCTTTGGTAATTGCTAGTAATTTACTGAAAATCATATGCCCAGAAGTCAAAATCTCACAGTGACTGATGCTGCTACTTATTATCTGCCATCCAATCTAAAGTACCTATGGCTTACTGACTGATTGACTTTATTGAAGGCTGCACACATCATGTGCCCACGTTGTATCAAATCATACTCAAAAAAGGAATTGTGGAATATGAAATATTAGTGTTGTGTGACATTTTAATGGCAGCTCCCCGCAAATAGCGTCACATCTCTTGTCAAAGTCAACCTCTCTCGTCAATAAATCGTTTTATGACTTTTCTCATCATATTTGGATTTTGCCTCAGGCACGGCAGAGAATATTATGATAATCGCTTAAGTATATTACTGTGAGCCAAATAAAAGCAACAAAGAAGTAGTAGCAGAGCAATACAAAAAAAGAAACCAATAATTTTATGATTTCTGTTTCACTTTCCATAAAACCTGAGCCTCTCAACAAGCGAGAGCTTGAGTCGGCTTTCTCAAAAGTTGAAAAAATAAGGACGACCAGTTGAGAACTAAAATAGCACAACAATGTGTGCATATTTCAGAACTCACAACTTGATTTGTATGAAATTTTTTATGGGATGATAATTGGCAATAAAATTATTGGAATTCCAAATAAAAATCATTTCCGTGATTAGGAAAAAAAACTTGCATAAACAAACATATGAGACGATTATTTTGTCTTGTTAGTAAAACTTGGTTAAATCAAGGCAGTCTTGTGATGTCTTAACCTAGAAAGATAAGCATGTAAAATTATGTCTACAACAAACAATTTAATTCTGCAATTACATGGCTCTCCGCTGTGTATTATGTCATAATGTGCGCTGAGCTCATGAAGTAACCCTTATTTTACTCATCATCAACTTCTCATTTTTCCCAGCACATTTAGTGTAATAAGCAATAATATACTTAATATGCTTCTGTGCAATTTTATACTCAAGTGGTACAAACGACACAAACTACTGACATGTTTTTTTTTCAGTGACAAATCACTTGACTTGACTCTCTTCGCATGGCCATGTCATGTACGGTACGTGTTCACTCTACCCAAATACATTACATCAAATCAAACTTGGAAATTCGTCGTTAATATGTAATGTTTCTTCATTTGGACGACAAAAGAGTGGCAGCAGGAGTAGTCACAGGAGTCTCAGCCTTCACGCGCTGATTGATAATGGCCAGTGGCCACCTACCTTCCTTTAGCTGTATTCAGTCAAGGAGTCGTTTGTTTAAAGAGGTCACGTTTGTAAAAAAAAAGAAAATCAGCCGCACTTTGGCTTTAACTGACTGATAATGATAGTCGTAAGCTTCACATTCACACGACTGATGATAATTTCTTTATGCAACAGAAGAACATGTAATGATTTTTTCGAACAAAGTTCACAAAATGGCTCACCACCATCTTCATTCATCACAATTACCGACCAATAACCAATAATAAATCCATTTCCCTGAAAAAAAAAATTCTCCACCAAAAAGAAAAACCATTCATTTCTAAACTGTGTCAGCAAGAATATTCTATGACATGATAACTCTTCAAAAATTAGGTTTGGACATGCATGGCTGAACAAGCTATCACCATCAACTTCATGTCTTCGGCTCAACATCCTTTTGGTTGTCGTATTGCCAGTTTTTTACCTTTTACAACTGTCTTAAAACGTCATTATTACTCTTATTATCAAACGGAATTTTATGATGAGTGAAGGCAAATCTTGTATGAAAGTGGTTTTATTATTTTCTGAAAAAAAATTGACAACTTTGCCGTGAAGCGGTAATGGCGTTGCGTTTTTGTGCCCTGTTTATAGGAAATTGGGTTTACGTGCCGATCAGATGCATAATCATTGACAAAGTATCACTATCACTTACTTGATGATACACATTGCTTGCCAATTGATGCGTGAAAATGTTTTTTCTCCTCAAGATAAAAAATCAATCCTCATCGCAAGAGAAATTAGGCACGCAGTTGAGTAGTTATTTGTATAAAAACAAACAAAATCCGGTATTGCACACAAAAAAACGTATAATTTCACCCAATCTCACTCACTCGATTATTTACAAAAACACTATTGTGCTAGGCCGAGGTTGTGAAGGACAAACAACTTGATACCTAAATTTTTTGTGTCAAGCCCTTTATCGCATAAATACACTGTTGACATCTTAATTGTGAAAATTAATCGTTTTTACTTGAGGGTTTAGCTCAGAAGAAAAGTTTTTCGGTAACGATTTCCTCTCATGCATAAACATAAGATGGCACATGAATATTTAACCTTCTCTTGCTTGCATGGCATTTGTGATATGAGGTCATAGGCTTTTTAAAATCATATTGAAAAAATCAACAAGAATGTAAAGATAATTTTGAGTACATACATACATGCTCATCATCAGTGGATTACTATAATCAACATGCTCATATAAAACTAGGATATACAAATGAGGGGATGATGACAGGTGCTAACTTTCTATGGGGAATTCATGATGTCTGATGAAGAAGGAAACGGAACTTTTATTATTTAGTCAAAACCACGTCTGAGAGTAGTATCAATGCGAGTCAATACTCACCAATCAAAGCATCACAGTGAGCAGACTCAATTAAATTCCTTTTTTACTTTGTGAGACAGGCGAAACCCAATTAGAAAATGCAAATTCACACGATTCATAAAAAAAGTATACATATTCATTTCTCTACCGCATTGCTGACTACATTGATCTATTCTTGGGATGATAAGGGATTTGATTAAGGCCGGCATGAGTGCATTTAATTAATACAGGTATTTAACAGGCGTTTAACAATATCGACTTGACATTGTGAACCGAAGTGAATGTAGGTATTTGAGAGTGAGAGAGAGGGCTAACCTTCTGCATAGTCGGTAACCACGTGAGTGGCATAGAAAATGAGCGTACGGGTCTGCCAACCGTCCTTCAGCATTGTACACAGTGCGACGAAGGTCGTAGGCTAGTACAGCTTCCGTGTATTCCAGCACGGTTTCTTCACTTGTGGTTCCAAACATGGCTCAACTCATCATTATCATCATCACTCACTTAACTCACCTTCAACTATATTATAATACTACGTAATAAATCTATCTTTCTATCTTGACCACTTTTTACTTTAAACGAGGGATATAATGGGATTTACATGCATGATTTGCTCATTGAGCATGAACACACAAATTAAATAGAAACACTGAAATTGTTCTCTTCACTTTTTTTCTTCATGAAAACAAAAAAAAGAACACATTAGAATACGGGAGTGAAGTAAGCTCGTGACTAGTCGTAAGGAAAGTAAGAATATCACGAATGAATGAAAAGGAAAATGTAGACAAAGACACGCACGAATTTTTTATTCAAGCTTTATGCAACAGGAGAAGTACAACATGCATCATGCAGAAACTTGGGCCATCAACCAGCACCTGTATATATCACTGCTGTCATTTCATGGAATTTTGCATGGTACTTCACGGTGTGTACGACAAATTACTGTAATTTACAACACAACCATATCTCACTTTTCCATAAGAAAAGAATGACTTTAAACAAACAACCACATTTATAATGATTGCAATTTGTGCTGTTTGAACAATAAAACTGAAGAATTGTGTTTATGGAGGAAATCCCAATTCTGGCGCAAGAGGAAAATCTGAATTGGCACACTGACGCTGACAGTTCAAGTCAAAATGCAAAAATTTTGTCCAAAAAATATTCTGTTCTTGCTTGCAAGTTACAGTTCATGGTGATTGACATTTGAGGAACAAAACTAGGCCATAACAGTAACACTAGTATCATCTTTCTACTGTTGCTTCCCTATAGGGAAATTGGGATCGGTTATTTATATGAATTTCCAATTTAAAACTCACAAAAACTTGTTACAACAACAGTTTAGCCAAGATTATGAATATTCATATGAACTATGCACATTTATTGGTTTTAGGCACTTGGTATGTGATTTTGTAGTAAATGAACTAGAAAAACTGCATCTTTGTCTTGTCTTCCATACACCACTAGTGTTCTTTGACCGTTCTAACTGATTGTGAGGAAGATGATGACTGAGTGAGAGATTGTGAATGATTGAATTTCAAGAACGTCTCGTATCGTATCGTCACACTTCTTCAGAGGCACAACAATGGCATCACTGCATTGTTACGCTGGGTGCAGTGCATGTGCGGTGATGGGGAAGTGCACAAGTAAAACTGAACCAAAAAACTGATGAATGCGGATTTTTTTTAAAGCCACAGTTTTCAAATGGGTGAAAAAAATCGATTAGCACCAGAAAGCTAGGTATACCACCAAACAACTTGTGATGATGATAATGATAATAGCTGCGGAGCCGACAACAAGTCAACCATACAACTGTCGATGTCGATACAGCGGCATAATTTTGCATGCGTTTCCTCTGCTCATAACCACACAATATGATAATAATAATAATATACACGCCAAAAATTTTCAGCAACAAACAAACACGATAGGCTACACAACTCCACGATATGACAGGAAAAAACTAACTGTGTCAGTTAGCCAAAAGTGAATAGAATAGACAAAGTTACTTTTTATTATTTTAGGACCACCTCACTGCACTCCTACTGCATATACTTTTGTATCTCTAGTTATCTACGATATATCTAAGAAAAACAAGACATTATCGAAGAAGAAAGAAATGGAAAACGATGATGATAATGATAAAAATAAATGTAGAAAAGAAGGAAAAATACCTAAACTACATTATAGTGCATTATCACCACATACCTACGGATTCTCTCCTTGTGCTATCTCATCTCCCATAATATGCATGAATTCTTTTTGCTTTCATACCACAACACAACCATGATCTTCACATAGTCATCATCAAAAAAATTTTGTACGTTATCCTTTGCGTATGCTGCTACAGAATACAACAGACAGACGTTATATGATATCACTCGACTCACCTGTTTTAGTAATTCATCGTATGTCAGTTATCTATCAGTCTGTCAGGTAAACAAAAAAATTATGTTCCTTTCTGCAGTTTCATTACCATCTTACTCATTGTGAAGTCAGCTTATCCTCTTCATTCATGCAAAATGTGAGCATTAAATACTTTGTAAAATATTTTCCATTGTGAGCATTAGCAGATTAGTTAAGCAATGTGGTTTGGTTTTCCTGAGACGAACGAGTATGGAATATTTCAGTTTGTCCTGAGCGCATACTTTTATGAAGTATCATTATCATTATGATTTTCACGATTCTCCATTCTCCTCTCGTTTCTACGTTTGTGCGTTACACAACCACTCCACACTCCGCTCACAATGCATAACAACAATTGTTGATAGTCATGCCGCGCTAGCGTGTTTTTCCCTCTGCATTACCACTGCTACTAATCAAATAGAAGGTGATCCAAACAAATTCAAGGTGTTCAACATGTTAAGATTCATGTGCAAATTTGAAGTTTGGAGATGGAAAAGTATATGTGAGTTGTAGCAATATCTAAGAAGACCTTGGGGAAATCATGGACTAGGTGAAGTAAAGTTGCAACATTTGCATGCAGTTTGTTATCTGTTGCATAAAAGATCATAACTAAAATGTGTTGTTTCATGGAAAATTCTCCAGACGAAGGTGAAGAACTTTTGCATAGCAATAGCAGCATTACACGGATGAGTGAGTAGTTTAGTTTAAGATAAGATACGTCACTATCGCTTACTTACGATCAGTAGTTTACTGACATACAACGAGGAGCGCCGCAACTATTCTTGTATTGAGTTTGAGCACAGGTGCTAAATTAATTCAGAGTTATTATCATAATTCATTTGTCACGAGTTTCATTTTTATGAGCATATTCTGGACGAGGTTGAATTTCTAATGTTTAAGATTAAGTCAAATGAAAGTTATGTTTGTTTTTCTTGCCTCGGCTTTATCGGTAGCTGCGGTTTAGTTTAGTCCAGCAAAGAATACTTAAGAAACCCCAGCAGAGATAGGATTCCGTGTCCATTTTAACAAAATTTTATTGTTATTGCCCCACCCTTCTCGTGCAGCGAAAATCGACCCAAAACATATTCATCACGGCATATCACCGTAATCATTATGATCGCGGTGCTAGTATAAAATACTTTTCATCATGATGAGATTTTACAGCATTCTGAAGGTAAATGGAAATCCACTTTATGACCATTTTTGCCCAAGATTTATTGAAAATGAAAAGCAAAAGCAGTCCGCTACGCACGGCACGTCGACAAAGGAGATTCTAAACAATAAAACCATAATAGAAGACGATGCCTATGCAAACATAATCCCCACATGTTTTATAAGACTCGCCCTTTTCCACCTATGTGTACATTTTATAGCTCCCCAAAGAGTGTTTTTATTTTAATGCGTACTTTCCTTTGTCAGTGAATAATGTCGGGAGCAAGCGAACGGAAGCGAAAAGTATACAAAAACGTTGCTTACCTGAGTTTTATATCATCATCCACGCTTAACCCAATTAGATCTTGACAAATAAGACTAAACTCAATTTCCGGTTCCAAATATCCGCAGCTACTGCCACTCTGATCTAGCTCATCTGACGCGATAATACCATTCACAGAAGCAGGTATGAGTTGGGTGGAGTCAGTAGTAGTCCTGCACAACCATTTGCTCCAGCTTTAATCAAACCAACTTCTCTTTTATGGGGAGTTGACCTACTTTCCATATCAAAACTCCTCTCATGTCTAGACCCAGCTGGTTTATCAATTTGGCTGAGTTCTTCTGCAACAGCTTCAAGCTTCATCTGCTCCACCTCACACAAGAGAGCATTCCGTTGAGCAATAACATCATTGAGTATCGCCTGCAAGTGCTGGATTTCTCGAGCCTGCTGGACAACTATCATTTTATCGGCTTCACAGGTGCAATGACCCACACCCAGGCACTTGTTTCCACACTGAGATGATGGAAATGATGATGACAGATTTAATAGATGCGAATTCTTCTCACCATCTCTCCTTGATAGTCCACCTCCTCCGCTGTCATCACCAGCAAATGATTTATGACTTGGGTAACTCATTCTAACGTCCTTTACACACAAGTGACACACTTTCAACCTAAACCCTCGTCATTTCCACACGTGGAGAAAGTTTCTTTCTGAAGTCGTAATCAACTTGTTCCTTTGTATTTTATTCTTCTCAGCAAATTTCTGTATTAAACCAAATAACAAAAATGTTTATGATTTCTCTTATACACCTCCAATAATCACTCAGCCGCTTGTTGTTACGCATGACTGCTTCCTTTGTCTGCCGACTCGGAATGACCACTATTTTCAATATTACATAAACTCTACCTACCTACTCGCCCCCTGGATGTTGTGAATCTTGATGCTATAAACCAACTGCCAAGAATATTTCAATCTAAATGAACAAGACACTATCATCCTTCAAGATCTTCTTTATGACTAGGATTATTATTGTTATTTATGTGCATACTGCCAATAGTGGCAATCGAAATTCACACCAGTGAAGAGGTGCAGGAGTACCTTAAGTGGCCAAACAAATCTTTGAAAACCGTTTTGTTCACTCTTCACAACTCTGATCTGATGACAATGTGAATGGTTGCAGATGCCGTGACGAAAGTTATATACAAACAAATGTTGCCGACCGTCCTTAAGGAGAGAGCACTAAACTTGCCTCAAGGTGGGGAGGCATAAAAAACAGTGAGAGATACATGAATCCAAACAGAAACATGTACATATTTTGTATCTTGTGGAGTGGCAATGTGCAGATTTCGCCGTTTAGTATTCATTTCATAGAACTGCTATATGCAGGAGCTTAACTGCATCCATACATAAATGCCGAAGATGCCGTTGCCGTAAAATACTCTTGAGCATGTTCATTCAGCAAGGCGCCAGTGGATAGTGAAAGAAGGTATGCATACAGTCATTGCATAAATAAAATTTTGTACAAATTAACAATGGACAGACAATGGGTATAATACAATGTAACTTGACAGAGGATACGTCGGCATGGGAAATTATTGATATTTTGTATACAGGGTTCACAGTAACGCCAGCCTGTATACGTCTGTTTAAATACATTGACATACTTCTGAAATGTGTTACTTGAATGATTTGGTAGAATTTAGCAGAAGTTGTTAAACCAGTTCTCGCGGATGCTCCGGCGCTCAGAGGTTGGAGAAAGCAATACAATTGATAATAGACTTATGCAGTTATTGAGAATTATTTCAGTTTGTAGCGTACCCTGCCCCAATTTTATTGTATGGACATGTTTTAGCATTAAAAACAATAATTAATACACAAATTGATTGTTGCATGTGCAGGATTTTCTTTACTCTACTAATTAATGTTACTTTCGAAACGCGTTACATGCATATTGTAGGCACGCGAACAAAGTTATACTAAAAATACAATGAAATACAATGTGCATCTAACATTACATTTTAGTTATTAGATCAGCTAGCTGGCAGTGCAGATCGTGTACAATGTTTCATTCATGGTTGTAAATGCTATTTATTTTAGTAGCCTGGAGTAGCTGAAATCAATAAAAAACATGTATTATCTCTCTAGTAGTGCAATAATTGGTAGCTTCATTTCGTGAAATGATGCAACTTGGCATTCAAGTGTCCACCTGTAGACGTGATGTCTTGAGAGTGACCATCAGTGACCTTACCCCATTAAATATTTTTTAAAGAACTGATAAATAGATCCATATATGGTGAGATGATATTGAGACCAATTCCAAATATCAAGTAGAATTAGCATTAAAAAATTGTTTATATTTGTACTTCAACTTACGAAAGCTATTTTCAATTTTATTTTGCATTGTAATACAATATTTTAGTAAAGAGTGGGCCATTTTTTATTTGTGGAATATTAGGTTACTACAGATTTGATGGGTGTGTATTTTTAGTATTAGTCAGTGTATCCGTATCCGCCTTTTGTCGACGCCACATTGGTATAACGTAGGTCAGTATGTTAATACAACGCTTTATCTGTAATTAATCTCAACTGGTACTTCATCATTTTCTTAGCTAGCTGTCAAGTATGTGATACTTGCATACTAAATTGAAGCTTTACAGCAGGTGGGTGGTCGAAGTTGGAATCGTACTTTATTTAGTGGACAAGTCATTTATTAATTTTAGTTATCTGAGAATCTATAACATAATATTCGCTAACATGTACACAGCGTTCTACTCTGCTTATAACAAACAAGACGATCCCACCCTGCAGTTTTATGACTGAAAGATCACTACGAATTGTAGACGCGAATAGTGAATGATTTGGATGAATTGCCTATTAATTTATGCAGTACAAGACACGTGCCAAAACAAGACGCAAAAAACCAATATTTTTTGGCAGGTATTAGGATTTTATTTATGTTGGGCATGTCAAGTAATAGTGTACACGGTGAGTAATAGTGCATCCAAATAATTTACAATGTTATATTTAACTGCTGAATTTACGTCACGGTACTTGCATCTGTTCTGTTTGTCCTCAAAAAGTTGCATTCAACACTTTGTTGCATGTTATCTGTAAGAATTGAAATTTTTCTCAATCAAGCTTTTCCATTTCTTGGCACAGAATATCGAGTTTGGTATTTATCGATAGTGCAGTAGTAGTCTAGCTTTTGAGGCCGGAAGGTAGCTCCTGAGTCAAAGCTTCTCGCTATAAATAAATCCTACCGCTCACTCAAGCCCCACAGTGTTTGTACTTGTACACACACATGTGCAGTGCAGTTCATCAGCTATACGGTCATACATAAATGTCTGGCCTTGAAAATTCATCTAGTCGAAAACGTGACAGAGAACAAGAAAACAAAACGACGACACAAGTACTGAAAGTTCCCCGGGAACTGAAACAAAAAGAACTAAAGAATCTGAAAAAATGTATAGTGAAGACGAAGATGAATTTAAAGAAAAGCAGTATGATGATCCGGACTGTATGGAAGCTGTCTTTGACAGATTAATACGTAGCAGTGAAAAAAGAAGTGAAATTACTCTACAAAGAAAGCTAGACAAATTAGAAACCAGCATCAAAGATACCTTTCAAAAAGACATTGACCACATCAAAGAAAATCAAGCTAGATTGGAACATGAACTAGAAATCAAAGACAAGAAAATTGCCCGACTCGAAAGAGCAAGTCGAAAAAACAATATCATAATT